>SJYX01014955.1:46755-99658 GCA_006410675.1 Oreotragus oreotragus | reverse complement strand
ACTTCACTTTCACTTTTCTCTTTCATGCATTGGAGAAGGAAATGGCAACCCACTCCAGTATTCTTGCCTGGAGAATCCCAGGGATGGGGGAGCCTGGTGGGCTGCCGTCTATGGGGTCACACAGAGTCGGACACGACTGAAGTGACTTAGCAGCAGCAGCAGCAGCAAGATAGTAGTCCAATTTTATTCTTTTGCAGGAAGCTATTCAGTTTTCTGAGCATCATTTATTGAAGAGGCTGTCTTCATCTCCCCCCAAACACGCACACATCATATAGTCCTGTCCCTTTTGTTGTAGATTGACTATATGTGTATAGGTTTATTTCTGGGCTCTATATTCTGTTTCATTGATCTGTAAGTCTTTTTTTTTTGTGCCAGTGCCAAGTTATTTTGATGATTGCAATTTCATTTCTTAGTCTGAATTTAGAGAGTATGTTATCTCAAGTTTGGTTCTTCTTTCTCAAGACTAGTTTGTCTATTCAGAGTCTTTTGTATTTCCATACACATTTTAGAATTACATATTCTAGTTAGATAAAAAATGCCATAGGTATTTTGATAGGGATTTCATTGAATTTGCATATTGCTCTGATTAATTTGGACAATTTAGCAATATTAATTCTCTCAATCCATGAGCATTCTATGTGCTTCCATTTGTTGTGTCATTCTTTCATCAGTGTCTCATAGTTTCAGATCATAGGTCTTTCATCTCCTTGGTTAATATTCCTACATATTTTACTTTATTTTTTGATGCAATTGTAAATGGGATTGCTTTCTTAATTTCTTTTTCTATGGTTCATAATTGGTTCATAAAATGCAACAGTTTTCTATATATTAATCTTGTACTCTGCAACTTTGCTGAATTCATTTATTCTAATAGTTTCTGTGTGTGTGTGTGGAATTTTTAGAGTTCCTATGTATAGTATTATGCCATCCACAGGGAGAGACTTTCTTTTAATTTACCTCATACTTCTCAAGTGATATTTTAAAAAGATCAAGCCATAGTTTTACTGTTTGGCTTGCTTATGCCTTCCTTTTTTTCTTTCCCTTGTATTGGCAGTTTCATCTATCATACTTTAGTGAATTTATGCAGGATAAAATTTATTTTACTATCTCTATGGAATGTTGACAGACAGAAAGTGTAATGTTCACTTCCACACAAGAAAAGCTGTTTTTTTTTTCCTCAGTGTTCAGAAATAATAGGAACAAGCAGAAATATTTTAATGTAATACATAAACTCCAGTGTCAGCAAGGTCTGATTTTTCTACAATGCAAATTGTTGACATTGAGATAATATCAGTGGACAATGGTGCAAGTTTAGGGATCCTCTCCAAACTTCTTTTTCTTCACCAAAGCAACTTGGAATTAGGTTCTAGCACTAATCAGAGGAATGTCTGTAGGTAAGCAAAATCAAACCAAATAAACTGTCCACTCCATAGGCTATTCATATGGCTCAAACTCCAGTTTTATTTAAAGAAAAGGAAACAAAAAAGTCTTGCTACATTAATGCTATGGAATAAAATTCTTAGGTTAGCTTTAAATATCTGTCAATTAGTAGGCAGGAAACGATTTTTTTCCAGTTAAATTCCCATTTCATCTTATTTCTCTGAACTATGTATCAAACTTTTTCCCAAGCCATGTGAGTGAAATAAATTACATTTTCGAAGCAGCTAGTCAAATATGCTAGTAGAGAGGCAGCTTTTATTTTTTAAGATCCATGTGAAAGCTAATCTGCAATGCTTATAGATTCAATAATAAAGCAGCAGCTGTTGTAAAAATATATCTTAAAATCAAAGTGGGTTGTGACACTCTCATTTGAATGCTTAAAATGGGGTCTAGTTTGGGAGGCAAAAAAAAAAAAAATTATTTGCTTTTGGTTACTTTATAAATGACATTTATTTAAAGGGGAATTTGATAAATATTTATTGCACTTGTCACCTTTTGAATAAAGGCTGGAAGTCTTGAATTAACTGTATCTGTATGCATTCGGAAGAGTCTTTTGTGAGATACATGATACTGACATGTTTGCTGCTAGGTGTCACTATTGCTTCAGTGTCGTCCATTCTGGGATGCTTTCTTGCACTGAGATGAGAGGTATTTCTCTGGTCTCACTGGATGGTCAGCGTATGACTCACCAAAGGAAAAACCTGAAGTACCTTTTTTGTCAAGTAAAAATTCTTTTAATACTTAGAGCTCCCATTAGAGATTTAATTTCACTGGAGATTTCTTAATGACACTTTTTATGGTGTTGATTGTGATCTTGACAGAAGATAGTAGGGGTGGTAACTGGTGGGAAATCTAAACTTTGACTGTATTAAAAACTCACTGTTAAGTAAAAATCTCTTGAAAATATTAAGAACAAATGTCTTTTATCTCTAAACCTATGTTTTTTTTTTTTTTGGTTTTAAAAATACCCTAATATGTTTATGTTTCTTTTATGTATTTTATTTACTTTCATGTATATATAACATAATATATTTTTCTCCCGAACTATACTGTTCCCTGTGGGCTTTCATAGGTTATTAAATCTATTGTTCTGACATAAGTTACTAAAGGCTCCTCAAGCTCCCTCCAGTTAGAAACCACTTTTAATACTTCTATTCCTCAACAACATCTAATATGATTAGCACCTTAGGGGATTAAAAACAAACTTTTATTAAAGCNAACTATACTGTTCCCTGTGGGCTTTCATAGGTTATTAAATCTATTGTTCTGACATAAGTTACTAAAGGCTCCTCAAGCTCCCTCCAGTTAGAAACCACTTTTAATACTTCTATTCCTCAACAACATCTAATATGATTAGCACCTTAGGGGATTAAAAACAAACTTTTATTAAAGCACAATTTCTAACATTTAGGAGAAGAAAGTGGTCCTACACAATAGAGGTTGCACATGTTTGGACACTGCCCGTGACTTAAACCTAAAATCATTTGATTAATTTGTCTTGTTAAACAGCTTACTACTTACCTATAGGGTGATGAGACAAGTCCTTTCGAGTTCATAAATTGTCTTATGAATGCAGCACATCATTAAACCCAAATAGAGTTATTTATTTTTCTTAGAAAGACAATTATGAACTTCCATGGAAGGCTCCCTATGTGAACGAAAGGTAGCACTGTACATATGGTTCAAAAATATTGTAATTTAAAACAAAATGGGAATAATAACTCATAATTTTCTCTATGAGATCAAGAGCCCTCAAATCTTTTAATCTATAGAGTGGAACCTGTCAGGATTTGCTTTGACCCACCACACAAAGCACATTAAGTATCATTTATGTAAAATAATATAGAAATGGTATCTTCATAATTAGGTGAGGTGATTTGGTACAGGAACAATCTAAATGGCAGTTCAACATAATGTGATTTGATGTCTGGCTAGAGTTTCAGAATGTGAGTGGCTTCACAGGAAATGATACATGAGTAGGGATGGTTATAATTTTTTTCTAAATTAAGCAATCATGAACTTCCAGGTGTGATTTTATGTTTCATGAATTTGTTTGCTCAGAGTAATTGAATGATACAAGTAGAAATACTTTTGCATTTTAATTCTTATTTCAATATGTAAATCTTCAAACATATATGAGCCATTTTTGTTTTTAACAACACAAATATGCAGATTAAAAGCAAGCAAATTTATATTTATACCTATTATAATACATTAAAAATATTATACAAAGAAGAATTTGCTTCTATGCTAAGATATACTATGATGAGTTCACAGCAATTGCCTAAAGGATACAGAAATTAGTGACTGTCCCTGCTTTGATGCTGCTCTGTGGAGTAAAGCAGCTGGCTAAAGAAGCCGAATTTTTAGATACGTTTGTTTGCTACAGAGAGGCAGAAAACCAAAACCACAGGTAGTGCAAACCAGGTCTTCATGGACTCCAATAATAAGTAAGTCCAACCCAATAATAACATGAAATCTGACACAGAAATATTTCCATCTTTTTGTTCTAAAGAAAAGGTAGCAAAGCCTTGCATTTACATAGTTGAAGGAACCAACTTTCTTGACTTCAGACAATATTACAAAGCTACAGTCATCAAGACAGTATACTACTGGTACAAAAACAGAAACAGAACAATGGAACAAGTTAGAAAGCCCTGAGACAAATTCACATTCCTATGGGCACCTTATCTTAGATAACTTCTCCTGCCAAGTCACTTGAGCCATGTCCAACTCTGTGCGACCCCATAGACAACAGCCCACCAGGCTCCCCCATCCCTGGGATTCTCCAGGCAAGAACAAGGGTGAAGCAAACTGCAGCCATCACACCCCTACTTTTACGCCACTTCCACGAGAATGTCAAATATACAAAGCGTGCCTCCAAGTGCCCTCCAAATAGATTTGTAATCCAAGTATAAGAAGGTGATGGAGGAGGGCATGGCAACCCACTCCAGTATTCTTGCCTGGAGAAGCCCACAGACAGAGGAGCCTGGTGGGCTACAGTCCACGGGGTCCCAAAGTGTCAGATACAACCAAGGTGGCCGAGCACGCACACACGCATAAGAGGGTGACCTATTGTAGCCCAAGTTCAGAAGAGCAGGCCTTCTATGCAGAGAAGGAAACAGAACGGAAGAGTCGCCACCAACATCCACTTTATCTCTAGCTTTCTCTTAATATATACAAAAGCAAGGACTCAAACCAAACACGCCTCCTCATTTACCACTGGTGAATCCTGGGGGTGGGAACAGGGCCGCAGTGGAGCGGTCCTTTGTGGCTTCTCATTTTGTGTGTCAGACCTGGATAATTCATATAATACAAAGAAACCCCCAAACTCAGCAGATTCTGAAGTCCAGCAAGTCACTGAGAAGGATGGAGGAGAGCGGGAGCTGGGGGCACCCACAGGACCCCCAGGACTCCACTACTTTAAAGGGAGGCAGGGCTGCCTGCGTCCTGAGCATGCGGTGGTCCACAGCCGCCTGGCCTTAGCCCTAAGGAATGTGCTGGACCCAGTCACCTCCGCCCCCGCCACGCTCCCTCCCAGGGGAACCGGCGTGCAAAGCACAGCCAGACTCGGCCAGGCTGCCCAGCTCTCGGCACCTTCCCAGAGGTGACTCATAGGTCCTCTCAACAAGCGCATGAGAGGCACAAGGCAAGGAATGCCCCCTCATTGAAAGATGAGGAGCTGGAGCCTCAGAGCAGGCCAAGAATGGCATGGAAAGCAGGGCAGTCTCAAAAGCAATCTGCCTCGCAAAGCTGTCGTTATGTGTCGGGAGAGGCTAGGGGGGACTAACCCCCGGCCGGATTTTACAACTCAGGTCATCTCATTTTCATGATAACCAGCTTCCCAGAGGAGGCAAGGAAGGCCCAGAGAGGCCAAGCATCCTACCCAAGGACACACAGCCAGCAAACACCAGGTTCTCTAACATGCCCTCATCCCCCTGCAGCATGTCTCCATCAGGGCCATTCTCATATTCCCTGAACATGCAACAAGGAGCTTCCAGGGCCCCTGGCTGAGCAGAGGGCTAGAAGCTTGTCCTGGCTAATGGGTATTTGTTTATGTCCTCGACTACCTGCTAAACCCAGTCTTGAAACTCAGAGTGACTCAGAGACCTCACGGGGAGCAGCTGCTCTGGGCTGGAGCCAGATAAGCCTCCACAGGGGCAGGAGGGGAGGGTCAGGGCCGTTCCCGGCAACTCGGTGGAGCCGAGCCCTCTCCCCAGAAACCCCGAGCCCATGCGGAGTCAGAGAGAGTAGCAGACAGGTAGATGGGAGGGAAAGGCCCACTGCAACTGCCCTGCACAGCCAGCTACTAGCATGGCTGACACTTTTACAAGACGGGGGACCAAGCTTTCCCCAACTACCGTGAATGCCAGCAAGGCGACGGGCGGGGAGGGAGGACAGCTGCAGCGGATGGGAAAACAAGCGCACAGCCAAGACCCTGAAGCTCCTCGTGGGCCCACCACAGTCACCCAAGGCCCCGGGCTGCAGACGCAGGCAGAGCGGGGCTCCGGCCTCCGACACCTAAGCTATGCACATCACTGCCCAGCTCTGGGCTCTGAAGCCTTTTCTCAGAAAGTTCTCAAAAGCAGAAGTAGAGAACAGCTCCTGAAACGGCAACCACCCACAGAAGCCTGTTCTTTTACTCATGGGGAAGGGATGGTCGCAGGGGCTTGGGGAAGAAGGGATACATGTATATGTATGGCTGGGGCCCTTTGCTATCACAACATTGTTAATTGTCTATATTCCAATATAAAAATGTTTAAATAAATGTTTTATTAAAAAAAACAAAAAACCCTGTTCTCTTTATCCTACCCCAGTAGTCCTAAGTGAATAGACTGTATGGGTTCTAACGTCAGAATAATGAAAAAAAAAAAAAGCTCCACTTTTTATTTTAAGGCCCTTCTTTGGAATTGAATATCACTCCCCAACTTTTTCACATCCCCTCTTCCCCCTCACCATGGCCTTCCTTGCCTTGTTGGGTTACTCCCAAAGCCTTTCTCATTAACCAGGTTAACCAGGGAAGAGGCTCAAACTCACACGCCCTGACCCTGGCTTCCAGGGGTCACGGCCACGGTCCTGCCCCACTGCGTGAGAGTTCTTTGTGCAGCGGCTATAAACCTTCCATTGCCTCTGAACGCACTCAGGGATAACAGGGTGCTGGGGAAAGGGTGAGAGGTCAAACAGAGACCCTCCTGGAATCTGCCCCCTTCATTAACTTCGGAATTCCGCAGGCCAGTGTTTTCTCAAGCCTTTTTTCACTAAACACTCACCCAGGAGGAGGGCACGGCCATTCTCACACCCTAGGCTCCAGCTGAAAAAGTCAGGACCAGGTTTCCTGGGAGGAGAGAGGGGTAAGGCCAGCAGCCTCTGTCCTCCCATGGGGAGGATCTGACACTGGAAGAGCAAAAACTCTGGTAAGAACTAGAGATTTTGAGGCATGATGCTTCTGACTTTGCAGATGATGAAAGAGAGGCTCAGAGAGGTTTAGGAACCACAGCAAGGTCACACAGCTGTGAAACAGCAAAGCTTCACAACCTGGCTGTGTTTTGCTCCAAAAACCGCAGTGCTTAGACAAAAGAGGGCAAGAATGTCCCAGCTGCTCCCCACCACCCTAAGAGGCAGGATCCTGGGGTCTGGGCCTGCCACTGAAATTAGCATGGAGGCCTGTGTGGAATTCCAGGATTAGGCAGGGCATCCAACACTGAAAACACTCCTCTGAAATGACACCCTATTCATGATACTTGACTTTGTACAATTTTGATGTTTTCGAGAATAAAACATTAAGGGACTCAAGAAAAATGACACCCTGAAGAGCCACCAAGATGGCCCCTTGCTAACACGGCACTCCCTGCCAAAATGCACGTGTCTGTGGGTTTTGTTGTGGGTCAGCCTCAGAGGCTGGGACACAGTAAGGCCTCAACAAACGTCTGCTATCCACACAGGAAGAGACAGGAAGAGAACCCAGAGTGTGAATGAAAACCCTATCATCCATATGCTGCTTAACAAGCCTCGTACAAAAGACTATATATTGTAACAAGGTTTCCTCCGTGTTTATGATCCAGGAGGAGTCTCTTGTTTTCAAAAACAAACAGGTTTCTTTCATTGAGACCAAGGGGCAAACTATAGCCTGTAGGCGCATTGCCAGTTCTTATAAATAAAGTTTTACGGGAACACAGCCATGCCCCTTCATTTACATACTATGGCTGCTTTCCAGACACAAAGGCAGAACTGACTAGTAATGACAGAACCATACGGCCCACAAAGCCTAAAATATTTACTACTCAGCCCTTGGAACAAAAGATTTGCCAAACCTTGATTTAGACTCAGTATGTTGCGCTAACCAGGAAGTCAGAACTAAATTTAATGTTCAATGTTAGTAACTCATGAATCCTCAATGGTCTTTATTTCCGTAGGTCTGTATGTTTTGATCTTCTAACTAAGAATCCTGAGTGTTGATCATACGTCAGGCACTGAGGAATCCCTTCAGTACAGTCTCTTATTTAATTCTCACAATAAACCCACAGGGTAGGTAATACTATCCCCTATTTACTGAGGAGAAATGAATGGGGGAAAAAAAAAATGAATGAGTTGACTGATTTGCATGTAGCAATATTTACTATTTCATAATCCAATCCCAGAGAGTAATACAGGAGCTGATCTGAAAACTTTGGTGCTCAATAAATAGAATATAGTTGGCAGAGCTGAGATCAGCAGTCACTGTCAATTCAAGCAGAGTTATAGGATTCTACAGCACTATCATTCACGATTCCTTTTGTTTTCAGTCTAGCTTCAGACTGAGCTGTGCAATCACTTCATCATGAATCTTCTGGATTTAGAGAGGATCATGGTGGACTGAACATCACAACTGACATGAGGTGGGACACAGAGCCACTCGGTCAGTCTGGGGGACCCCTTATCTCCCGTGATGTGGCCGGAGCCACACAGCCCAAGTGCCACCAGTGGAAGCAAGGATATGTGCTCCGAACTGGCATGAGGTGGACACATGTCGGTCAGTCTGGGGGACTGACCCAAGAGCCACCAGTGGAAGCAAGGATATGTGCTCCAAAAAAAAAAAGGATATGTGCTCCGAACTGAGCTCCCTGCAGGAGGGCTGCGTCCAGGTGTTGCCACCTCAACCTTTTTGCCAAACCGACCTTTTCCCAAATTCCGTAACTATTAATACGTCTTAAGCAGTAACATCTGCAAAATCACAAGCATGCACTTTTTCTAATTCAAATGAAAATAAACATGAAATGGTTTTTTAAAAAGTCTGCCCCCCCGTATAAGCTAGAGGCCTCTTGTGCACTTCACTGCATGCATGAGAACCACCAGGCAAGCAGAAGCGGGGAGGCTAAAAGCTGACATATCAGAGGCTACATACCAGCCTCTCCACTCTCCTGAGACAAATATGGCAGTTCTCTGAATCTCTCTGAACCTCAGTTTCTTCACATGTAAAGGTGAGGTGCCGCCCACTTCCCCAGGTTGGAAGACTGATTATGCATTGATAAGCACTAAGCAACCCCTTGGCTGTTCACTGGGTCAGTCTAGACCCAGCCTTGGCAGACCCCAGGGGCCGAGGCCAGCCCCGCTATGGGGGAACAGGTCCAGGTCATTAAGCCATGTCCAGGAATGCCGGCTGGGGTGTCTGTGGATGTGGTGAGGCAGCACTGTATCCCCAGACCCTCTCCCTTGACTCCAATCCTCACAGGGGCCTATCAGTTAATTAAATTTGAAAAAAAGAAAAAAGGTCAGGCCTGCTCTAGCGGCAGCCTGGGATAAGAGGGTTCAAAGAGAAACGGGTTCTTCCAAGCAGCTGAAGACAGACTTGTGCGATGAGGAGGCTGTGTGCGTGTGAGCTAAGTCGCTCCAGTCATGTCCGACTCTTTGAGACCCTACGGACCGTAATCTGCCAGGCTCCTCTGTCCCTGGGATTCTCCCAGCAAAGAATACTGGAGTGGGTTGCCATGCCCTCCTCCAGGGGATCTTGATCAGGCCAAGCAGAAATGCGAAGTGGCCACTCGGTTGCACAGGAAAATCTGGAGGAGCCGGCGTGGACCAGGAAATGGCAGCTCTGGTGGCAGCGTCGGCACCGCTGCCGCTGCCGGGCCCAGCATCACCCCCGCCGCGCGCCTGACGGGCCAGGGCCCACGGGGGCCCGCCCAGCAGCCTCCCGGCCGACACCTGTCACCCCAGACTAAGCGCGGCTGCCTCTGCACTCAGGCTAGAAATCAGACATTTCCCTGCCCACGAGGGCAGCAAGGCCCAGAGAAGGGAGGGGACCTGCCCGAGCTCACATGGTAGCCGGGGGGGCAAGAAGGGAGCAGGAGCCGTGTCGCTCGGTCCCAGGCAGACGGCCCCAAGGCTCTGCAATCGGTGACAACTGTGCTCCGGTGCCGCCTGTGGGGCCTGGGGGGACCTGCTTGGGGCCTGGGGGGACCTGCTTCGCCAGGCTGGGCCCCTAGCTGCTCGGGCACCAGAAACAATGGCTGCGGTGCCGACTCCGTGGGGCTGGTCTGGGGCTGGAATGGAGTAAGGTCTGCCACATGCCTTGCACAGGACATGGCTTAACAGATGGCGACTACTCGGACATCCGTGCCCACGGCGTGCAGCAACCCTGCAGACACGGGGCATCTGCTCGGGGCAGCCAGAGGGGAGGGGGAGCAGGTGCCTCACTTCTCGCTGCGACCGTTCTGCGCCTTCGGGTGCCCAAGCCCCGCCACCCCCTCCTGGGAGGAGCCTGAGATAACCCCAGACCACCACAATGGGCTTGTTCTAGGGAGTCGCTGATAAAAGGAGAAAAAAGCAGGGCTGCAGGCCCTGTGATAAGTGAGGGCGCACTTCTGCAGCGGGAGGGTGGGGGGAGATGGCAGGAGAGACGCGAGGGGGTGTGATGTTGGAAGCGGGGGGCCAGGGTCGTGCCTTGGTGTCCACACTTGCCTCGCATCCCCAGGGCAGCTCTGATGGCCACTGCAAGACCAGCCAAACCTCCCAACCTCCAAGTCCCCCCAGGCCCTCAAGAGCCCCCCCCCGGGGTGACTCCTCCCCCTGCCCTGCTTGGCCATGGACAGCAGTGAACAGAGCGCCTGTCAGGCTGTGTTGTCAATTCCTCCCAGCAGACCTCCAGGGCTGCACTGAGTTCCCATCACACCTAGTCCCAGGGAACCAGGAGCCTCCTCCCGGGGCGGGCACAGAGTTCACACTTATAGTCTGTCTCTTCAGATGACAAAAAGGACCTAGAGACCCTAAGAGTATTCCATTGCAGGCAGTGCCACACACACACACACACACACCCTCCTCCTCTGCCTTCTCTTGGATAAATAACCTTGGGCAAAGTTCTCAGCTGTGAACTGGGCACACCACTGCCCACCCAGTGGAACTATTGGGCTGGTTAAGTTCTGCAGATGCTCAAAAACCGTGTCTCCCTTCCGCCTGTCCTTTTCACAGAGCTGAAAGAAAAGCACCGATTCAGATCTGATCGGATCAATTCTGATGCAGTGAATAAGGGGCCCGCTGCGTGTTTAGCTGTGAGCAAGGCACACATGTCTCTCGACCTCGGATGACTTCCTAGGATGGGAGGATGACAAGAAATCAAACACCTTGCATAGATGGATATAATATCTCAACACAGGGAGGAGCTGTGGGCTGGGACAGTGGGCAGTAACCAGAGGGACGTCATTTCCACGAGAAGGTCAGGGAAACCTGAGAAGTGCCGCAGGGCGTGAGCAGAACCGGGGACCCAACCAAAACGGAACCCCCGGCCCCGCCCACATGCCTTCTCGGCGGGCAAGTGCCAGGCGGCCCCGGGTGACCTGAACGCACGGGACACTGGCTGTTAGAGCTGCCACTCTCCTCTGGGCAGCCCGACACTAAGGCAACACGCCTCAGTCATCAGCGTCACAGCTGCAGAACCACAAGAGCCCTCTGTCACCTGGTCCGCCTCCCTCACACGGACACAAGACTCCCTTCCCTCACCTGCTGCCAGCCGGGCACTCAGCCCTCCCACAGGCTCTGGGGATTGGGACCTTTGACCAACTGTCCACGCCAGCCAGCAGCAGCTGGTTCAAAGGCCAACACAGCACCCCCGGGCTCTGCTCAGAAAGATTTCCAAGGCCCAAGCAACAAGCTCCCTCCAACCACGAGTAACACTCCCATCAAGGGCTGGGCGTCAACTGTGTGCTGGGCACGATGCTGGCTGGCCGCACGCACACAAGTGTTCTGGGATCCTACAATGGACGATGACACATCACCCCCACGGAGGAGAGGGGAGCAAGGAACCCAGCAGTCACTTTGTCCCCAAGTCACTGGGTGGATGTGGGTTACAGATTCCAGCCCAGGATCCTCTGGCTACAAGGCACCCAGCTGATATGTGGTTCTTGGTTCCCGGCTATGAGAGTAGAGCCGTTTGCATGACGGTGACCTCTCCCACCAGCCAGGGCAGCGGCAACAGAAGTCCAGGTGGGTGCTGGACCGAACGCACGGGAGATACCTGTACAAGGAGGAGGTGGGCCTTACGTTTCAGAGGCAGCCCCCGGGGGAGCTGGCAGAGCTCCAAGTGAATGTTCCCATCAGTGAGAAAGGCAGGAAGCATCGGTCCTCTGTCTCCCATCTTCATCCAGGCTGTAGGAATCCACGAGGTGCTCGGCCAGGGCCCTCCTAAAACCACCATGAGCATCCAGAAATGTGGCCGGTGTGTGTCCCTGGAGAGCCTGCTTCCCCCAGCATCAGTCCCCATGAAGGTGGCTGAGAATCGCTATACATCCACAAGACTCAGTTCAGTTCAGTCGCTCAGTCGTGTCCTACTCTTTGCAACCCCATGGACTGCAGCACACCAGGCCTCCCTGTCCATCACCAACTCCTGGAGTTTACCCACAAGACTCAGAAGATCCTTAAAGGAAGCTCCTTGCGGCTGACAGGTGCAACCATCATGAGGGACCTTCTTTTTAATTCCTTTCTGGTCAAAAGATCAGGCCTGGGGATGAGAAGGAGAAAAACCAATCTCATTACAATCATGGACCCCAAGCAGCAATTGTTCTTCCTTCCTTATGTTTGACCTAATGGACCGAGAGGAGGGGCTTCCTTGGTGGCTCAGACAGTAAAGAATCTGCCTGCAGGGTTCGATCCCGGGGTTAGGAAGCTCCCCTGGCAAAGGGAATGGCAATCCACTGCCTGGAGAATCCCATGGACAGAGGAGCCTGACGAGCTACAGCCCACTGGGTCACAAAGAGTCACACAGGACTGAGCAACTAACACACACACACACACACACACACACGAAGAGGGAGACTCACTGAAAATAACGCCCTGCAGCTCTGACACCTAAACACGGGTGAGGGGGGGAGTGTCACCTCCCACCGGCACCAAAGCCCTCCCACAAAGGGAATGGGGTTTCACTGCTTAGGGTTCCTCCTTAGGAACTACCCAAGGGCAGCAGAGGGGCTGAGGTACACCCATTATAAAGAGGAGGACAGTGAGTACCAGAAGGGTTAGGTAGCCGGCTTGGGGAGTTACCAGCACAGGCAGGCCTGGCACACGGCCCTGGGCTCCCCTGCAGGGCCCAGAGGTCCCAGCTGAGGGGGTGTGGGGTCAGCTGGTAGGAAGTAGCTCTCTGTTTTGTTTCTTTTTAAAGATAACCACGAAGCCCTGGCATCCTTCCAGGCCTTGTCCTGCACTGTGAGCCTCTTCAGGGCAGAGCTTGGGGCCTCTTCTTTTTTATTCATTCATTCAGCAATTACTGAGCGCCTATTAGGTACCCAGTACTGTTCTAGCTATAAGGGAAGATCAAGAGGACTTCAACCCAGGATATTCGAATTACTCTAAAGATAACTGATAAACAGATGGATCCACAATTCTTAGGGTTTGGGGCCCAAAAGCCAGCAGCCCACCGACGATAAGAATAACTGCCCTTGTGGAAGAGCAGTTATTCACCTTGCTTCAAGCTCTGACCCCCATCTAATACAATCCCCAACCTCCCTGGGACTCCTGCCTTTATTTTCCAGATGAGGAAACAGGGTCATAAACACCTAGTACGAGTAGAACCTGAATCTGAGGCCAATCTGTCTCCCTAGTCTGCACCCTGATCCATGGGTAAAACCTATTTCCAGGCAATTCACATGCATTGCTGTTGCTGTCACTGAGTCACTAAGTCATGTCCGACTCTTTTGCATCCCCATGGACGGGAGCCCGCCAGGCTCCTCTGTCTGTGGAATTTTCCAGGCAAGAATACTGGAGTGGGTTGCTATTTCCTTCTCCAGGGGATCTTGCTGACCCAGGGATCCGCCTGCATCTCCTGCACTGGTGGGCGGGTTCTCCACCACTGAACCACCAGGGAAGCCCTTCACACGCATAGAATCCCCATTTAATCCTCACCACAACATGTGTCATAGAACACTCTTATCTGACTTTAAAGATGAGAACGCTGAGGCCCAGACAGCTTAAGCCACTTGCCCAAGGTCACACAGCTAGAAAAATCACGGAACAAGCATCTGAAGTCAGGCAGCCTGACTCCAAAGCCCATGAGCTTGACCATTACAGCAATTATGATCAACAGCAACCACTGCTGTAATTACAGACTTTCCAATACTTAGTGGTGTGAAACAACACACCATGAGCTAACAGCTCTGGAGGCCAGAAGCCCAACATAGGTCTCACTAAGATAAAAATGGTGTTGGCGGCCTACGTTCCTTTCTGAAGGTTCTAAGAAGAATCCGTTTTTGTCTTTTCTAGCTTCTAAAGGACACCCACATTCCTCAGCTAGTGGCCCCTTCCTCCATTTGCCTCCATCACAGCATCTCTTGGACCCTGTTTCCATCATCTCATCTGCTCTACTCTTCTGCCTCCCTCCTCCACTTTTAAGGAGATCATACTAGGCCCTTACAGATGATCCAAGATAATCTGTCTCAGGGCCCTGAGTCTTAATCTTATCTGCAAAGTCCCTTGTGACATGTAAGTAACACAGTCACAAGTTCTGGAGATGAGGGCATGGGCATCTTTGAGGGTCATTTTTCCATCTGTCATCGCGACCATGACAAAGGGCATCCATCCTCAGCCTTAAGCAGTCCTCAGTGACCAGAGGTCACAGAGTGAGCTCCTCCTGTTCCATGTGAACCTACCTGAGACAGCTTTTAGACCCAAGAGAAAGATGGGTTCAAAAGGAAGCTTACATGTCTAAATATCAGCCCCTATGACAAAACGTATGTAGATTCCCAGGTGGCTCAATGGTAAAGAACCCATCTGCCAATGCAAGAGATGTGGGTTCAATCCCTAGGTCAGGAAGATCCCCTGGAGGAGGAGATGGCAAGCTGCCACAGTATCCTTGCCTGGGAAATCCATGGACAGAGGTGCCTGGTGGGTTGCAGTTCCTGGGGTTGCACACAACCTAGCAACTGAGCATACACGTGGCACGCGACAAAAGCATAGAAGAGTGGGTTAGACATTAGATCTTGAGGTCAAGTTACCAGACTTACTAGCTGGGTTACTCTGGGGAAGTATTTTTAACCTTTGGTTTCCTCATCTGTAAAATGGGAATAAACCACAACGACTCGCTTCATGAAAATTTTGTGATGCTGACATGAAAGAATCAATACAAATCAGCATGTTTGCAGGCACACACGAAGAGCTCAAGGTCAGCCCTTATACCAGGCATCAAAGGGCGGTGGCCGACGTCAAGCCAAGGCCGGTCTGTCGCAGGACCCCTCCCACTCACCCATCTTTCCTCCTCGGTTTCCACAGCGAAACTACCAACAGCTGCCAGCCCAGGAGTGGCATCACACCAGACAGTCAGGATCGGAGTCTTGTCAGCTACGGGGCTGCTTACGGCAGGAAGGGAAGCGGCGATTTATGGCACCAGCCCCAGTTAATGGCAGGGAAGAAAAGCGGGGGACACAGTCTGTGAAATATTTACTGAGGCCCACGGGCAAATCTGAAGCCAAGTTTTTTTTTGCTGGGGTCGGGTGCATTAGAGCTCTGTCACCTGGGGAAGAGTTATGCATGGTCTGTTGGGCATGACTGCGCCCGAGCGGTGGTCCCTGACACGGGGCAGGGGCAGCAACGCTGTTCTCGCGAGAAGACAGCCCCACCGCGGTCTCCACGGGAAAGAACGCAGGGTGTGGGGCGCTGCACACCCCGGCTTCTAGAACCATCACACACAGCAACCTTCCTCTCCCGGGGAGCATTTGCATTTCCTCTGCCAGGTGAGTCTTTTCAGGTCATTTCCTCTTTTTGTAACAGACTGGCCAAAATAAAAGAGACAGACAATACCCAGGATTGGCCTTAATGGGGAAGTGGAATTTTCATACAAGCTGGTGCACAGACATTCTGAAGAAAGACAGACAACCACTCTGGGAAGCTGCCTTGCATAATCCAGTAGAGCTGAGTATATGCTTTACATATTCCACGCTTAGGCATAAACTCACAGAAATGTATGCGTGTTTACCAAAAGATAAGCTGTCAGATGTCCATGGCAGTGCCGCTCATAATAGCCATGCACACTGGAAACTACACAGATGCCTGCCACTGGGTGAATGGATTCTAAACACACACGCACGCACACGTACACACATGCGTGCACACACACAGAGGAATATTACAGAGCCATGAGACTGGTCTACAACCACACACAGCCTGTGAACACATCTCACAAATGTAATTTTGAGTGAAGGACCCCATAGACTGTAGCCTACCAGGCTCCTCTGTCCATGGGATTTTCCAGGCAAGAGTACTGGAGTGGGTTGCCATTTCCTTCTCCAGAGGATCTTCCTGACCCAGGGATCGAACCCAGGTCTCCTGCATTGCAGGCCGACGCTTTACCGTCTAATTAAGAACATAAACATGTCAACCTAGTCGACGCTGCTTGAAGTCAGGGCAAGGTTTATCTGAGTGAGGGGGGAAGGGACCATCAGTGACGGGAAGGGGTCAGGAGGGGGCTTCTCAGTAGTGCCCACTGGATGCTACACTGCATGTCTTATCAAGCTGTTTTATATACTTATGATACATGTGCTTTTTAAGGCATGCAGCCTTAATAAAAGTTTACTAGTGGGCTTCCCTGAAGGTCCAATGGCTAAGACTCTGAACTCCTGACGCAAGGGCCCAGGTCCCATCCCTGGTCAGGGACCTAGACCCCACATGCCACAACTAAGACCTAGCACAGCCAAATAAATAAGTTTTTTAAAAGTTAACTAACACCCTTTTTAATGCTTCCTGTGAAAGCACGTTTGCTCGAATACTGAAGACATGGAACCAGCCCCTCGGGCCTGGGAACGGACCCGTCCAGGTCTCCCTGCCGTGTCTTTTCATGCCTTGCTGCCTTACAGCTGACCCTGCCCCGGGGAGGGCGCTCAGGGGAACACTTCACACATAAGCTCCCCTGGCCGGGTGACATGGAATCTGACACGGACTTGCCCCCAGAAGAAAACAGAGCCCGCGGCCCCATTCTCTTGCTGCCTGAGTCTCGGCCTCTGCCTCCATCAGGCCCAAATAGGTCATCTGGTTCTTGACAACCCCTCCCCACTAGGTATTTCCAACAGCCGACCCACCTGGCAGTGAACATGCTAAAGAAAACTGAGAAACAGCCTGCCTGTATGTCCTGCTGCTGCTGCTGCTGCTGCTAAGTCGCATCAGTCGTGTCCGACTCTGTGTGACCCCATAGACAGCTGCCCACCAGGCTCCCCCATCCCTGGGATTCTCCAGGCAAGAACACTGGAGTGGGTTGCCATTTCCTTCTCCAATGCATGAAAGTGAAGTCGCTCGGTCGTACCCGACTCCTCATGACCCCATGGACTATAGCCTTCTAGGCTCCTCTGTCTATGGGATTTGCCAGGCAAGAGTACTGGAGTGGGTTGGCACCTCTGTGTCCTACCCAACACCAAGAGAGCATCTTTCTAAAACACCAGCCTCACATGGAACTCTGCTCAGTGTTACATGGCAGGCTGAATGGGAGGGGATTAGGAGGAGAATGGATACAAGTATATCCCTTCGCTGTTCACCTGAAACCATCAGAGCATGGTTAATCAGCTATCCCCCAATAAAAAATTCTCTGGTGGCTCAGATGGTGAAGAATCTGGCCTGCAGTGCGGGAGACCTAGGTTCAATCCCTGGGTCAGGAAGATCCCCTGGAGAAGGGAATGGCAACCCACACCAGTATTCTTGTCTAGAGAATCCCACGGACAGAGGAGCCTGGTGGGCAACAGCCCATGGGGTTGCAAAGAGTCAGGCATGACTGAGCGACTTTCACTTTTCAATACAAAATAAAAAGTTTTAAAAAATAATAATAAATCAGTAAAATAAAAACTAAAAAAGCCATCATCCCCGAAATGTGGGGTGTGCAGAGGGGTGCTCTGGGAGCAGGAAGACTTTAGGGATCGGGTTTGGCAGAGACGGCGATGTGCAAAGCTGGGTCCGGCAGCCCCTGGCACTAGCAACCAGAGAGAAGCACAGTCCGTGGCGGGAGCCCAAGCATCTCCTGGTGCGTGTCTGGCTGGGCCTCATGCCCTCTCTCTGCTTCTGCACCGCTGTATGTGTGTGTGCTCTCTGTCTTCCCCTCTCTTGCAGCAGCGATCAGTCACAGGCTTGATTTTAGCAGGACCAAGAGTCAGTGGAGGCCGAGGGGGCGGCTGTGGGGAGGAGGGACCAGGTCCCCAGGGGAGGAGCCAGTCGGTGAAGCTCCCACCCTCTTGGCTGGCCTCCATTCCTCTCCCTCAGCGTTCCTCAACACCGATGCTACCAAGCAGGTGTCCGCCTCGTCCTTCTCTGAGGAAGGGAGAGGTGGCAATTTCTCCAGCCATGTCCGCATCATTTCTCGGTGATATCCCGAGACCTGGAGCCTGCCCAAGCCTGGGCAGATAAATCAAGGAGATGTGTTCCCAGGGCAAGTGGCAGCTGTCCCACTGCTGACAGACTCTATCTTTGCTTCATTTCAGTTTTGCTCCAGCATGTGCTGGGGTGACACAGATCAGCTGTCTTGGAATTCCCAAGCCTTCTAGCACGCGACCCCCTGCCCCTCTCCACCCCCTGGCATTCATTCACCTGATTCCTCATTCAGGGAATGGAGGCTTGGGGCCCAGATAAACCAGGGTGAGTCCCAGTGCGGTCAGCTGTTCGATAGCCACGGGCACAGCCCTTAGGCTCTTTAGAAGTGCTTCCTCATCTGTTGAATGAAAACGAAGAATTGAAACGCATGTCCTCTGGGCTTCATACGAGGAGGAGAAACTGTATATAAAATGCTTAGTGGCCAGACCTGCCCACAGGGGCTCCCTACTCAGCAGAAGGCCAGCATCATCCTCAACAGCCCTGATCAGCTAGTATGGTTGCTTGGGAGGTGCAGACTACACCCCGACCCACTCACTAAAGTGAGGGAGGGTCTTACTTCCTCTGCATCACATTTTCTAAGGCCAAGTGTTAAAGCTTCTTGGGCTTCCCAGGTAGCACTAGTGGTAAAGAACCCTCCTGCCAATACAGGAGGCATAAGAGACACAGGCTCGACCCCTGGGTTGGGAAGATCCCCTGGAGAAGGGAGTGGCAACTCCCTCCAGTATTCTTGCCTGGAGAATCCCATGGACAGAGGAGCCTAGCAGGCTACAGTCCATAGGGTCACAAAGAGTTGGACACAACTGAAGCAACTTAGCACACATGCATTAATACTTCCACCTATGTTGATTACAGCCAGTCTTTAAAAATTCTGATGCTGGGTTCAGCCAGGTTCNGTATTCTTGCCTGGAGAATCCCATGGACAGAGGAGCCTAGCAGGCTACAGTCCATAGGGTCACAAAGAGTTGGACACAACTGAAGCAACTTAGCACACATGCATTAATACTTCCACCTATGTTGATTACAGCCAGTCTTTAAAAATTCTGATGCTGGGTTCAGCCAGGTTCGCAGAGACCTGCACAGGCTTGGAGAACTCAGCATTTACTGAGTTGGCTGGAATAGTAAGTGATTAATTATAACTGTACACTGAACATTCACTATGTCAGGCATGGCACTAGGAGCTGGAAATCACATCAACCAAGTAAGAGAGAATTCCTGCCTTCAAGGAGCTTCCAGGCTACACACCAAGGGATCCAGAGTTGCCAACAGGCAGAGGCTGCGCGTGGCCGTAATTGGGTATGTGGGTGACGTCCGAGTTCCCCTGGCAGGGTAGTAGTGGGTACTGGGCAGAGAAGGAGAGGCTGAACCAGTGAATGGGAGAGGCTCCAGTATGTCAGAGCACACGAAACCTTGGGAATAAACTGGTCCCTCACTGAACAGCTGAGAACCAAGGCTCAGAGAGGTCAAGTGACTTGCCTGAGGTACCCAGCTAAGACCTGTGGGATGCAGAGTAAGAAGCAAATCTCAACTGAGAGGGGAGTGCTGGGCACAGGAGGAGCTGCTCCTGAAGTTGCCAGGTGTGAGGCCATGGTCAGAGGGCTGCGTGACTGGAGGCCCAAGGGGCAGGTAATAACCCAATCTCCTGCGTGCTCACTCCAACAGCGCTGGTCGTGTTATGTCGGGTAAAGTCAACAGTGCCGTGAGGGAGGAACTCATTTCCAAATGGGGACGCTGGCACACGGCAAGTCACTCACCCAAAGTCACGTGCAGAGTCAGAGACCCTGAGATGGGAGCCCAGGCACTCAGCCCCCATGGCCTTTCTGCCTAACCACGAGGCTGCCCTGCCATAGAAGGCTTATATGGTGGGAAAGACTGGGGGCAGGGTGACAGGTTCTGGAAGACAAAGTAGCAGAGGGTGGGAGTTTGATCACTGGAAAAGGCAATGGAGACTTCGGAGGCATCAATATCCATTGACCAGAACACCCCCACCCAATGACCTGTCAGTGGGTCTCGCTCTTGTCCCAAGGTACGTGTCTCTTGTGTCGTCCACAACACAATTCTCCAGGATGCTCCTCATCAGAGCTGGATGTCCATCACGTTGCTCCCACCAGGCTCAGGGATGACAGGGTGGGAATGGGGAGGTGGGTCTCCCCCAAAACCACTGATGCCTGACTGCTTCTCCCCACCTGCAGGTGAGAAGACAGATGATCCCAGAGAAGCCGGGGGCAGAGCTCACCCAAGTAGAATGTGGACACTGGTCACAGGCTTTCCCACGACACAGCCACCAGCTTTGGGGGTACAGGGGTCCTGATTACACATCTCCAGGATTACTTCACAGCCTTCTTTTTCTCTAACTAGACCAGATTGGGGACTTCCCTGGTGGCCCAGTGGTAAAGAATCCACCTGCCAATATAGGAGACTTGGGTTTGATCCAAATTATCGACGATCCCCTGGAGGAAGAAATGGCAACCCACTCCAGTATTCTTGCTGGGAAATGCCATGGACAGAGGAGCCTGGTGGACTCCAGTGATGACCAAACAGCTGTGAAACCTCGAACTTCAGTTCTCTGAATCCACATGCCTCCCTGCGAAACGGGTCCTGCCTTGCACAATTAGGGGAAGAATTAGAATTAATCTACTCAACCCCTTACACGTAGTAGGTTTTCTTTCAATAAAAGAAAACCTCTCAATCAGCTCACCTCCATGCTCCTTCACAGCCTGAAGGTGGTTAAGATTCTGAAATGAGCTGAGAAAGTCAGGAACACTTTCCTTGTACAAAAGACAGACCTTCAAAGTTCTTTTAAAAGTTCCTTTTGTTTGCTTTTGCCCACAAAGAACCTCAGGGAAAGGTCAGCAAAGATCGAACTGTCAATCAAATCCCAGGAACAAAGGGGGCAAAGTGCCATGGAACTGAACCACCCAATAGTGACTAAAGAGGGAGTTCTCTACAGGACAGTGGGATGCACCCTTAAAAACTACAAATAGAGAAGATCTAGGGAGCATGTGTTCTCCAAGAAAGTAACTTTGAAGGAGAGTCAAGATCTCATGTGGGACCATGTCTGCAAAGACCTTCAAATCTCATTAAAGCAACGGGGCTATGAGAAATAAATAGTCAACGAAAGGATGGAGTCCACAGCTGCAAGCTCCAGGACCTTGGGGAGCTCCACGCCAGACTGGAGCTGTTTTCATGGATGGATCACGTGCAGCCTGAGAGGTGAGTGAGTTGGGAAGAAGCAAAAAAGATATTCAGGGAAGGGGGAGGAGTGATGCTCCAATTAAGGAGGAAGACAAGACTGGCATTTATTGATTGCCTTTCTAATTCTCCCATTTAATCCCCACTAATGTTCACATCCCCAGAGACAGGCCTCAAATCCCCAAATTACAGAAACATCAGCATGCTATCACCGAGCCAACGGACATGAACTTGGGCAAGCTCCGGGAGGTGGTGAGGGACAGGGAAGCCTGGTGCGCTGCAGCCCACGGGGTGGCAAAGAGTAGGACACAACTTGGCGACTGAACAACAAACAGGGAGGCTCTCGCCTGATGTTGTGCAGCTGTCGAGGGCGGAACTGAACTCAGAACCACTGCACTACAAGCCTCCTCCAGATCCACCGTCACAGCAAAACCTGGCCTCACTTTAGGGCTTGGGTCCTGGCCTCTCAGGGCTGGGGACTCACTTCCCCAAGACACAGCTTTCCACCCAGCAGCCCTGCTGCACCTGCCCTCCCCCACATCCTACCGTACACACCCCTCAATCACCTTTGTTCCAATTCCTCTTAATACTTGGATTAGCTGGGCTTCCGCAGAGGTCACGCTTGTGACTCCGGAATGCACTTCTGACTTTCACAGGAAAGGTCTTTCCTTCAAGTCACAGGGGCACATGTCACTAAGTAAACCGGGGCGGCGAGCTGCCTGCCCAGAGGGCACTGGGAAAGTCCAAAGTGGAGGCGGTGGGGCAGGAGGAAGAGATGACAGAACAAGAATCCAGATAGAAAGGGAGGGAGGCGTGGGAAGTGATCACTTCATCACCAGTGCTCTGCGGAGGAGGGGAGGGGTTTACAACATCCAGCAAGTGATCTGGACAGGCAGAGCAGCTTAGAGCCCTCCTCCCCTTCCCCGAACGCTGCAGGCAAACCCCACTTACAACCGCAGCATCCAGCGTCAGGAGACACAGTGCATGGGGAATATGAACGTGACTGAGGAGAAGAAAGGAAGGAAGGTGGACAAGGAGGGAAAACAAGCAGCAGAAATTCAAACGCGTATAAAACACATCAGAATCACAGTCCAGATAAAAACCCTGACTTGGGGAACTTCAGTCTCCAGAGCTCCATGGGAACTGAATGGTATCACAGCATTCATGGCAAGCCAGTGTGACATCACACACACACTACACACAGTCACACACACACACCACACATCATACACAACACACACATCACACACAGAATACACACAACACACACACAACACGTACACATCACAACACACACATCACACAATACAACAGGTACACATCACACACAACACACATCATACAACATCACAACCCACAACATCCATATCACACACACAACACATACACATCATCATACACAGCACAACACACACATCACACACACACACACACCCTGCTGTTGGGGATGGTGCATGTGAATCCCTCCACATTTACCAAATGCCTTCACTGTGTAAATTTCAGTACTATGCTCACAAAAGATTTCTCTGGTGGGTCTGACACCTGAGTGGGCCTAAGAATCACCTAGGGTGTTATCACAGTACAGAGCTCCAAGGTCCACCACAGCAACTGTGTCCAGTAGGGCTGGAGTGGGGTCTACTCTACAGGTCCCTCGGGTGGCAGACATGCAAGGTGATGGTGAGGCAGGGCCATGGTGATGCAGAGTCATGCAATGATGCAGGGCTGTGGTGATGAAGGATGAGATGCAGAATGATGCAGGGTGATGCAGTGTTGCAGGGTGATGCAGTGATGCAGGGTGATACAGTGATTCAGGGTGATGCAGAGTGCTGCAGTGATGCGAGGTGAGGCAGTGATGCGGGGTGAGGCAGTGATGTGGGGTGAGGCAGTGTTGCGGGGTGATGCAGTGATGCGGGGTGATGCAGTGATGCGGGGTGATACAGTGATGCGGGGTGATGCAGTGATGCAGGGTGATACAGCGATTCAGGGTGATGCAGAGTGCTGCAGTGATGCGGGGTGTGGCAGTGATGCGGGGTGAGGCAGTGTTACGGGCTGAGGCAGTGATGTAGGGTGATGCTGTGATGCAGGGTGATGCAGTGTTGTAGGGTGAGGCAGTGATGCAGGGTGAGGCTGTGATGCAGGGTGATGCAGTGATGTGGGGCCAGGTTGATACCAGGATGCCACAGGACTCATTGGAAAAAGCCCTCTTCCTAGGGGCTGACTGCTCTCTCTTCAATGTGAGGCCTTTGAGGTAAAGTGAGGAGGGTATGAGTGGTTGCAGCTAGGAAGGGAGTGAGGGGGCTGCCCTTACCAAGCACCCTTCTGGGCCAGCCCTAAGCTGAGCTCCTAACGCTCAGAGTCTCGCTTCCTGCCCACCCACCCGTCGGAAGCGGCACGGCGGCAGAAGCCTTGCGAAGGGCAAGGACCTTCCTTTGGAGGATGAACAGGGTCACGTGACATATCTCATCCCTTGTCGGTCTCAAATCTGCAGGATTACAGTTCACTGCTCCACAGTCGGGCTGAAGAGAATGCCCATGGCTAATATTTATGGACTGTCTTCTAAGTCAGAGGCAGCACACACCTCAGATTGGTCTATTGACAAAACCACAAAATCCGTAACACAGGTATAATAAGCTGAACTGGGATTGACGCCCCAGGGTCCAAGCTCTTAAATTTGCAGCTCCAGCTACAGCCACCCTGTGTCTGGGCACACAGGACATGTCACTCACTGACTCTTCGGGGCCTCTACTCCGGCCATCCTTCCAACTGCTCAGTCTTCTCAGTAAACCTCTATTCATCCTGCAAAGCCTTTTCTGCGGCTGTGCAGGCTTTTCCAATCTTCCCATCATCCCCCTGTGACTCACACCTAAATCCGCTGCTGCCCCCTCCCCAGCCCTCTCACAGCATAAACACAGATACTGTTTTCGATTCAAATCCCAAGCCTGTCATCTGTGGTCCACTCGCTCTTGGCACAGTGACCCAACATGGATATCTGGGATGCTCTAAAAGCACATAGGCCTTATTCTCACCAAGGCCTGAGTCCCGCCTGGAGCATCTGTCATTTGCACCTGGGCTTTCTCCACGACAAATCTGTGAGTGAGCAGCTTGAGGATAGCAACTATGTTATCCCTAAATTCCTCATTTTCCAGAACCCATCCCCACTGCAGCCTGGCAGCTAGTAGGTACTCAGTTAACATCCACACTGGCTATCATCCACTGGATATTCACTGCAAACCTATTGTGTTAGTTACTGTGCTCGGCCAGAGTGATGGAGACCACTTCTAGTGGAAAGAAGGCTGAAAGACTCCAAAGGAAGAGTGAATGGTGCTGAATCACCAGTTCACAGAAGGAATGGAGCATAGAGATGCACAGAGATTCTGGAAGGGAAATTCCCCTTGGAGACCCAGGCTCTGGAATCACACCAGCCCTCCCATATTGTGCCTCCTTGCTCACTGTGTACACCAGGCAGCGCCTTTAGCAATTTGAAGCTTCCCCCTTCAGAAATTAACACCTGCCCTTACTTAATAAAGCCCTGGTGGCTCAATTGGCAAAGACCTACCTGCAGTACAAAAGGCCCAGGTTCGATCCCTGGATCAGAAAATCCCCTGAAGAGGAGAAAGGCAACCCACTCCAGTATTACTGCCTGGAGAATTCCATAGACAGAGGAGCCTGGTGGGCTACAGTCCATGGGGTCCCAAAGAGCTGGACACGACTGAGTGACTAACGCTTTCCTTCTTCACTTAATAAGGCTGCTGGGAGGACAAAATGTGATGATCCAAGCAAAGCCCATGGCAGGTCCCTCACACACAGAAAGCACCCAGTAAATATTAGCTGTTACTACCACCCCCCAGCATCTCAGTAACTGGAAGTTAACCAAAATGATTTCTCAGCAGCCAAGAACACACCCGAACGACAGACATGTTCCTCACACTTCCAGAAATTCAAAGGGACTTCCCTTCCATTCATTTTCCAAATTAGCTAAGGATGAGAAAGTGTTATCCTTCAGGTAATTCAAGGTGTGCCAAGCACACACAGGTCATGGGACCCTTCAAGAGGAGTGTGCATTTGATCTGAGTCTGCCTGGACCCCCTCTTAAACCCTCAGGAGGACATGCCTGGAGCTAGAGGCAGGCCCAGGTCTTGTAACAGCATAGCTAATCCAGGCCAGATACTTTGCCTAACTGGAGTGGGAGAGCCAGAGATGGTCAACCCAGCAAGCGAGCAGGCAGAGCTGGAGAGGACAGGAGATTAGGGAATGGATGCTCTCAGGTGTCTGAGTTCCTAAAAGATCAAAAGCAAGGGGCAGGGATGGGGACAAAGAGCATGCATCGAACCCACAAAGGATGAATGACAGCCTTGGACAGAATTTCATCAAACATCTCCTGTAACACTCATGAAGGCCCTAAGCGGTGGTAGGACTTTTCCCTCACGTGAGACCTTTAAAAACTGAAATGGTCAAGACAGGATTCCAAGCCAATATTTTCTGATTCCTTCCATAAACGTCCTCTGCCAAAGAACAGGGGTGACATTACACGGAAAGGTCGCTTCCTCCTTGTTACATCTCTGTAGTCTGTGGAGGTCATGTTTCAACAAGCGTATATTGACACAGTGTTTAAAAATTATGTTTTGTTGGTTTTTGAATCCGTATCTGGCATTAGAATCTACAGATATTCTTGGGGAGCCAGAACAGTTCCTGACTGTGTAGGTCCAAGGGCATCAAAGAAGTGCATCCATTTCTTTCCATGACAGATGTCCCACCCATGCTGAGACGCAGTTACACTCCTCACCTGATCTGAGGGATTCTGCCTCAGGACAAAGAAAGCCTGGGGCCCCAGGCACCAGGAGTCTAGCACATCCTGCCCCCCTCCCAGCAACAAGGCTGAAATCAGAGTCCAAAATCATCTTGGCAGACATCACACAAACCTGCAGTGTGAAGCAGCAGGCAGCTAGGGCAGGGCTCATCTGAATCGGCAGGGCCAGGCCATCAGCCCCCTGACCTCACGAGCCAGGACTGGGAGTTCCTCCGCAGCTCTGGGAAAAGGCCTCAAAACCGAAATAACCTGAGACCACATTTCTTAATCTATAAGACAGGATTGTTGCAGGGAATGGCAGGAGGTAAAATTTCAGTACTTCCCTAAAACTCTTCCACCCCAAGGAAGTGTGATGAGACACTGGGTGGGAGAATTTCCCTCCGCTCCTTAATGTTTATTTGATTATGAACATTTTCATATCCACTGCCCCCCTCACCCCCCACCTAGTTTAGCCTGAGGTCGCTGCCAGCTGGGAGCAACTCCCAGGATCCAAGCAGCAGCGGCTCAGCTGTCTTTGATGACGCGGGTCACAGTGCCTCCGCCGTGCACTGTCCGTTCCCAACCCCCCACTTCCCTCGGGTGGGCCTGAAGGAGCCCCCACATCTAGCAATAACCATCCCTCTTCACTGCTTACTTCTGCTCTGCTCTTGTTTTTTTTTCTGCTTGTGAAGGACGGAGACAGGACCTGGCTACTCAGGTGATGTGGACGATGGTCTAAGAGGAGAGAAACTGTCACCCTGGGGGCTTTCTGCCTTCCCTTGTCCCTGGACAGAGGAGGAAGGCGGGGAGGTGGAGGAACAGGAGAAAGTCAGGAAGGAGATGTGACTCTGGTGGTTTCAGGCTTCCCAGGGAAAAAGGGGCGTACACAGCAACACTGCTCATTTCTTTGCCAACAATGGTAATAAATGCTAATGCTCTCAGGGTAATAACCATGCCCTCAGGCTCTACGAGCATCATCATGTATAATCATCACCATGACCCAGGACACTTTCGTACTTTTTACTAGTAAGGTCACCAAGATCTGAGGATGCTAAGCCACTTTTTCAAGATCCCACAGCTATTACGTGAGAGGACAAGGTTCCTTTAGCTATCCAAAAAGAGGATATTTGTCTGGAAGGTTCAAGAGTCCCCAGAGCCTTGGCCAGGGCGTGAAGAATGAAATCTCCAGCTTCACTGAACTCTCAGTCCTTCTTTCATTCAGCAAACATTAACTGAGTGCCTATACCTAAGAGGGGCTTCCCAAGTGGCCCAGTGGTAATGAACCCACGTGCCAAGTAAGATACACAGGTGATCCCTGGCTTCAGGAAGATGCCCTGTAAGAGGATATGGCAACCCACTCCGGTACTCCTGCCTGGGAAATCCCATGGACAGAGGAACCTGGCGGGCTACAATTACAGTCAGACACGACTGAGCCACTGAGCACGCCGCACGCTTACCTAAGAGAGGAAGAGCTGTTATTTCTCCCAGCCACCTTGTCCTTCGCAAGAGAGGCTGGATCTGTGTTGGTGGCATCTTAGGAATCCTCCCTTGCCTCTTCGTTGCTTCCAGAAGCTCCGTGTAATGTTGGGTCTCCCAGGGCCTGTCGCTGCCCCTCTCCCATCTCTGCCTCAGCTGTCACAAGGCCTTTCCCCACGTCTCTCCAGAGTGTCCTGTTCCATGTCGCTCCATCTCAGTCCTCTCCCCTCCTCCAAGGATACCAATCACTGGATTTAGGACCCCTCTAATTCTGTAAGATCTCATCTGAGCTAATGACCTCTGCAAAGACCCTACACAGCAACAACACCATTCTGAGGTTCTGACCGATATAAACTGGGGAGAACGTTACTCAACTCCAGTATGGCTGTCTACGTTGACCTTCCATTAGAAGCTAAAATCTGACAAACATTCTCGAAGTTTCAGGTAATGGAGTTACAAGGTAAGGTAAGATAAAACCAGGTCCTCAAGCTCTCAGGAAACCAAGAGGGAGAAAATCTTCTAATGGAAAACAGCGGCCATTGCCTCACACCGGCTTTGTTCCTCGGACTGTCCATGTTAGTCAAACACTACAAAGCGTAATACTCAGTAATGAGACTTAAATAATTAATACTTGATAGCCTTAGCAACAACAGCCACCTTGTCCTTCGCAAGAGAGGCTGGATCTGTGTTGGTGGCATCTTAGGAATCCTCCCTTGCCTCTTCGTTGCTTCCAGAAGCTCCGTGTAATGTTGGGTCTCCCAGGGCCTGTCGCTGCCCCTCTCCCATCTCTGCCTCAGCTGTCACAAGGCCTTTCCCCACGTCTCTCCAGAGTGTCCTGTTCCATGTCGCTCCATCTCAGTCCTCTCCCCTCCTCCAAGGATACCAATCACTGGATTTAGGACCCCTCTAATTCTGTAAGATCTCATCTGAGCTAATGACCTCTGCAAAGACCCTACACAGCAACAACACCATTCTGAGGTTCTGACCGATATAAACTGGGGAGAACGTTACTCAACTCCAGTATGGCTGTCTACGTTGACCTTCCAGTAGAAGCTAAAATCTGACAAACATTCTCGAAGTTTCAGGTAATGGAGTTACAAGGTAAGGTAAGATAAAACCAGGTCCTCAAGCTCTCAGGAAACCAAGAGGGAGAAAATCTTCTAATGGAAAACAGCGGCCATTGCCTCACACCGGCTCTGTTCCTCGGACTGTCCATGTTAGTCAAACACTACAAAGCGTAATACTCAGTAATGAGACTTAAATAATTAATACTTGATAGCCTTAGCAACATCCTGTTATTTAATAATAAAGAATAATAATGTCAGCTTCATGATTTACTAATGACTGCTTAAATAATTACTTGCAAGATGTAATATGCAACCTGCAAGTTTGTTAACTCAGTCACTGGACTTCCTGGCCCCTAGACCTCTGGTCACTCTCATCACGGCCACCAACACTGACCAAAGCTGCCAACCTCTGTCCACCAGAAGCAGCTGCCTAACTGTGGGGTATGCGCTGAGGATACTGCATCAAGGAGTGCCTGTGGGCATGTTTGGGGGAATTTTAAGCTATTCTTAAAGTCTAGTAAACTTTTCAAAAGTAAAGAGACAGCACTAAAAAAAAAAGTGAAGAAGAAAGACCAGGATACATGAGTATATATGCAAGAACTATTTTTTTAAGTGACAGATTCAAATTATAGGAAATGAATCCTCCCCAGTAGCTCAGCTGTTAAAGAACCCACTTGCCAATGCAGGAGACACAAAAGATGAGGGTTTGATCCTCAGGTGCAGATCCCCTGGAGAAGCAAAAGGCAACCCGTTCCGGTATTTTTGCCTGGGAAATCCCATGGACAGGGAAGCCTGGTGGGCAACAGGCCATGGGGTTGCAAAGAGTCAGACACGCAATACAGTTCAATAAACTAGGGTACAGCTATACTATGCCCCTAACTCTGGAAGTACTCAGAGCATTTATTTCTAGCTGGCAGAACTGACATTTTTGATTTTCTGCATTTCAGAGAGAAGGCCACAGACCCTGGGGCAGCACTCCTGGTCTTCCCCCAGCCGCGGCTGTGTGCCCTCAGCAGCATCACGTAACCTCTGTTTCTTGCCCAGCACCACCTCCTAGGGCTACCGTGGGGTTAAATTAAATGAGTTCATATTGATATTTGCCAAGGGCTTAGAAAGGTTGGCCAGTTCATTAGAAGTCCTACAGAATTCTTTGTCAAACAAAAACAAAGAATTATTTTATAATACGGTAGACACATTATCATTTTAAAAGTCAAGGACAAAACTATTGGTGGATGAAGACAGCATCACAAAAGCCCAAATATAATGCCGCCTGGGCTCTGTTGTTGCTCTTTGCTTGTATTTTCTTTTCATGAGGGTTTCCGGTGGACTTCCCACCTCGGTGAAGGCACAGTTCAGATCCACCGCAAAGCAGCACAAGGTCATTTTATCAGAGGGCGGAGGGTGGGTGACCTGGGACATCGACATCAAAGGAGATGCCCCCCGAGGGGTGACGGCTGGGACCATCTCAGGCCCTCCCAGGCCCCGCCTGTCTGCACTGTCCCCGTGTGTCCCACCCCGACACATCTGCATGAACAGATGAGACTGCACAGCCTCAAGGACGGATCTCCAGGCTCATCTCTCACCTGGAGCCAAGGCCAGCCCAGAGGGTATCACCATCTCAATGGCCTGGCCTTTCTCAGAAAAGGAGAGGCACCCCGGCTGGAGAGGCAGAGACGTGAACACTGGCTCTGTGGAGCCCTCCTCAAGCGGCATCCTCCAGGACGGCTCATTGTCATTCCAGCCAGGTGTCTGCCCGTCATCCACCAACCCCAGGATGCAGGATGCAGCAGAGGAAGGTAGCTCCAAGATCAGAGATAATGTCCCCCATGAAATTCCTCACCTCCCACCCCTCTAACTGGGGGAGGAGAGGATGGGAGCCGTCAGGGCAGAGGAGCTGATGGATCGGTTTTGCATATAAAAGAGCTGCCAGCCGGCAGTCTCGGCCCCTCCTCCTCCCTCTCTGCCAGGGAGCTTCTCCTGCTTCATCTGGCCTGACAACTTGACTTTCAGTTCAGTTCAGTCGCTCAGTTGTGTCCGACTCTTTGCGACCCCATGGACCGCAGCACGCCAGGCCTCCCTGTCTATCGCCAACTCTCGGAGTTTACTCAAAGTCATGTCCATTGAGTCAGTGATGCCATCCAACCATCTCATCCTCTGTCATCCCCTTCTCCTCCCACCTTCAATTTTTCCCAGCATCAGAGTCTTTTCCAATGAGTCAGTTCTTCACATCAGGTGGCCAAAGTATTGGAGCTTCAGCTACTGCATCAGTCCTTCCAGTGAATATTCATGACTGATTTCCTTAAGGAGGGACTGTGGATCTCCTTGCAGTCCAAGGGACTCTCAACTAGACTTTGGCGGGGGCCAAACCCAAGCCTGGGAGCATCCTCGGCCTTTCCTCCTGTTCTGGGTGGCTGAGCCCCAGGAAGCTGCAGGCAGCTCTGGAGCAGGACACCTGAGAGCAGCTGAGCCGGCCCTGGATAAAAGCCACTCACTCAGGAGAGCCTCGCGGTCCAGGCGAGCAGCCCACACTCTGCCCTGATACCTGCCAGGCTCAGGTGACGATGACAGGGCGCTGTCCTGGTTTGGCTTTAAGGAGGCATTTAAATGTCATCCTATGTTGTTTTTCAGTGGCTAGGTGCTGCTTGACTCTGCAACCCTAAGGGCTGTAGCCTGCCAGGCTCCTTGTCCATGTGATTTTCCAGGTAAGGATACTGGAGTGGGTTGCTATTCCCTACTTCAGGGCATCTTCCCAACCCAGGGATCGAACCTGTGTCTTCTGCATCGGCAGACAGATTCTTTACTTGGCGCCACCAGGGAAGTCCACGTCAGGCTATACATGGAACCCAACGTGAGACACACACACACAGTATTAGTGCAAAAGCCCTCGCAGACACAGGAAGCCTTCTAAAATGGCCACACTGAGACAAGGACCCGGGCCTGCACTCCAAGAGTGGGACAGCGAGGTCGAGGTCACCTCCATCCAGCCCCCACTGCTGCCTGACAACCCATTCCTGCAGTAAAGTGGACAGGGGATGGGGGTAGGGGGCGGGTGCTGGTCCCCCACCCAGCACAGCAGCTCAGGAGGGCCTGCCAGTAAAGACTGAGAGAGTGCCAGGCCCTAAAGCCAGGAGCAGCCAGTATGCAGGACGGACAGGCCATCGCTTGAGGCGCGTGTGCACCTGCCAAGCGCTCCCAAGATGTTTGAAGAAGTGCCTCCAACAGACTCCCAGTTGAAACAGTAGGGCAAGAGGGGAAGGGGGGCCTCCCATCACCTGAGGCACCCCTACACTGTTCTCCCCAGGCTGCCAGAGCTGAAGGTTGGGCTGTCCAAGAGGCGACGGGCATGTGGCATTTTCACGAGGCCTTTATCACAGGATCTCAGCACACCTGCTTACTCGAGCCGCCCCCGCCAGGTCACCGGGCAGGCCTCTGTGTGCCCAGTAACCGGGGATCACACCCAAATACAGGGCTGTGGGCCAGTTGCTGTTCAGTCACTCAGCTGTGTCCAGCTCTGCGACCCCATGGACTGCAGCCTGTCCTTCAGTGTCTCCCGGAGTCTGCTCAAACTCATGTCCATTGAGTTGGTGATGCCATCCAAGCATCTCATCTTCTGTGGCCAGTGCCAGTCCCCAAAGGACATTCTCCTTTGCTGGCCCCCAGCTCCCACCCTTCATGGTGCAGGAAATAAAGTGTGGCCCTCAAATGCTTCCCCCATCACTTTAGAATCCAGGGCTGTCGGAAGAAAAGACCACCAGCTCTGGGCCTTAAATGCACACCAATTAACTGAAAACAGTTCCGGGGATGAAATGTCCAAAGGGGTCTCACGAGGTTGTCTGAAGGGTCGTCAGTGGGGCAACATTCCTTTCTGCAGCCTCCAAGGGGGCTTCCCTGCCTGATAACTCGTCCAGCATCTTCAAAGCAGTGATGTAACTTCTCACATCGCATCACTCTGACCTCCTCTTCTGCCTCCCTCTTCTGGGGACCTTTGTAATGATACTGGACCCACGGGAAAATCCCAGATAATCTCCCTTTGATAAGGTCTTTCTTCCTTCCACCTGCAATCTTAATACCCCGTTGGCCACATCACACGGAATATTCACGGGTTCCAGGGACTAGGGTATGAACATACTGGGGGAGTAGAGGTCATTACTGGATTATCCTGCCAACTACATCCGTATCTATGCCAGGCCTTGAGCTTCCGGGTGTCTGCAAGGCCTCCAGAAAAGCTGCTCAGAAAGAAGCCCCCCAGTTTGCTGCCTACCCCCCCCATGAAAAAGCCTGGCCAGCCCTGATCCCAGCATCTCCCAGATGGCTTCAACCACCTCCCCATCGGAGGGTCTCCCTCCAACAGGTGGTGCAGGGACCCTCCTCTGCCCGCTTCACGGGGAGGGAAGAGTAACAAGACACCCACCCAGGGTCACTCAGCTTCAAGTAGCAGGCCTGGGGTTGGAACATGGGTTCCAGCCTGCCCGCTCTCTGCCACGCCGCACCAACCCCAAGGACTCAGACTGGTGCCGGTCTTCGAGTTCAGCCTCCTGGTGGGGTCCCTCCCAGCACTGGGGCAGCCTCGTCGGGTGCTCTGATGGCCCGGGGACCTGCAATGTGAGTTCTCACTGACTCCGCTGACAATTCCCCAAGGTGAGCAATTTTCTGCCAGAGTCAACGTGTGTTTGTTATGGAGGTGGGTGGGCAGAGCAAGTGTAAAGGCAGCATCCACCAGGTGCTTGCAAAGTGCCAGGAAGGGGCACCCGGTCGCTGCATCTGCCCACAAGCCTAGTTAGTTCCATTCTCCTGAGGGGAGGCTGGGGCTGCCGGGGTGGCTACCATGCCCACAGCGGGTTGGCAGCACCAGGTTTCCAGTTGGGCAGGTGCTCTCTGCACTCCATCAGGCCTCCCCCAGCTCTGCCCATCGGAGAACCCAGCATTCCAGCCCACGAGGAAGTTACCAGACCACCCCCAAGATTTCCTCTCCCTCCTTCTGCCCCTCCCCCAGTGCCAATCTGCACCCCACTCCAGGCTCCTCCCATCAGCAGGACCAGTCCAGGAGTGGTGGAACCGGAGTTCTCAGCTGGTTTCCAGCCTCGGCTTGTGACAGAGAAGCTTCTTTCTCCTTCCATGCCAGGCCCGTGGGAGCCTCACCAGAGTGCAGTCAAGCAGAGGGCACGGCTGGCTGTCACTGGGCACTCTCCGGGAGGCCAGTCCCAACCTTTCCCCTGGATCTCGCTCTGGCCCTGCTGAGCCAAAGTAACCCGGAGTGACCGATACCAGCGGGGCACAGGGACAAAGCCCTGCCACGCCAGCAGAACTTTGCTCCGCTCACCCAGACACCAAAGCCAAGCTCTGGCTGGCCGCAGAGGCAAAGGGCTCTGGGGAACCCAGCTCAAAGGTGGGCTCACGTGCCCGGTCAAGTTCTGGGTCAGCTGCATCCACACAAGGCATTTTACCTCTCTGGGCATCCACTCCAAGCCCTGCAGGAGGGGCTGAGGGAACATATATGATGCAGTAAGAGACAAGGTCCGTGCCTGGAGTCTACTACAGAAGCAGACGTTCAGCAAATCCTCCCACAAACCAACGTTGTGAAGGAGTTGCCAGCCCAACTTCCCCACCCCCAGCAGTTAATCTGGGGGTTCCAGGTGGAGGTCTCTAAAGAACTGACATTTACAATGACACCTGAAAGTTAGCAGGATTTTTTATTTTGCTTATGAGGAAAGGAAGGAAGAAAAAAGGAGAAGCTCCAGGCAAATACCACTTAGGGAGGAATATTTAAAATTGGCAAGAGCCCAGGTTAAGGAGACAGGCGCCCCTGCATTCATTTGTAAAGCATGATTTCCCTCCCACAATCAGATGCAGATTCTATGCCCCCCAGAGACGGAGGAGGTGTCATTTCCTGGAACCTTATGCCTAACAAAGAGTCCAGTGGGACTCCCCTAGGTCCCCCATCTGTAAAATCCACAGGCTGGTCCAGACACACCCTACCTATTCATGGGTGGGGGGCGGGGAAAATCTGCTAAACATGCCAAAGGAAATGACCGGTTGAGAACACACAAGTAGGCAAGACGCATGAAAAGCTGGTCACTTACAGCAGTCGTCAAAGAAAAGCAACAGGAACACGGCTTTGTTTTGGGTGTTTGCCGATCACAGAGCGCCATGCCCGCTAAGGATTTTGCTGCCTGAATTAAGATGCTCACACATCAGGAGTTGCCCCAGTAACTGCTAGCACCAGGTGTGGAGGGGTGACTGGTGAGCTATATACCTGGAGAGTTAGGACAGATTCTATCCTGATGCTATGAAACTCCTCAGACCTTTTGGGGGGCTCTGCCAGGAAAACCGCCAGAGATATGTGGAAAGGTCTGTGCTTTATAGCAGGCAAAGCAGAAGAAGTTCTGAATGCCTGGATGTGCTAACCTGGCAGCACGAGCTCTGTGCCATGCGGGGCGGGGCACCCGGACGGACCTTCCTCACCTCTCTCTCACATCAGCCCCATGGGGAGAGGGCTGTGATTCTCCTTGTTTTCACAGCAGGAAGAAAAAGTGTGTGATGAAACATGGGAAAGGTGCTTAAAACAAGCTTTTAAAACTGAATGACACTGGCGAATGGTCAGGATACAATGCTAAGTGAGCAGAGTAGAGATACAAACCTATCGTAAGCAGGACAAGAGGGTCAGAAGGGAAGTGTAGCTATTCCAGAGGGTTAGGATTATAAGACATCTGTATTGTCCATTTCTACAAATAAGCAAGCTTCAGTTCAGTTCAGTCACTCAGTCATGTCCAGCTCTTTGAGATCCCATGGACTGCAGCACACCAGGCTTCCCTGCCTGTCACCAGCTCCTGAAGCTTGCTCAAACTCATGTCCATCGAGTCAGTGATGCCATTCAACCATCTCATCCTCTGTTGGCCCCTTCTCCTCCTGCCTTCAATCTTTCCCAGCATCAGTGTCTTTTCCAATGAGTCAGTTCGTCGCATCAGGTGGCCAAACTATTGGCCACTAAGCAAGTTTGGTGGGGGCAAAAAAAAAAAGAAAAAAGATTTGCTTGCCAATGCATCCCCCAACCCCATCCCTGATTCTGCGAGTGAGGCTTAAGTGAGGGTGGGCTTGAAAGGGGAAATTCAGGGCTATTCCACCAGGACATGGCCCACCTCAGCCCACTAGGGCATGTACTTCTCACAGCAGCTGCTAACTCACCAGTCCAGCAACTGGACAAGGGCATGTATGCGAAAGGAGCTCACTTCTGGAAAAGACCACAAGGAGGTTCTTAGCAAAGGAAGTGACTAATGGCTACCAAGACCATACATGCTGTGTGTTGGGCAACAAAGATCGAACCAACATTTAGAGGTGGGCCTCTGGACCGAGTCCATCCAGGCCTTCAAGCAAGATCGTGTCTGACTCTTGCGACCTCATGGACTGTAGCCCACCAGGCTCCTGTATCCATGGGATTTCCCAGGCAAGAATACTGGAGTGGGTTGCTATTTCCTTCTCCAGGGAAACTTCCCAACCCAGGGATCAAACCTGGGTCTCCTCCACTGCCAGCAGATTCTTTACCGTCTGAGCCACCAAGGAGGGCTGGAAAGAACAAAGGGATGGAAGGTCAGAAGGAAGCACAGAAGAAAAGAGAGAGGGAAGTGAAACCACCAAAAAGAGATGAAGATGTTGCCAAGACGCCGGCAGACAGAGGCAGTGAGGACACAGATCTCCAGAAGCATCCCAGAGCTCATGTCCTGCCTGTGATCATTACCAGCCATCGACACGTTTCAATGGGAAGGACCCTCTGCCTGCTCTTGGGAAGGTCACATAGCAGGAGAGAGAGACACCGTCATACAGCCAAGGGATGAACTCGGCAGGAGAGTAAGAACTCCAGCTAGTACAGGGAGGTTATCAACTCTTCTTTCTAAGACCACACAACAGGCGACCAACCCAGGGAGCCTTCCCAGGTACACCGTTTCCCGCTCCTAAGCCCTCAGAAGTCTGTTCCCTAAACACCCCCAGCAGGGATGCCCAGCCCTCCCTGTGCCTTCCAAAGGTGCCTTTGGGGAGCAGCTGGTTCCCGGTCTGATACTGCACCCCAGCGCCTACAGCTAGGAACCCATTGTGTCATGAGGAGCCTGCTTCCTGCAGCACAACCTCCACCGCCAAACCCTGAGCCTCCTCTCTCCATCCAGCAGCCCTGCCCAGATTCCCACACACCGATCCCCGCAGCCCCTGGGGCCCCACTAGCTCCCGTCACCTCTGGCAGCTGCCAGCCAGTCACGGGGCCCCACGTGAAAGGAGGTGCTCATGGGTTTTATGCTACTGATCGGCTGGCAGGGCGGCTTCAGTCCCAGGACTCACCACACCCAGATAATACCAGCGTAAGGAGAGGGAGATGACACACTGAAGGAGGAGAGAGAAAGCCATCTCCCCTCAGGGACCTATGACTCAGACGCATTACTTGCAGGGACGAAGAAATGATGGCTGAGGGCCTCCCATGTACCAGATACTTCATCCCAGAGAGGCTCATCCTAACCACCTTGACCTAGGTGCTATCACATCCATTGTGCAGATGAGGAAACCGAGGCTAAGGCAGGTTCAATAAATACCAAACCCAAAGGGACTGCCCTGGTGGTCCAGTAGCTAAGACTCTAAGCTCCCAATACAAGGGGCAATCAAGGTTCAACCTTTGGTCAGGGAACATGGTCATCCCACATGGATCTAAAGATCTGCAACTAAGCACTGCAACTAAGACCTCGCACAGCCAAATGAATAAATATTAAAAAAAAAAAAAAGACCCAAGATCAACCTCAGATGACACTCCAGCCTGGATCTGACTTTGCACCAGTGCCTCCAAGTTCAGCATCACATGTCTAACTCCATCCGGAGAGAAATACAAAGGTACTGAACAAGACCCAGTGAGGAATCAGAACTGTCCACAGGTGAGCTATGGACCTTTCTGTCCCAGCCTCGGGGCTTCTCATGCACCACGGCCTGTGCTAGATTGGCCATTTAGTTACTTAGGAGAAGGACTAGTCCAGGGTAGTGGGAAGAAAGCAAGCTCAAGAGACAGAGATGCTCCGATTTTGACTCTGACTCTGCCTGACCATGACCAAGCTGTTCAACCTACAAGTCACCTCAGTAAATAACCTGTATCACCATGCGTGCACAGGTTGGCCATCCAGGAAATGCTCGTTCTTATTTCTTCTTCCACTTCCTAATAAAGTAAGAGCCCACACTTAGTTGTTCTGTATTTGCTAAGAAGGCAAGAATACAGTTAAGTGGTTGGACGGCCAAGCCATCACCTGAAACTGTCCAAAATAGGACAGTCAACTGCCAACAGGCATGATAACACTGGGAGGAAATAAATGCTCAGTTTTCCTTTCATTTAAAAGTGCCATTAAAAACGAGTCTTCAGGTGCAGCAAGAGGAGAAAGAGGTAGGAGTGGGTTGGGGAAAAGCATGACGGCCCAGGTTCACAGAAATGCTTTACATCAGATTTCACTCAAATCCATACAACACTGGGCACCTTGTATGGGCCAGCCACAGTTCTAGAAGCTCATTATCACTACCATTCCCTTACAGAAGATGGCCCTGGGGTAATTCCCTGGAAGTCCTATAGTAACCAATGCAGGGGACTCCGGTTCAAACCCTGATTAGGGAACTAGATCCCGCATGGCGCAACAAAAAATTTCACACGTCACAAGGAAGATAGAAGATCCGCGAGCTGCAACTGAGACCCAGCCCAGCCAAAATAAGAAATGTTTAAAAAAAAAAATAAAGACCGCCCTGACACTTTCAATCAAGACCAGAAGCCCCACTTCCAGCAGCATCCACTTCAACACCACTCCCCATCTCACTCACACCTGCTGCAGGCGAGGATCTCAGGTTCACAGAGAGCTGACAGCCACCTTGCTGGCCTGAGTCTCCTGGCGTTTTACCCTCTGAGGATAACACCTGAATTCAGAATCCCCGGGCCTGTACAGGCAGCTCCAACAGGGGTGACCCTGGGAACACAGGTCCCCACCCACCCAAAGGTTTTCCCTCAGAGTCAAGGAGCTACCCCCATCTCCTTGCACTGAGCCACGACCCCTCCCCACCTCCCAGACACAGAGCCCTGGGGTGCTCACTGTCAAGGCCTCCCGCGTCTCTTTCCATCTCAGTGGATGGAGTCAATGCCCAGTTTGCCCCCAGGGCTCAGCCTGCAGGCTGAACCCACACTGAGGACAGGACTCCCAACACCACTTTGGTCTCCCCTCGCCAGCGGCTTCCCCTGAACACTGCTGACAGCTGCCTTCCGTGGCAGGGAGAGAAGAAGCCAAAGGAAAAGGAGAGGGCGAAATGAACACAATCAATGAACCTGACTCGGGGAGTCCAATTATAGAACCGAGGTCTGGGCTCAGACTCCAGACACGCCACTTTCTAGCTCGTGGACCCCGAGCAAGTGTCTTCTGAAGCCTCCATTTCTGCCACCAGGAAGTGGGTACAAGGACAGAGCCTGACATCTTCGGACAGGACTTAGCTGCACACAGCCCTCTTGGTTCTGATGTTACTGAGGCAGTGCTCCCTCCCAGGGTGGGTTTTCAAGATCATTTCAAGATACTCACAAAGTACGCAAGACACAGGCAGTTTGTGCGCTCTTCCTGTGACTCTGCCGGGACAGATGCCCCGGCCCTCCCCACCTCCAGATCCTGCCTGGTTGGCTCCCGCCCTGACTTGCTAACTTGCCCACGCTTCTTTCCCGTAACTCAGCTGCCGGCTGGAGGCAAACTCCTGGGCTCTGGATCTCAGAAGGACATAACTGATCCTACCAGGCAGACATGGGCCGGGCCTGTAAGGTGATGGGGGGTTGGCGGGGGTTGAGGGGAGGGGTGAGAGGGTAGGCAAGAGATCTCGGGAGGGTGGCCAGCGGCACAGAGGGTCATGTGCCCCCTTGGACCCCGGAGACTCCCACAAAGGACTCTCACAGTCTGTGTAGGACAGGACTGTAGGGTGACTCAGAGGCCGCATTGCAGGCCGTGACTCAGCACTCTGGTGCAGAGCTGAGCCGGCCCAGCGCCCTAGAGCTGCCTTCAGAAGCAGGGGGTCCCCTGCCAGGCGGGCCGGGACAGTCAGCCCTGAGGAATGCCCCCTCGTTCACCAAACCCCCCCTCTCCCCGCCTGACTGCCTGTGCCCACAGCCGGCGACTCATGCAGCTGGCATGCCAGGGGCCCCCACGTGACCCGATCGTCCTGTCACTGCGCCAGGGTAAACAGGCCATGGGGTGAGATCACGCCTGCACAGGGCAACTGGGATCAGAGGAGGGTGGGTGGCCCATGGGACTGGAAATGGCCAGGATGCCTGCTCACAGGCTTCTGGAGCCTGGGAGTGAGAAGCCAGGGAGAGAAAGGACAGGCTTCAGGACAGAGGAGGGAGGGCACGCAGCACACCCCAGGGGACGGTGGCCACCAGCAATGTGAGCTGCTCTGTATGCGGTTCAGAGGCATAACTAGCATCCTGCCCCTCACTCCTTCCCTCCCTGAATCCCTCTCTTTCGCCCTTTCCCTGTCCTGGTGTTCCCTCCCTCCTCCGCACCTCTCATCCCTTTTCAGATAGTCTGGTCACAAGCATTTCCCTCATGGAAAGCCTCTGCTACTCACCCTGGGGCATCATCCCCTGCAGCCTCTTTGTAAACCTGAGCCTCTACCAGCAGAAGCCCCCACTCTCCATTCCCCCCAACTCAAAATCCTAGGTCAGTCCCAGGTCACCTCTTCCAGGCAGCTTGCCAGAGATCCAGCCCTTCCCTTTCCTTTCCTGGCCTCCCACTGGGACGACTCACCTACCGGCTCTCACGCATGCTCTGCTAGTTCTTTAGGCGATTCCATCTGCCCTCCTCTCCTGGAGCCCAGGTTCCCCCCAAGACCCACTCTCCTCCCACTGTGTGCTTCTAGGCTCTGGCAACACAGGCTCTTGCCCACGGCGGATGCTCAATAACCATATGCCCCCAACACTGTCCAAATGGAAATCGGACAGCCACTAGACCACCAGGGAAGTCCTTCTGCTTCTTTTTAAATAATCTTAAATTCTTTAGAACAGTTCTAGATTTGATAGAAAAATCTGAAAATCTGAATATAGTACAGAGAGTTCACACACTCCACAACAAATTATATTATCATATAGCTCCATCCCTGCTAACATCTTAATATTACTGTGAGTGTTAGTCGGTCAGTCGTATCCGATCTTTTGCAACCCCATGGACTGCAGCCCACCAGGATCCTCTGCCCATGGGATTCTCCAGGCAAGAATACTGGAGTGGGTTGCCATTCCCTTCTCCAGGGGATCTTGAGGACCCAGGGATCAACCCAGGGATCTCTTTATATCTCCTGCACTGGCAGGTAGGTTCTTTAACACCGAGGCCCCTGGGGACCCCACTCCTATCANGACTGCAGCCCACCAGGATCCTCTGCCCATGGGATTCTCCAGGCAAGAATACTGGAGTGGGTTGCCATTCCCTTCTCCAGGGGATCTTGAGGACCCAGGGATCAACCCAGGGATCTCTTTATATCTCCTGCATTGGCAGGTAGGTTCTTTAACACCGAGGCCCCTGGGGACCCCACTCCTATCACATACTGTGAATAATCGTGTGCATTGTTCATTTTGCACAAACATCTGCAGGTTCATCTCTGGGGAAAATATCCCCACAGGAGGTTGTTGGGTCAAAGGGCACCCGCACATGCAGTTTGGTTAGGAAGGGCCACAGTGCCAGTAATGGATGCTCCCAGAGTTGCTTCTCAGCAGCTCTGTCAACTATCCAGGACACGACCACCTTGTGCACTGTGCGATCTTCACAGGGAAAAGAGGCATTTTTCATTGCCATTTCCCTTTTTATGCCTGGGTAGATGATCTTATGTTTAGGTGCCAATGGAGATGCCCTTCTATGAACTGCCTTCAGATCCAGGGCGGCCCCACGGCCATAGGCCAGGCTCCGTGGGTGTTACATGTCACATGGGCTCAGCTATGCACACAGCCTGAGGAAGCCCGCAGCGAGACTGCAAGGCTAAGAATCAGGACCATTCTGGAAAGGGAAAGCTCAGCTGTGGCTAGAGTCTCGAGGGAAGGTTTTATATCTAGAAGGCGATACATGGCCACTGCATCCAAGTTCCTTTCCTGGGAGAGACAGGCAGACAGGAAAGGACCTCGCTAGGATAAAGGTGCCAGGGAGATCTGAAGACACAGCAGACTCAGGTCTGTTTATTCTATTGGTTTTTAAATTATTTTTACTGGAGTCTAGTTGCTTTAAAACGTTGTGTTAGTTTTTGCTGTACAGCAAAATGAGTCAGCTGTATGTGTATATATATGTATATCTCCTGTCTTTATTGGATTTCCTTTTCATTTAGGTGACCACAGAGCACTGAGTCCTCTGTGCTATGCAGCAGGTTCTCATCAGTTATCTATTTTATACAAAGTATCAATAGTGTGTAAACGTCAACCCCAACCTCCCAATTCATCCCACCCCCGTTTTCCCCCCTTGGTATCTATACATCTGTTCTCTACGTCTGCATCTCCACTTTTTAAAATTAATTTTTATTGGACTCGTTGGAAAAGACCCTGATGCTGGGAAAGATTGAAGGTGGGAGGAGAAGGGGACAACAGAGGATGAGATGGTTGGATGGCGTCACCGACTCAATGTACATGACTTTGAGCAAACTGAAGGAGATGGTGAAGGACAGGGAAGCTTGGTGTGCTGCAGACCATGGGGTCACAAAGAGTCGGACATGACTTAGCAACTGAATAATGATAGTTGCTTTACAATGTTTTATTATGTTTCTGGGGTCTGTTCAGAGAGAGAGAAAGACCAAAGGCAGCAGAGACGCAGGCCAAGGCCTCGAAGTTACACCAATCAAGCCACAGAACTGGGTCTCATGATGCAAGTGGAGAGGAATGCAAACATCCTTTCTTCACATTCTATTGCTACTTTGAGGGCAGTGATTGTATTCGCTTTTATGACTGGTTAGTTCAGTGGCTTTCAAAGCTTCAATTACCCAGAGGCCTTTAAAAGTGCATCTTCCAGCCATCAGTGGGGTCTGGGGTACATACTTTGCAAAGGCTCCCAGGTGGATGGACACCTCTGATAAAGGACCACCTCTGGCCCCAAGGTTGACAAGCACCGGGACAGCCCGACACGGGTTCCCAGGGACAACAGGATTTTTCAGAAGCACAAGGTACACAGGAAGGTGAAGGTCTGACAAACAGTAATGACCCTTCCTCAAGCTCTGTTCAGGAGAGCGGAGATGTCCGCGTGTCGGAAATCTCTCTCACAGGCAGGAACAGGGGCCATGCCTTGAGGCTGTGGACGGGAAACAGGACATTCAGTTTCACAAATATCTCAGGCCTACTAAGAATTCTCCCCAGACCAGAGACACCCTGGGCTGCTCATCTGCATGTTGGATGTATTATTTATGCTCCTGCCAGCTCCCAGCGCGCGCAGGGTCGTGTCACTTTCATAACCTCCTCCTGCAGATGGAGGAATGGCAAGGTTGAGTCAGCTAGGTGCGTTCTCAGGGTCAAGGGTGAGCGCTCTTCAATTTCCAGACTTCAATAATATCTCTGTCCCCTTATTTCTTCTTCCTTCCAGGATACTGGGTTGTCAAATGCATCTAGACCGCTTCTCCCACTTTATCTTTGCCCTCTCCTCCTCTCAGTGAGACTCAAGATCACACTCTTCACTCAGGCTGTTAATGCATCAGTAAGCCAGCCTTTTACTCTCTCCAAGCTCATCCCCACCAGCCCTACTCAGACCACAAGCTGCAGAGAGATTTTTTTTTTTTATGCATGGGTTTTGTTTTGGTTTTTGCTTTTTTTAGGCAGAAATAGTTTATTGTTTGTGCCGCCGAGTTCCGAGGCAGTGTAATGTCAAGTTGCGTGTTGGTAACTTGACTCACTTTTTGGGAACCAAACTCTGTGGATTCTTTGCTACCTGCATTTAGAGGTAACAGCAAATTGGACTTTTGTCAACAAGAAGCTACAGGAACATTTTTTATTTCTCTTTTCATCCGAAGAAAAGATAAGTATCATTAAAGTCTAAGTTGAGAATTAGTGTTGGCTTTGAAAGTTGTATTTCTTGAATAGCATGGAGCTTTTACAAAGGAAACCAGGATAGTGGGAGAAAGTCTTAAAGTTTTTTCCAAAGTTATACCTCAGTAAAGCTGTTAGTTTTTAAAAAGTTCAAGTAATTGATCTTAATTCTTATGAATGTTTTATATATAATTCTCATCTAAACACCAAATCTAGATTAATAATTTAAAAATTGCATTGTCAGGTGATTCAGCTGGTTTGTATTACTGAATAGTGTATATATAAGGTTGATGTCATCTGTTACATGTGATTCACCAGACCTCTGTCATCTTTAGTTCTTACTTCAGTTTGCTATTAAATTCCTGCAGGGACTTCCCTGGTGGTCCACTGGTTAAGACTCCCTGCTTCCATTGCAAGGGGTGCAGATTTCATCCGTGATCTGGGAACTAATAGCCCCACATGCCCAGAGAGAGGCCAAAAAATAAGTAAAAATAAACTCCTCTCATTATTGTTAATCTGATTTAAGTGCAACTCAGTTCTCAGATGTCCAATCACAGTGAATGTTGACTGAAATAGACCAGTCAGGTTAGTGAAAATAGTACTTATTAATTAGAGATGAAACAAGACAGAGGATGAGATGGTTGGATGGCATCACCGACTCAATGGACATGAGTTTGAACAAACTCGGAGAGAGTGAAGGACAGGGAAGCCTGCTGCAGTCCACGAAGTCGAAAAGAGTCAGACACAACTGAGTCACTGAACAACAGAGATGAAACAAACTTTTCAACCCACCCCTCTTGTGGTAAGCCCGTTCAGAAGGAGAAGACGCGGGACAGACTGGAAATCGGACTGGTGTTTCCTTAGCTGATCTGAAGAAGGCCAGTAGTTGGAGGCCAGGGAACATGAAGGTGGCAGTGGGCTGGCTGCTTCTCCAGGAGACAGGATCAAGACCCCGGCTTCTGAGTCTGGCAGAGCTGGTATGGCATCAGCCTTGACAATTCATACAGCGGTGTGAGCTTAACCAAGCTTCTCAGTTGTAACCTCAGTTTCTTAGAAGAAGGGTGAAAATGGGGGAGGCGTTTTTATATTTTTGTATTAACTCTATTAAATCAGTTCATTCCCAACTCTTTGAGACCCCGCGGACTGTAGCCCAGGGTCCTCTGTCCATGGGAGTCTCCAGGCAAGTGTGTTGGAGTGGGTTGCCATTTCCGCCTCCAGGGGATCTTATGACTCTATATTAAACAGTTGTGGCGATTGCTTGAGATAGTGGTCAAAACCGTTTAACTCGGTACCTGGTCCATAATGATTGCTATTACTAGGTAATGTGTATTTTACAAGCAAGGTATGCAAATGTTTTGGGGGCATATGTTATCTATTTTAACAGTCAATTTGTAAGATCTGTATTATCATCTTCAGATTACAGGTGAGAAAACTGTGCCTTCTTGGTTATAAGTAGTAAGTAACCTTACCAAGTCACGCCTTGCTAGGATGCAGAGTTGGAATGCAGACTTAGGTCTCTCTGACTCCAAAATATGAGCTCTTAACCACTAAAATAATAGTGATAACAGTATGAATAATACCACAACAATTTTAGGGTAGAGATACCCCAGTGAATAAAGTCTCCATGCTAACCTAGAAAAATGGTACTGATGAACATATTTGCAGGGCAGGAACAGAGATGCAGATGTAGAGTACTGACTTGTGGACACGGTAGGGGAAGGAGAAGGGGGACCAGTTGAGAGAATAGCATTGACTTATTTTAAATAGGTAGCTAGTGGCAAGCTGCTGTGTTACACTGCGAGTTCAGCTTGGTGCTCTGCGATGACCGAGAGAGGTGGGATGGAGTGGGGTGGGAGGGAGGTTCAAGAGAGAGGGGATATATGTAGACTTATAGCTGATTCACTTTGTTGTGTAGCAGACACTAACACAAGTTTGTATAGCAATTATCCTCCAATTTAAAAAAATTAAAAAATAGAAATAGTGCTGTAGATAAGAAATAAATAACACACTAATTACTAAAAAAATTTTTTAAAGAAAGTCTCCATGTTTGGCTGAATTCCAACATTTTGGCTTTAGTCAGCACTGTCTGATACATCATATGCTTAGTCGTGTCCAGCTCTTTGAGACCCCATGGACGGCAGTCTGCCAGGCTCCTCTGGCCATGGGGTTTTTCAGGCTAAAATACTGGAATGGGTTGCCATTTCCTCCAGGGGATCTTCCTGACCCAGGGATTGAACCTGTGTCTTCTGTGTGTCCTGAATTGCAGGCAGTTTCTTTACCACTGAGCCATCCATTGAGGAAGCCCCTGTCTGATAGACACACTTGCTAAGAGGCGGTCCTGACAAAGGGCCCTTTGCTCTTTGGAAGGAGCTCAGTTCTTCCTCTTCCTCCTGAAATCACAGCTTGTAGAGCCAGAAAGAACCTTCCGGACCATGGTTAGCATCTTCATAGTATGGAGGAGAAAAGAGATTCTGAGAAATCATATGACTTGCCCAAGTGACAGAGTTTAAAGTAGCTGAGTCATGACTTCAACTGCCACCTCCCAGTTTCAAGTTTGGCTTGATTTGTAGTATTAAAGATCTTCTTTCCTCCAGAAGAGAAAAAATGTGGACCTTGGACTGGAGAAAACTGAATAGAAAAAGCAGGATGGGACGTGGTGGGTAGCCTTACAAACTCATCCTGACATTGCAAGTCCATCCTTGGTGCTAAAAGTCCTGGGGGAAATTGCCCCAAGTAAGCCACACTGCACACTTTCGACATCGTCTTGCTTCCCACTGCCATTCTGCTGCCTCTCACCTTCCTGTCTGAGGCTCATGAGAGGTCCTCCACTCATGCAGAGTTCCCTGATCAGTATTTGTACTGGATGGAAGAGTGTCCCCAAAGATTCATGTCCTTCACAGAACCTCTGAGTGTGACCTTGTTTGAAAGTGGGGTCTTTGCAGATGTCATTAAGTTGGTATTTGGTCATACTGGAGTAGAGTGGGCCGTTCATCCCATTTGATTGTTGACTTCATAAGAGGAAAAGAGACACAGGGACAGGCATGCAGAGACGCTCAGGGAGAATCCAGGAAGGCAGAGAGGGCCCACAAGCCAAGGACTGCCAAGACTGCTGCTAACACCTGGAGCTGGAAGAGGCAAAGAAGGATGCTCCCCTACAGTTTCAGGGAGAGCATGACCCTACAGGAGACTGATTTTCTGCTTCTTTATCCTCCAGGACCAAGACAGGAACTACTTCTGTGGTGTTAAAGCACCCAGTTTGTGGAGCTTACCCAGTGGCTCAGTGGTAAAGAATCTGCCTGCAATGCAAGAGACTCAGGTTCAGTCCCTAGGTTGGGAAGAGCCCCTGGAAAACAAAATGGCAACCCACCCCAGTATTCTTGCCTGGAGAATCCCATGGACAGAGGAACCTGGCGGGCCACAGTCCATGGGGTCGCAAAAAGGTGGACATGACTGAGCAATTAAACAACAACCCAGTTTGTGGTGCTTTGTTGTGACAGCCACAGGGAGTCCTAGACCTGCCTACCCCTCCCCTCCCCCCCCACCCCTTCCACCCTGAAGGCCTGTTCTCTGGAATGAAGTCATTGCAATCACCTCCCAGGCAAAGCTTCTCCTTGTAGACCTTCCCAATTACCAGAGTCTCCAAACGTCCCAGTTTGCCCAGGACGGCACCAGGTTATAACTATCAGTCTGGCACGAATGTGAAAGGTGCCACCTTTCATCCCAAAGTTGTTCCTGTTTGGAAAATAAATTCTGTGTTCACCCTGCCTTCTCCGTAAAGCACAGAAGAGTGACTCAGTTACTTGGCATTCAAAGAGACAGTTGGACCCAACCCACTTCTCCAGCCCCGCCGTCCACTGTTTCCTCAGATTACACTGCCCGCCCAAGCTGGGTAGCTCCATCTGCAAGCACTCCCGCCCTGTGCTTTTCTCTTCGCCTAGAATGTTCTTCCATCTCACCATACCACCACCCCACCAACAAACACACCCTCTGATTATTTCTATACATTGAAAACCTTATTCATCATCTGTCAAGGCTCAGATCCACCCCATCAGAAAAGACGTTATGCTCTCGAGAAAGCCCTTGTTGGATTTTACAGCACATCCTATACTCTACCCTGAATTGTAGCAATTCTCCTCTCTTCTCCTTTGAGTGCAGATACGTTGTCTTATTCGTTTTCTATTATGCTACTAGTACCTAAAATGAAAAATGTTCACACAGTAGGGACTCAGGAAATCTTTGATGAATAAATTTGCATATTTCATTCCTCTCTCCATCTATTTGAGAATAGCCTGGTGATAAACGAGTTTTCAATGCCCTTTTAAAGATCCACTTTAATATAGAAGAGTGGCTAGTTTGTCCTTCAGGAAGTGACAGGTACCTGATCTCCAGAGCATAATTATGTGGACCCAAAAAAATATTGCCTGCCACGTCAGTAAACGTCCAGCAAGTTGCCCACTGTCAAGCCTTCAGCCACAGTAGCAGCCCTGAAGGTGCATCTCCAGAGGGATTCAGGATGAGAAAACACGATATTGCCACTAGATAGTTGAGATGCTTATCAAAGGAATCATCGCAGTGAAGCCAAACACTTGCATCTTCCCATACATGGAAAGGCACTGAATCATTGTCTTGGGATGCCTGGATGTTTTGGTGTGATTAGCAGTAGGTTTTTGATGTTCAACTACATATGTTTGAAGCAAAACCTGCTATATATCCATGTGTGTGTGTGTGTGTGTGTGTGTGTGTGTGTGTGTGTGTGTGTGAGCGCACATGTGCGTTCAGTCGTGTCCAACTCTTTGTGACTCCATGAACTGTAGCCTGCCAGGCTCCTCTGTCCATGGGATTTCCCAGGCAAGAATACTCGAGGGGGTTGCCAATTCCTTCTCCAGGGGATCTTCCTGACCCAGGGATCAAACCTGGGTCTCATATGTCTCCTTCACTGATAGGCAGGTTCTTTACCCGCGAAGCTTCAGTATATCCTTATTCCTCCTCTGACTCTTTGGAACAGTTCCTCAGAGCTCTCCTAGAGGCTGATTCAGGCTATTGTCCTCAGAAAGCCACTGAATAAAAGATACTTCTCGACTTCTAGCTTGTGCAATTTTTTTCAGTTGGCAGTTATTAAGAGGAAGTGCTGTAGTCCATAGGGTCGCAAAGAGTTGGACACGACTGAGCGACTGAACTGAACTGAATAATTTTCCTGGGGTATTTCAATCAGTAGCTAGATTCTGCTCAGTGGGGATATGCTGACTGTGAAGGAATGATGCCTACCTCCCAAGTGATAGGATCTGAGGGGTTTTAAGACCTGGCAGGAGGTATGTGGGAACCTATTTGTTTGCTCAGAAGGTGGCACTTCCTCAGATTATCATCTCTACATTGTGACTGTCCCTTGTAGGCTTAGTTTCCTATTTATTCTTCATTTTCCTAGATTCCACATATGTGTTCTTTTTTCTCTTTCTGTCTTACTTCACTCTGTATGGCAGTCTCTAGGTCCAGCTACTTCTGTACCAGAGAATCCCATTTGTTAAAGAACTCTTCTTTACAGCAAGATACACTGAATTCAAAAGCTAGAAATACAAAGTAGGATCAGCATTTTATACAAAAGTAAACTTCTACCTATGTTCGTAATTTTAAAGCATCAGGAAGACCTAACGATCCATAAAAAAAGAGAAATAATACTTACCTTCTATGGATGGATTCAAATAATCTATTAGAGCATTGTTCCATTATAGTTGGAGTCATTAAAGTAAAAATTTCTCCCTAGAAGCAATATGACTTTTAGACATCATCAGTTGTTTATATTTTGTAACCTAAATATTACTGTCACATTGTTATTTGATTTTTGCATCATTTTTAACTTTTCATATCTGTTTCCCCATTCACCTATAGTTTATATGAAATTCATTTTGCTCTTTTTAATTAACAGCAGACATTTTAAAAGTGTGAGATTTCTCCGAAGGCAAGAAGAAATATTAGTCATTCAAATGCCTTGTCACATAACAATAATGAACACACCTGGTATTGGCGTGCACACATTTTCCATCCTGGGTCACATGTTAGTGGCTGACAGAAAACTTGAGATCAGAAGGAACTCTCTCTTTGAAACAATACCTGCCTTATAATTTCCTGTGAATGATTTTCCAACAGGATCTATTTGAATGTCCCCCTGGCCTTGAGTTTTGCTGGAGAGGAGGAATCATAGGTGTTAAGTACCCTGATGTTAAGTGCTAATCTAATCGCAAAAGGAATGACTTCAAAACCTGTTTTGCCTGAATTAGCCCACCTACATAGCTTCAGGGTGCAGAAGAGGCTGTATGCATCCAGTTCTCCAATGAGGGAGGGAAGAGGCTGTCTCCTCCCTATTTGAAACCATGTAAGGGAAAGCTTCAAGGAAACCAGAGCTCTGGACCTATGCCCTTGGAGGACGTGCTGTAGGACAGGAAAATGCTGAGAATATAGCCTGGCCTGAGTGGCCCTCCCCCAGCAAGAGAAAGAGGAGACTGGCCCACACCCCCAGGCGTGGCAAGCCAAGGAGGCACCTTTGGGCTGTGTAGGCTACCCTGGTGGGTCAGCTGGTAAAGAATCCACTGGAAATGGGTGGATCCCTGGGTTTGGAAGATCTCTTGGAAAAGGAAATGGTAACCAAGTCCAGTATTGCCTGAAGTATTCCAGGCAGGATTCTTGCCTGGAAAATCCCACAGACAGAGGAGACTGGCAGGCTTTACCATCCAAGGGGTCGCAAAGAGTCGGACACGACTGAGTGATTGAACTGAACTGAACTGATGAGCTGGAGGCAGGAAATCACAGAGGACTTCTTTCTGCTCTAAAAGAGTGCTAAAGAAGGAAATTCAGTAAGTCCCCTACATACAAACATTCTGAGAGTGGCTTTGTAAGTCCACTTTGTTCATAAGTCCAACAGAGTTAGCCTAGGTACCCAACTAACACAATTTGCTGTATCGTATTGTAATAATTTTATAATACTTTTCACAGAATGTAGTATATCAGTTCAGTTCAGTTCAGTCACTCAGTCATGTCCGACTCTTTGGGACCCCAACATGGGGTTTTTCCTGAGGCCTCTCTCTCTACCTCGCGCATAGCCGCCTTCTCGTGGAGTCCTCGCGCGGCCTTTCCGCTGGGCATGTGCATCCCTGGTGTCTCTCTGTGTGTTCCAATTTCCTCTCCTTATAAGGACGCCAGTCACATTAGACTAGGGCTCATCCTAAGGGTCTTATTTTAAGTTAATTACCGATTTAAAGGCCCCAACTCCAAATATAGTCACATTCTGTGGTTAGGGCTTCAACATTTGAGTTTGAGGAGGACAGAATTCAGCCCATAACATTCTCCTAGGTCTGTGTAAGTGGGTAACTGCTGACAGTATTAAAAGGAGGCCTGGGTGGAGCATTTTTTAAACAGGAAGAGGAAATGTGCAAAGAAACAAGGGCTAGAAATCATGACCACACTGGCTATGTCATTTTGGTTACCTAACCCTTCTGCTATCCTGTTTTCCATTTCCAGATACTCTTTCTCATTTTCTGTTTATTTCTGAGTGTATCCTATTCTTGTTTGAAGGATATGTTATTTTTTCTTTCTTAGGGTGTTTTTAAGAATCTTCTTCTGTTCCTTGCATCTTCTGAGTCTGTATTTTTCCCTTGGTGTCTTTTTCGGTTTCTCTCTGTCAAGGTAGAAGTACTCTTGAGATGTCTAGGGTGTATAGTTGTCTGATTGAAAAACCTGTTGATGGGCATTTTTTTTCTAAGGACCCTAAATATCACAATCTTTTGGTGTTGGTTTTTTGCTAACTCTGGATCCCTGGATGAGAACTCTCTGATGACAGGTGTGTATATGCATGGGTGTCTTGGAGATGGTGGTGGGATGATGGTGAGATAGGGATTGAGTTGGAGGAAAGGTTGTGAGCCTCACTCTTGAGTGGATGGACATTCATTTACTCCCTGTTTTCAGCATAGCTCCTCATTCCTACTACTGGTGGGGTCCACTGGCCCTAAGCTAGAGTTCCTGGCATAGCTTATCCTGAGAGTCAACTTCTCTGCCTCCACTGCAGAGCTGGCACCTGCCTGGCACTGGGGCCTGAGGAGAGGAGCTCTAAGCTTGAATAGACTTTCAACCCACCCTCCTGTTTCAGTGTCTCTCCTGTGTCTATCTCCAGGTGCCTCTTGAACCTTGCTTCTTATCACAGGCACTTAGCAAAGAGGAGGAAGCTGAGATCTCTTGTCACTTTCTGTCTGTGCAAAGTCAAGTGGGCCTTAGGAAGCATCTCTACAAACAAAGCTAGTGAAGATGATGGAATTCCAGTTGAGCTATTTCAAATCCTAAAGGATGATGCTGTGGAAGTGCTGCACTCAAGATGCCAGCAAATTTGGAAGACTCAGCAGTGGCCACAGGACTAGAAAAGTCCAGTTTTCATTCCAATCCCAAAGAAAGGCAATGCCAAAGAATGCTCAAACTACTGCACAATTGCACTCATCTCATATACCAGCAAAGTAATGCTCAAAATCCTCCAAGCCAGGCTTCAAAAGTACATGAACCATGCATGAACTTGCAGATGTTCAAGCCGGATTTTTAGAAAAGGCAGAGGAACCAGAGATCAAATTGCCAACATCCGTTGGAGCATGGAAAAAGCAAGAGAGTTCCAGAAAAACGTCTATTTCTGCTTTATTGACTATGCCAAAGCCTTTGACTTTGTGGATCACAACAAACTGTGGAAAATTCTTTAAGAGATGGGACTACCAGACCACCTGACCTGCCTCCTGAGAAATCTATGCAAGTCAAGAAGCAACAGTTAAAACTGGACATGGAGCAACAGACTGGTTCCAAATTGGGAAAGGAGTACGTCAAGGCTGTATATTGTCACCCTGCTTATTTAACTTATATGCAGAGTACATCATGTGAAATGCCAGGCTGGATGAAGCACAAGCTAGAATCAAGATTGCAGGAGAAATCTCAATAACCTCAGATATGCAGATGACACCACCCTTATAGTAGAAAGTGAAGAAGAACTAAAGAGCCTCTTGATGAAAGTGAAAGAGGAAAGGGAAAAAGTTGGTTTAAAGCTCAACATTCAGAAAATGAAGATCATGGCATCCGGTCCCATCACTTCATGGGAAATAGATG
>SJYX01014955.1:11451-46351 GCA_006410675.1 Oreotragus oreotragus | reverse complement strand
GAGAAGACTCTTGAGAGTCCCTTGGACTGCAAGGAGATCCAACCAGTCCATCCTCAAGGAAATCAGTCCTGAATATTCATTGGAAGGACTGATATTGAAGCTGAAACGCCAGTACTTTGGCCACCTGATGTGAAGAGCTGACTCATTTGAAAAGACCCTGATGTGGGAAGGATTGAAGGCAGGAGAAGAAGGGGACGACAGAGGATGAGATAGTTGGATGGCATCACCAACTCAATGGACATGAGTTTGAATAAGCTCTGGGAGTTGGTGATGGACAGGGAGGCCTGGCTTGCTGCAGTTTATTTCAAAGAGTTGGACAGGACTGAGCTACCGAACTGAATCAATAATAACAACGTATCTTGCTTGAAGATGTTTCTTCTTAACAAGAACCTTCTGACTAACCTTGTTATCTTAAAACTTGTATACTGTGGGAGTGAGTCTGGTAAGACCTTTCTATTGTTAGTTCTAATCTTGTTACTTTAAGATGTTATGTTGTGGGAATGGGTCTACTAGCGAGGGGGCGCTCTCTGTCCCCCTTCTGATGTCTATGTCAGAAGCTTTCTCTGTCCCTTTTTCACTTTAATAAAACTGTGCTACACAAAAGCTCTTAAGTGATCAAGCCTGGTCCCTGGTCCCTGGTCCCGAAGCTAAATCTTCTTCTTCAGAGATCACGAATTTGACATAGTTCACCGTAAGCTATTACTCTGTCCTAACTAACTCTGGTGAGTTTTGGGCAGAGGTCATCTGCTTGATTAGCTGGAAGTAGGCCTCTCTGTTAAGCCTTCGTCTCCTCATCTTGAAAATGGGCTAATAATAGCTTGTGCCTCAAAGTTGGGGGCAATTAAGACAGTGCTTGTGGAATGCTTAGTATTGGGTCCAGCAAAAAAAAAAAAAAAAAATCCAATAAGTACTAGCAAAACAGCTAAGTAAACTTATTGATCTTATCCAAGGGCCCTTGGAAATCCTCAGAAACAATGAGGTGTAGTTAGAGCTGGATGGAGGAGCCTGGGGAGCTACAGTCCATGGGGTCGCTAAGAGTCAGACATGGCTGAGCGACTTCACTTTCACTTTTCACTTTCATGTATTGGAGAAGGAACTGGCAACCCACTCCAGTGTTCTTGCCTGGAGAATCCCAGGGACGGGGGAGCCTGGTGGGCTGCCATCTATGGGGTCGCACAGAGTCGGACACAACTGAAGTGACTTAGCGGCAGCAGCAGTGACCTGTCTGACTTAATGTTCTGTTGTCTGGCCTCTGGTGCTTGCCTTTTTCCTCCCATTATTGGGAAAAGAAGCAAAACTTGGCGTGTACCCGCAAAGAAACATAGGCTGGAGTGATGCTCCTCAAACGTGACCAGGTGTACCAATTCCTGGGCTCGTTAGAATGCCACTTCTGACTCTGGCTCTGGGGCGCCCAGAGACTATGCACTGCTGTCATTCCTGCTGGTCCGAGGACCATACTTTGAGTAGCAAGACAATAAGCGGTAGCGATGTACCCAGTCAGCAGTGAGGTGCAGGGAAAGGGAAGATGTCCCCCCGGGGCATCTTTGGGTGGTGGCCTTTTAGTGGGACCCTTCTTCAGGATCAAAACCCAGAGGGAATAGTGTGGGTTCCTCTAAGTGGCCACAAGATGTCATAATGTCATTACAGGAATTCTCCCGGAAAGGTTCAAGTCTGGGTGTCAAATTATATACTTTTAAACAGCAAGGTGGCAGTTCTCTCATCAGAGCGGCTTCAGGGACCCACCCCAGTTAAAACTGTCCCCTGGGCTCTAGGACAGATGTCAAACTGAGAGTAGAATCTTCTTACCCATCTTATTCCACTCACTTTGTTCTCAGTCCCCTGGGCCCTAGCGATGGAATCTATCATGAGGGGAGACTGGCCTTCTTTGAAACAGAATGCAGCAGCTCCACAGGGTGGTTCCCAGAACACGGTTTGGAGGACGGCTTTGCACGAGCAAACATTGTCCTGCACAAATCAGTTAGGGAGATGGTTCCTGCTCTATCCCCATCAGAGTCTTCGAGCGGCAAGTCAAATACTTTGATTAGACTTGCAGGGAACCAGCCTGCTAACAACAGTTTCTCCTCTGCTTCTCAAATCTCATCAGACAGGCCCATCTTCCCCCTTCCATGAATGCTAGTCAAACCTAGAAAGCCCCAAGGGAATGCTGCTTGAAAACCAGGGCTGCACATTTCCTATTGGAAATGCAGAATGCCATAGTGCATTTTGGTTGCCAGGCAGGGTTAAGAGAGATGCATTTGGAGTCGCCTAGCTGGAATTGTCCAGAGAAGGCAATAACACCCCACTCCAGTACTCTTGCCTGGAAAATCCCATGGGCGGAGGAGCCTGGTGGGCTGCAGTCCATGGGGTCGCTAAGAGTCAGACACGACTGAGCAACTTCACTTTCATGCATTGGAGAAGGAAATGGCAACCCACTTCAGTTTTCTTGCCTGGAGAATCCCAGGGACGGGGGAGCCTGGTAGGCTGCCGTCTATGGGGTCGCACAGAGTCAGACACGACTGAAATGACTTAGCAGCAGCAGCAGCAGCAGCAGCTGGAATTGTCAACTCCCTCAGAGATGGTTGCAGAAAAACCACCAAATTAAATCAACTCTACTGTGGTGATGGCCTTTTATACTTTCTCTTCACAATAGAGTCATCTGTGTTTATCTCATCTCCCCAGCCATTAGGTGGAACCACGTGAACTGCTGTTTCTGGAGGTCAGGATGTCAAATATCAAGTTTCACGTGGTTTCACCTGGACTAGGGACCAAACTGGTCCCACCTCGGCCTTTGTGAAACATTTTATTGGGCTACAGTCCCATGCTCTGCATTCATTCACGTGCTGTCTCTGATGGTTCTCAGGTTGCAGTGGCAGAGCTGTGGAATTGTCACACAGGGTTTCTGGTCTGTAAAGGCAAACTTTTTACTATCTAGCCTTTTGCAGAAAAATTGCTGACCTCAGTGCATATGTGCTCAGTCACTTCAGTTGTGTCTGACTCTTTGTGACTCTGGGACTGTCGCCCGCCAGTCTCCTCTGTCCATAGGATTCTCCGGGCAAGCATACTGGAGTGAGTTGCCATGCCCTCCTCCAGGGGATCTTCCCAATCCAGGGATCAAACCCATGTCTGTTATGTCTCCCGCACTGGCAGGCAGATTCTTTACTGCTAGCATCACCTGGGAATCCCTGAGTAGATCAGTGGTAACTCCTATAGAAGAGAACTCTTGAGTCATTTTTGTAGTCTCTCAGCTCCCCACCCCCAGCACCACAATCTAAATAGTGGGTGATTAATAAATATTGGATATGGAAAATCACCATGAGCCTCCTTCCTGGAGAAGGACTACACCTGGTCTTTAATCTGCTTTTCCAGACCTTTGGCTTCTGTGCTGTGAGTCACTCTCAGACGTTTGGCAGGCAAGCTCTTGCTGCCGCCAGCAAAGGCAGCTTCCCCTTTTTGAGAGAAAAAAAAAATTCTTCCAAAAGCCTCGGAGGGCTTTTGGACATCAATCAACTAGCTCTGAGAGTCGGGTGGACGAGGATATACAAATGAAGCAAACATATGGATTATATTTCCATCAAAATACACATAGGCTCTGAAATTAAGTGGGAAAGGGCTTTGTGGGGTTATTCCGTTGCTTGGCCATCTCTGAAACTGTTTAAGGAAAGTTTGATATGTTTGATAAACCTCGAACACAGCGTGGAATTAACCTTTCTTTCCCCAGACTGTATAGAGGGGGCCGGTTGAGGTCCACTGAATTGAACTACTCATTTGAAAGGCCGCTTGAGTCCAACACTGCAAATGATTGGCAGCTGCATATGCCCGTTTGGGATATATGGAGGCAAAAGTTTAGTTTGCTAGGGTGGTATTTTCATTTCCCATTTAATGTATGCCATGTGGTGGGGGCGGTGGCGGGGGAAACAACCTAACTGAAAAAAATGATTACACACTAACCACGTTCATTGTCAAGAAAATGAGAAGGGACAGATGAACACAAAGAAGAAAGTAAGGACTGGTTTGGTGTCATTTTACTGCCAAGAGGTGGCCACATGGTCCTATGGTCAGATATTTGAGCAGAAGTCAAAGTTGGAAGGGATATTTTGGAAGAAGAATGATGTCTCTTAACAATGCCAGATATATTTGGAGGTTTAAAAGACAGGAGCATTCTGGGGGAGGGACTGGAGAGCTATGAGGGTTGAATCCGTATATAAATCCTGTTTTCAGTCTTTCAAATCGGCTTCTGCCCCTTAAGGACTCTGGCCCTTCGTCCTAAACTTTTGTGCTGTGCAACTATGGGGTGATCCTGGAATTTGACTCTGAGCACCAGAAAATCATGAATTGGTTTAACTTTCTTGTAGACCTATTAGACTTTCAAAATACTAGGTTTTTGGCAGCAGGGTTGGTTCCTGAATAGGATCATTTGTTGTCTCGACCTGCAGAAGTCTCACTTGCTCCAGTAAACACAGGAAGTGGGAGGTGGCAACGGCTGACTTGACCCTGAGTTGTGGTGTTCATTCCTCGCCGTGTCTGTGTTATTCTTTAGTGCACCTGGTAGGCCCTGCTGAATAGTTACCCACACTTGGTTTGCAGCTTCCTTTCCTTTGCTACTTTCCTGTGTGGAGGAAAGCAACCTGGATAATTCTTTTCCCTGCTTCCCTTGCAGCTAGGGCAGTCCGCTGCAGTTCTAGCCTATGAGACAAAGCTGGGCAGGACGGGCTGGGAAATCTTTCTCTTTCTTGTGTAGAAATGAGTACTGCTATCTATTTTTCCTGTGGACAGTTTACTTTCGACTTGAACATGGATGAGATGTCTGGAGCTGAAGCAGCCATTGTTTATCCATGAGAGAAATGCCAAGAGAATAGCTGTAGTTGGCCTGAGCTCATTAAAACCTGGGTCAGCAATACCAACCTCTAGGCCTTCTGGTAAGTGAGAAAATCATTCCCCTCTGTTTAAGTCAGTGTGGATCTGGTTTTCTGTTATTTATAGCCAATGGCATTTTAGCAGATGCAGCATATAACCTGCTCAATTTGGCACTGAGACCTATTCACATCTTCAGTTCAGTCACTCAGTCATGTCCAAATCTTTGCGACCCCATGAATGGATGGACAGGGAGGCACGCCAGGCCTCCCTGTCCATCACCAACTCTTGGAGTTCACTCAGACTCACATCCATCGAGTCAGATGCCATCCAGCCATCTCATCCTCTATTGTCCCCTTTTCCTCCTGCCCCAATCCCTCCCAGCATCAGAGTCTTTTCCAGTGAATCAACTCTTCTCAGGAGGTGGCCAAAGTACTGGAGTTTCAGCTTCAGCATCAGTCCTTCCAATGGGTATTCATGGTTGATTTCTCTTCAGATTGACTGATTTGATCTCCTTGCTGTTCAAGGGATTCTCAGGCGTCTTCTCCTGCACCACATCTCAAAGGTATTAATGCTTTGGCGTTCTGCCTTCTTTACGGTTCAGCTCTCACAACCATTCGTGACCACTGGGAAGACCACAGCCTTGACTATGTGGACCTTTGTCGGCAGAAGTAATGTCTCTGCTTTTCAACACACTGTCTAGGTTTGTCATAGCTTTCCTGCCAAGAAGCAATCATCTTCTGATTTCATGGCTGCAGTCACCATCCGCAGTGATTTTAGAGCCCAAGAAGAGAAAATCCGTCACTATGCCCACCTTTTCCTCTTCTATTTGCCATGCAGTAATGGGGCCGGATGCCATGATCTTCACTCTTTTGCCATTTGGTTTTAAAATCGGTTCTTTCACATTCCTCTTTTACCCTCATCAAGAGGTTCTTTTGTTCCTCTTCACTTTCTGCCATTAGGATGGTATCATCTGCATATCTGAGGCTGTTGATATTTCTCTCGCCTATCTTAATTCCAGCTTGTAACTCATCCAGCCCAGCATTTCTCATGATGTGTTCAGTGCATAGGTTAAATAAACAGGGTGACAGCAGACAGCCCTGTCGTACTCCTTTCTCAACCCTGAACCAATCAATTGCTCCATACAGGGTTCTAACTGTTGCTTCTTGACCTGCTTACAGGTTTCTCAGGAGGCAGGTAGGATGGTCTAGTATTCTCATCTCTTTAAGAGCTTTCCACAGTTTGTTATGATCCATAAGCATAGTTCTGGCAAATGCCAACTTTACAGGATGCTTTGAATTTGTTGGCTGTGTCTGAGTCTCAGCAGGAAATTGATGATATACTCAAGCAGGGTAATTGAGAAGAGTTTATTAAAGGTTTGGGGCCTCCCCGGTGGCTCAGCAGTAAAGAATCCACCTGTAGTGCCGTAGCTGCAGGAGATGCAGGTTTGATCCCTGTGTCAGGAAGATCCCCTGGAGGAGGAAATGGCAACCCACTCCAATATTCTTTCCTGGAGAATCCTATAGACAGAGGAGCCTGGCAGGCTACAATCCACAGGGTTGCCAAGAGTTGGACATGACTGAAGTGACTGAGCATGCCAGAGGACTTAGGGAAGCCACAAGAGATTGGTCATTCGCCAGGACTACTAGCCTGGAGTTCTCACACCCCTAGGCTAAAAGGAGAAGGGAATAAGTGATGACCTGAAGCTGGGAGAGAGGGGCCAGATGAAAGAAGCTTCCTAGGGGTGTGACCTGGGGCAGAGGATGCTGCTAACTTGGGGAGACCTAGAATGCGTCTGTCTCTCCTTCTACCCTTCAGAGTCCTACCAGTGTTAAAAGGAGCCTAGAGGGCAAAGGAGACTGTGGATATGCTTGTTCGGGGCTGCCTCTCAGGGCATGGAGCCAGGTGGACTAATGTGGCTGGTAGATCTGGAGGTCTCCAGCCCACTGATCCACCAATTAAGGATCCTAGGCATTCCAGAGAGCTGTGTTCCCCCAGTGGAGAGCTACAGCTCAGGGATCCAAAATCTCCCCTTAAAGTTTGAGGGCTCTTTTATCTGTGTCTTTTCTCTAAGAAGTGGTCTCTGGGTTTCTAGCCAGTGGCCCACAACTGTTCTTCCAGCTGTGATTGGCCCTCCCGGGCTCGGGAGGCCCTCTGTAGAAGCTGCTCATCTCTGGAGACCCCTGGGCTGGCTCAGGACTTTGGGAGTTGCACGAGGTGCTCTGGAATCAGACTGGTTTTTAAAAATTTAAACTCTATTTAGATGTCCCCGGGCTCAGAGCAGCCTAGTTAAAAGCAAACCCTTAGACAACCAGACAGGAAGGCATCTGGGCCCCTGTCAAGTGCCCCACCCCACCTTCAGGATCTGATTTCATCCACACAACACAATATACCCAGACTTGACCCAGGTGGGAATGGAGGCACAAAAGGGCAACGGACTTGTCCCAAGGCTCAGGGTTGGCAAGCGGGAGAGTGATGGGGCTCCCTTGGCTGGCCCTGCTCCTCCCACACTGCTCTTCTCGTTCTCACAGGAATGCAGGGAAGGGGTGTGACCTGGGGCAGAGGATGCTGCTAACTTGGGGAGACCTAGAATGCGTCTGTCTCTCCTTCTACCCTTCAGAGTCCTACCAGTGTTAAAAGGAGCCTAGAGGGCAAAGGAGACTGTGGATATGCTTGTTCGGGGCTGCCTCTCAGGGCATGGAGCCAGGTGGACTAATGTGGCTGGTAGATCTGGAGGTCTCCAGCCCACTGATCCACCAATTAAGGATCCTAGGCATTCCAGAGAGCTGTGTTCCCCCAGTGGAGAGCTACAGCTCAGGGATCCAAAATCTCCCCTTAAAGTTTGAGGGCTCTTTTATCTGTGTCTTTTCTCTAAGAAGTGGTCTCTGGGTTTCTATCCAGTGGCCCACAACTGTTCTTCCAGCTGTGATTGGCCCTCCCGGGCTCGGGAGGCCCTCTGTAGAAGCTGCTCATCTCTGGAGACCCCTGGGCTGGCTCAGGACTTTGGGAGTTGCACGAGGTGCTCTGGAATCAGACTGGTTTTTAAAAATTTAAACTCTATTTAGATGTCCCCGGGCTCAGAGCAGCCTAGTTAAAAGCAAACCCTTAGACAACCAGACAGGAAGGCATCTGGGCCCCTGTCAAGTGCCCCACCCCACCTTCAGGATCTGATTTCATCCACACAACACAATATACCCAGACTTGACCCAGGTGGGAATGGAGGCACAAAAGGGCAACGGACTTGTCCCAAGGCTCAGGGTTGGCAAGCGGGAGAGTGATGGGGCTCCCTTGGCTGGCCCTGCTCCTCCCACACTGCTCTTCTCGTTCTCACAGGAATGCAGGGTCTGGGGCACCTACCTGGGCAGCCACTGCTCTGAATTTTCACCTCACCAGCTATTTGTTGTAGCCTCCCTTTCCCGAGGAGGCTCAGGGATGTTGAAGGACTTGCTCAAGGCCACGGAAGTAAGTGGCATCTCCAGAAGGGAGACCCAGGTCTCCTGATGCAAAGCCTTTCTTCTTAACCAGTTAGGCCTAGACCCAGCTGCTTCAGGGCACTGCAGATCCACAGCCTCCCCGTGCAGGTGCATCCTCTGGGCTTTCTCTGGCTTGAACTACAGTTTACTTGGCACCCAGAGAATTCAGCAAAGTCATAGAAATCACAGTAGAGAATAGTCACTAAGAGCACTCTAAGTCAGGCAGAAGAAGGTGAATTCTTAAACCCTTTGGATCTCAGTCTCACCTGTAAAATGGTCCTATAACTTTCATAGGTTGGATTCCACCACCCCCCAACCCCCCCCAGAAGCTGACCTTGGGACAAGGATTCTAGCACAAGCTGTTTCTTGGGAAGGCGACCCAAGGAAACACTAGGAAGGATCTGGGGAGTGAGTGAGACAGGAAAGGAAGGCAGCCCACACGAGGTATGATATCAAGCAAATGACCATCCTGGGTGACCAGAGTTTCATCCTATTAGGATTAAGCCCAACTGGGAGCCAGTGAAGACCACACAGAGTTCTCTCATTCAAAGAGCAGAGGAGCTGGGGTATTGATCTGCCAATCCCTTCCTTATTGGCTGAGGTTGCTCTGGGGGGTGGGGTTATTTATTCTCTGGCACTTCCAGCCTGCTGATGAGTGGGCAGAGGCAGCTGGAGTAGGAGGAAGCCTTCAGCAAAGTGACGCAGGAGTTGCAGATGATCCCAACCAGAGCATCCTGTACCTAAGGGTAGAGATGGGGGCACTGGTCTCCAATGCTGATGGCCTTGAATTGTGAGGAGGCCATTAAAAACAAAAAAAAGCCTGTCACTTAGTAAGTGCTTATTTAATGGTGGCCATCATTATTCCTATCATCTTTATTGCCATGATCATTATTGTGACTGCTACCTACCAAGAGCAGATGGGACAGCCCAGGAGAGCTTATTTGTCTCCCTCTGAGGATTTCTGCCATCAAAGTGTTCTGCTTCAGCCAAGCATTTTATTTCCCCCAGGGACCATCTACTGGGAGAAAGCTCTGAGCTCCTGGCCTCGGGCTTGAGAATTCAAGCCAGGTGTGTTTCCCAAGCACAGGAAAGAATTTGCCTTGTGGGAGGAAATTGGACCTGGCTAGGTTCACGGGGCTGGGCTCTGTTTTCTCCAACTCTTCAGAGAAAAGCAAAAAGTACCAGCCCTCTGCCTTCTGGAGCCAGGAGAGCCTGCTTCCCCTCCAGCTGGCAGCCGGTGCCACGCGTGCAGCCAGGACTGCGTGCAGCTGTCTCCTCCATGGGCCCCCTGCCCTCTTGGTTCCCTGAAGGCCCAGGGACAGAGAAGGGCCCTCTTTGAAGCTGTAAGAGGGTGGAGTTGCTTCCTCCAATTGCCCTCCTTCCTTCCTTTGTATTTTCTGTCGCTTCCTCTTCCGCCTCCACCCCCTCCCACCACCCTGTCCCCAACCCCCATTCTGTATCCTTGTCACCCTTTCTCTCCTGGGCTCCTTGGGGAGGGGTGGTGTTTCGGACAGGATCATGCCCACATATTCCCCTTAGAAGCCCTGGCTGGCTATGGAGTGTGTTGAGGGAGGCTTTTCACTCCTTCTCCCTTCTGGGTCTGTTCCCTCCTGTGTTGCTTTGATCTCCAACTGATGCCGACAAGTGGACCAGCCCACCCACTGATCCCATTCATTCTGGTTGAAAAGCAGTATTTTCATGTTCTTGCGGCTGGGCTGCTGTCCTTGCTGCCTGCAGCAGGAAGGGATGCCGGCTGGCATGGGAGCCTCCTGAGCCCTGCAAATTGAATGAGCTGGCAGTGCCGGCTGACTTGCTATTAGGGAGCGGATGGTTGATGTGTGGCTTTGCTGCCTACTGAGGGTTGGAGGCAGGGCAGGGTGTTGGATGGGGCAGCCGCAGATGACGTGGGACAGGTCCTCAAGAAACTGCAGCAGTCTCTCTCATGAGGGATCGCTAAGGGCCACTGTCTAGAAGCAAAGTACCTGCTACTCTGGAGGAAACACAAATGAGAAAACAGACCAACAGAACACTTTGGGGTCAACTTTTAAACGCGTTCCTACCTGGCAGTGGGGTCTGGGATGAAACAGTCCTGTGCCAGCATTTTCTGACAAAATTGATACCCTTCTTTGTTTGGGAGCTCATGGGATCAGCCCTTACTGCCTGAAAAGAACCCCCCAAACACAGTGGCTCATACACTCAGTGGTTTTGTTCAGCTAGGCAATTTTTCAGTTTTACCTGGACGCACTCATGTACCTTTTATTAGATGCTGGGCCGTCTGTTCTAGGCTGGCCCAGCTGAGACAGTTGGTTTTCTCTCCACTGGTTTGCCATCCTCTGATGGCTGGCTCTGGTGATGCCTGGAGTTGAAGGGAGAAAGCCAAAGTGCACATGGCCTCCTGATGCCGTGACCTGCCCAGTAACACTGTCACTCTTGCTCTGTTCATTTGGTCAGAGCCTGTCACAGGCTACCCAGATTCAAGGGGTGGAGAAACAAGCTCCACCTCTCTGTGGGTGAGCCTGTAGAGTCACGTTGTAAGGAGGTGTGACTACAGGGAGGGAAATCGTCTGCGTCATTTTTGCCAACAATCTGCAGGACCCATGAAATGATAAATTCACAGTTGCTTTGGAGACCAGGAAGTCCATCATAATGCAAAGAAAGAGGCAAAGGGATGAAAATCAGTTTAATCCTGCCCTGCAGCGGGATGTGTTATTGATATTTGTTTACACCGTCTAGTCATTTTCTAGGCTCACGTGATGATGTTCGGCTTTCCTCATAGCCCAATTGGTAAAGAATCTGCCTGCAATGCAGCAGACCCTGGTTCGATTCCTGGGTTGGGAAGATCTGCTGGAGAAGGGATAGGCTTCCCACTCCAGTATTCTTGGGTTTTCTTGGTGGCTCAGCTGGTAAAGAATCCACCTGCAATGCGAGAGACCTGGGTTTGATCTCTGGATTAAAGATCCCCTGGAGAAAGGAAGGGCTACCCACTCCAGTATTCTGGCCTGGAGAATTCCTTGAACTATAGTCCATGGGGTCACAAAGAGTCAGACACAACTGAGTAACCTTCACTTTCATGATGGTGTTCTGAGTAAAGAATCCACCTGCAATGCGAGAGACCTGGGTTTGATCTCTGGATTAAAGATCCCCTGGAGAAAGGAAGGGCTACCCACTCCAGTATTCTGGCCTGGAGAATTCCTTGAACTATAGTCCATGGGGTCACAAAGAGTCAGACACAACTGAGTAACCTTCACTTTCATGATGGTGTTCTGGCTGAGCAGGAACCAGAATTTGAATGACCGGGTGAACAGATGAGATGAGATGAGAACTAGATGAGAACTCTTCCTGGGTGTCTGCTCACAATCTCTGAGAGATATAGGCCTCCTGTCTCATCCACCTTTGAGTTTGAATGTCCAGTACACATGGGACTGGAAAATTTAGATAGCTCGGATGGTGGTACAATTTCAAGGACCTTTATCATAGGGAATGGAGTCTAGTATGGGACCCCAAATGTCTCACAAAGCCATAGCATCTAAGGGAGGAGGCGATACGGTTCCTTTATAATGAATACCAGCACCTACCCTAGCTGGTGGTGGCATGTATTTTCTGGAATAAAGGAGCCTTAGCTGTCACCCGAAGAGGAACTATTGCCAAACTCTAAAGATTTGGAGACGTAAACCACCTTGCTGTGAGATCCTTCCAAGTGTAGCACCAAAGGCATTCCATTCATCTTGCTCATATGGTGGTGGGAACTGCTGGCCCCCAGGAGCTGGTGTCAGTAGAGATTTGGGGCTGTGAGGATGGTGGATTTTCAGCCTCACCAGCACCAGCAGTGAGAAACCCAGTTTCACTGCAAAGGGCACAAAATTCTGAGGCGGCAAAATCCAGAGTTGCCAGCACCACCGTCCCTGAGTCTCTCTCAGGGAAACGTACAAGCAGTCTTGGAGCCCAAACTGGCCTCCAGAATATCAGCCACTTGTCATCCCCACCAGCGGTCTACTAGACTGCCTATTTCTCTTCTGCTTTTGCAGCCCTGCACATGCTCAATTAAAACAAACAAAAAAAGAATACCCTGCCTAGTTTTAAGTGGATCCTCCTGATGCGTACATGCTTAGAAGCTGCAGTGTCCAGAAGCCATTCAGACTGGGAAGCCGTTTGGAAGACGAATGATGCACCCCCATTGTCGGACACTGCTAAGCCACAGCCATCCTGCTCAGGAGGGTCCTCCAGTCTGCACACGCTTTCCTGCTCAGCGGGCAAGTCCTTCTGCCTTCCTGTCCGATTAGCCGGCCCGACTGCGAGGTCCTGTTCCCTCCCCAAGGCCAGTCTAGCCCCCGATCGGCTGATGACTCCGTGCAGAGCCTTCACCAGCAGGAGACTGCCCTGGCAGCCCGCGCCTGCCCGTGGCCAGCCCAGATGGGTGGCACCTCCCCGCCCTCACCGGCTGCCGCCGGGGTTTGCTTGTTTTTGTTTCTGTTGGCTCTGTTTGGAGCCTACAGTTGTGGTCAGACCGGAGAGGAGTTGGGGGGGGGGAGGTGGGCGGGGGCTGCCAGCAAAGGGGGGGAATAAAAGAGCCAATCATTTCTGATATAATCCGATCTGACTAGAAGGTTCAGGAGGAGGGCCAGTGAGACAAGCCAGACTCAGGCTGGGCCCCTTCTGGCCTGTCTTCAGGGTCTGTGTCTCCATCCCACCCAGAGAGTGGGATGCCCCGCGGCTCTGGGAGCCCTGGAGGGTCTCAGCTAAGGAGCCCCACGGAGCCCTGCACGACTCAGTCACAGCGGCAGCAACTCCCAGGCCAGGGCAGGAGGGCCTGGCTCATTTACCTGCTCTTCTTTGGGGCACTGGGGCCTGACTCAGCCCTAATGAGGGGAGACAGACAAGAAAAGGAGGGAGCCGGTTTGACAGAGAGCTGACTTCCCCTTGCCCAGACTTTTCACCTGTCAGGTAAAAAGGCTCCCAATTAAGCACATCAGCAAAGCAGCCCTGCAGCCTCACAGCCCATCCTGTCTCCTGCCTGCCAGGGCGGTGGAGGCAGCAGCAGGAGCCTGGGGGAGTGGCAGGGCTGTGTGGGGGGAGTCAGTCCCCAGGAGAGGCTGCCCCTCTCTGGGGTTTCCTGGCCTGTGGTCGGACCACTCAGAAAGCACAGAGCCTTGGGACCCTTCTAGAACACACAGGCAGCTCCTGATCTCTGGCTCCAGCAGGCTTTGGAGGAGAGACTGTGAGAGTCCAGAGGTCCCCTCCCTACCTCAGCGGCTGGCCTCCCTGTTCCTGCTGGGAGGTGCTGGCTCCTTCTGGGCTTCCCGTGGCTTTTCCTCAGGGAGGCACGCAGGGCCCTGCCCCCGGCTGCATCTGCCAAATGCAAATAGTTGCTCAAGTTATTTAGTGTCCTCATATCTCCTTTCTGTCACTGGTGTTCCCTAGGCAACCGCTGCTGGCACGCAGTCAGCTTCTAGGGGCTCTGTGCTCAGGAACGTGAAATAGCTCGTGCTCGCCCATGCTCGCTTCTCATTTGGGGGCGTCTCTAAGCGGGGTCGGCATTAAGTGTCCCCATCTCTTATTTGAAAAGAGAGCACTGAGAGAAATCTGGTCTATTGGCCCCCAGAAGTTGAGGCAGTGGAAATTCCAGCTCCTTGGCTGAATCTCCCTGGGTGGGCATGAGAAGGGCTACAGTGAGTGACCGCTTCATATCTCCAGGGTCCTCCCACCAAAACCTCCCTGTAAGTGTGGCTGTGGCAACAGAGAAAGAGAGGATGCTCTCTTTTCTTTCTAAAGACTCTTTTCTTTGTTTTAAAGCTTTATATATATATAAGCATAGACTTCTGGCAAAACCTTAGGAAGCATAGATATGTATAACAAAAGAGGGGAAATTCTACCCCAATGATCCATCATCACATCCTGCAGAGATAGTGACTGTTAACATTTTGGATAGACATAGAACTGTATAAAAGTTTTTAAAAAGCAAGATACAAAAACCATATCTTGAAATTATGCGAAAAAGGCACTGTGATACCAACCTCTTGTCAGTCACATATGCCCACCTTGTGTCAGGCACCTGCTGCTGTGTAACAACTAACCCCCAAGCTCTGTGGTTTCACACAGTGGTGCTCAAACTTTTTTGGCCCCAGGGCATTTAAAAATATTTGAAATCACTAAAGACCTCACAGAGCTTTTGTTTATGTCAGCTCTATCGATCAGTGTTTCCTATATTGGAAATTAAAACCAAGAACATTTTGAAATCAAGCATACATAAGCATAAATTGTGGTGCTTAGACACTCAGTCATGTCCAGTCCAACTCTTTGCAACCCCATGGACTGTAGCCCACCAGGCTCCTCTATCCATGGAATTTTCTAGGCAAGAATATTGGAGTGGGTTGCCATTTCCACCTCCAGGGGATCTTCCCAACCCAGGGATCAAACCCATGTCTCTTATGTCTCCTGTACTGGCAGGCGGATTTTTTACCACTAACGCCACCTAGGAAGCCCCCAAGCCTACATCCTACTTACTATCAAAGTGAAGATGTCGTCACATGTCATGGGTCCTCTGGAAAAGTCCTCTGTACACTCCTGAGAGGATGACAGTGAAAGGGCAGAGAAGGTCTTCCTGGAATCACAAAAAGAGTTCTGACCTTGTAGACTCTCTCATAGGATCTCAGAGATACCCTTGAGGGACCCCTGCCCTGGACCTCACTCTAAGGAATGCTGGATTTAAAAATCAGTACTTACTGTTGCTCACAAGTCTGCAGGTCGACTGGATGGTTCTTCAGGGCTTAATTGGGCTTGCCCGATGTGTCTGCCATCAGCTGGGGCTGGCGGGGCTGGCAGGTGGCCCTCTTGATCTTGGTCAGACTCTCTCGTGTTTGAGGGTCACCTGCTTTGAGGCTGGTCAGGGACGGCTTTAGTTGAGACAACTGGGCTGTCTGTCATGCAGTTGCTCATACTCCAACAGGCTGGCCTGGGCATGTGCACACGGAGGGGGCAGGACCCTGAGAGCCAGAGGTGAAGAGAGAGCATCACGGGGAAGATGCGGCTACCAACCCCAGGGGAGGATTCCCACCGTATGGAGGACAGCAAAGCTCATGACAACAGCAAGTGCCAGAAGACGGAGCCCACAGGCGTGGTCCTCTGTGTGCTTTAGAGGTTAGGAGTTGCCAAGGAGGATTTCCACACACAAGGCGCTGGTTGGAGCAATGCTTTACTCACAGATGGACAAAGAAACGCAGCAAGCTCAGCATCTCCAGTGTCTCATGGCCATGAGTCCCTCCTGCTGGCCACGGCAGGGGGATGGGATGGCCTGCCTGCGCCTCTCCAGTGCTGTAGGCAAAGACCCCGGATCCCTTCCCACCAGATATACTGGGTGGCTGGCCAGGTGCCAACTGCAGCACATGGATTGGAGTTCCCATCATGGCTGCTTGCCCAACAGAGAGGGAGGGGTAAAGAGGGAAAGAGGGAGGGGTAGAGAGGGAGAGAGGGAGGGAGGGAGGGAGAGAGGAGAGCTCAAGTTCTCGTAAGACCTACGCCTAGCTCAGAACAGAAGCACTGTCTTTTTGTATTCTGTCGACCAAAGGGAGTTGCATGGTGGCCAGGAGGGTCCAGAAGAGACCCCTTCCCTTGATGAGAGTGGCTGCAGTCACGTTGCCAAGGGCGTGCATAGAGGAGCCCAACTGTGGCTATTTTTGCAAGCTCTCCACACATACTTCCTTTCTGTTTAATGGCCGCATCATTTTCCATTGAGCGGACAATGCTTGTAATTTACTCCAGCCCCAACTGCTGGACGTTGAGGTTCATTTTCATTTTCTCCTAATATAAATGAGGCCGGAATAAGCATCCCTCTGTATTTGTCTGACTCTTTCCTTAGGACAAATTCCTAGAAAGGAAATTGCCGCAATAAAAGTTCTGAGCATTGTTAAGTTTCTCATGCCTACCGCCAAATTTCTCTCTAGAGAGTTCCCCCTGGTTTATGCTCCCACTAGCAAGGAAAATGGCGTCTGCCTGTTGAGAGACTATTTCTGCTGGGGTGTCTGTGTAGGGGCGATGACTTGTTAAGCACGGTTCTCTGTACTTCGTGTAGACAAGGTCTGAGGTCGTCAGCAACTGTCTCGGCTGAGTAGAGAGCTACTCTCAGCCTTTCTCCACAGAAGTGATCATGTCTTGAAGATGCTGCTGTGAGGGGCATGATACTTTGTTCAGTGACTGCTGATTCTGATTTTACCTAAGGGCGCTGCTTTCCTGTCTAGCTTCTCACTGGCCTTGATTACTTACTCATTAGAGAATCAAGATGCGCCTCTTCCCAAGAGAAAAGGAACGAGTTCTTTTAGGCTGTCAAGAGCAGTGTCATGGGCTGTCTTCCAGGAATGGAGTCCTGAGCTTTTGGGGGAAACAAGCCAATCCTGGTTGCCAGCGGCTGAGGCTCTGAAAATGGATCAGGTGACTCCTCCCCAGCGAACCTCACCTCCTTTCTGCATTGTGCTCCCCCATGTCCTCCTTGTGTTCCTGGGTCAGTAATCAAGTCACTGAGTCCACAGGCCCTGGATAAGTTTTTATTTCTTACTAATTCCACAGGTGCCTCCTTGACCCTATGTTTCTGCCAAGCTGTGTTTCCTACAGTTTCCAGAAGAATCTGTGATGAATGACCCCAGCTTCTGGGTGTCTGCTTCTGTTGTTCCCTCTGTCAGAATTTCTGTTCCCATCTCTGTCCATCCCATTTTTCATCCAGCCAATTCATAAGTATTCTTCCAAATTCAGCCTAAGAGAATTTGAATGGTTCACCTTTGCATCTGGGTTGATGTTCCAGGCCCTGAACTGATGCCTCTAGTGAAGTAGCTCAGGCTGAGCTGGGGGAGCCCTGACTCTCACTGTTTCCTAGCTGTGTGACATTTGGCAAGTTAACTGACCTCTCTGAGCTTCAGTTTTTCCTCTTCTCTAAAACGAGGTTTCTGTTTGGCTTGTATATCATTCTTGGTTGCCTTGAGGATCAAATGAATTCATAGAAGTCATCGTCATTTAAATTGCTACAAATGCAATGACCTATTGTTATTAAAAAAAAAAAGGAGTCCTACTTTGGGTTTCTCTAAAAAAATAGAGGGCTTCCCAGGTGGCACTAGTGGTAAAGAATCCACCTGCCAATGCACGAGACCTAAGACACCTGGATTCAGTCCCTGGGTTGGGAAGATCCCCTGGAGGAAAGCATGGCAACCCACGTCAGTATCCTTGCCTGGGAAATCTTGTGGACAGAAGAGCCTGGTGGGCTATAGTCCGTAGGGTCACAAAGAGTTGGACAGGACTAAATCAACTGAGATAAGAGCTTACATGCAGATAGTGTATTTTGATGATGTGGTTCTTGGGAAAGGGTGTGGGTGGGGGACTGGAGACCTCATCAGGGAAGGCTGGGAGGCCAGAATGCCTGGAAGAGGCCCCTGCTGTGGGCACGTGATCTCCGGGGAGCAGATGAGAGCATCTCAGTGTGGTCCACTCATGACAGAGGGGAGTATCTGTTCCCACGTTGGCTAAGGTTGCTCCTGGGGGCAGCACTTAAACGTGCCTAGGGCTCCATGGCAGAGTTGCAGTGGAGGCCTAAAGTAAACAGCAGCCCCCCTCCCTGCTCCCCGGCCCCCATGCCCTGAAGTGAGGCACCCTTGTTTCAGGTGTACAAGGTCCAAGTGTCTGGACAGGACAGAAAGGTGGATGGTAAGAATCGGAGACACTAAGTAAAAAATGCCTCACCCAGCCACAAAGGCTGTCTCTGTCATCTGTGAATCCCCACTTGTGAGCGTGGTGCCTGGCACAGAGCAGACAGTAAACCAATGAGAAATGAGGAAAATATTCCTGTTGAGCTTGTTCACGGCCATCAGCTTCTGATCAGAGTGGCCAGAGGCTCTTATCCACAGTGCTTTTATACCTCTCTAGAGCCTGGAGGGAGAAGATTCTCTATTCACTGAGTGAGGCTGGTGGAGCTAATGTCAATAAAGGGCTGGGTTAGATGAGCCTTTTCCAAATTCATCCTCCAGGGACCTTGTGGGGAAAATTTCAGGGATGGATGGGGTGGCTTGTGCATATCAGGAAATGGTCTCACTATCTAATTCCTGAGAATCATCTGAAAAAGCAGCCATCAGCATTTGCAAAGCACAGACATTTGCCAGAGTGAATTCCCCCAAATTGGAGCTCCTCCTCACCTCTTCATCCAGGGCAGTTCCACTTTCACTTCTTTGCTATTTTGAGTTTGTCTTAGTTGGGATTTGGAGAAGGCAATGGCAACCTACTCCAGTACTCTTGCCTGGAAAATCCCATGGACGGAAGAGCGTGGTAGGCTGCAGTCCGTGGGGTAGTGAAGAGTTGGACATGATTGAGTGACTTCACTTTCACTTTTCACTTTCATGCATTGGAGAAGAAAATGGCAGCCTACTCCAGTGTTCTTGCCTGGAGAATCCCAGGGACAGAGGAGCCTGGTGGACTGCTGTCTATGGGGTCGCACAGAGTTGGACACAACTGAAGTGACTTAGCAGCGGCAGCAGCAGCTGGGATTTGGGTGCAAGCAACAGAAACCAACTTCTCTTAACTAAAGAGCAAAGGAATTTATTGGAAGCATATGCAAACCCTAAATCTGTGGGCAAAGCCATTTGGGAAATAGAATTGAGCAAAGTAAAATAGGGCTTATGTATTGCAGAACTTTTCAAAATCTTTAGTGTGCCAATGCAAGTCTCAGAGGGGATATACAGTTTGTAAAGCTTTCTGAACGTATTTCTTGGATTCCAAAATGTGCTGATTGTAAGATGGATCAGCAGTTTAATAACAGAATTCTAGGATTCAAAACCAAAAAGGCAAACTATCACATCAGGCATACAAATGGATTTGAAGAAGCAACCTGCTTTCAGAACCCTGTTTATTTGTTTGAAGGCAACACATAAGTTCTCACTGTACCAGGTACCACTTTAAGAGGTTTTATGTAAGTTAATCCTACCTTTTGAGGTTGGTATAGGGCTCAGAAGGGCTTGAGGATGTGCTGCTCTTACTGCTAGGGGTGGGATTGGCTGAGGGCCCCCGCCACTGGACTCTGAATCCATCTCTGTATTGGGCAGAGACCTCACTTGTACGAGCTGTTGCCTCCAATGACCCAGCGCATCAGGGGTATCAAGACAGGCTCTTTCCTGGGTGATGCATGATTCCTCACAGTTGATGGGGACTTAGGAACTCCTCAAAACTTTGCCAAGACTTTCTTAGAATGGCCCTGCAATCTAAGGTCTTTTCTTTCTTTCCTCTCTCTCTCTCTTTTTTTTTTTTTTTTCAGGAATTCAGTCTGCTTGGAGGTTTCACAGCATTTCTAACCTCCTGCAGCCTCTTCCCACACTGTCTCCCTCATACACATCTCATCTTGGCATCTGCTTCTTGCAGAACCTCACTGAACACAGTTGGATCATTTGCTTTATTCTCAATATGTGGCTGGGAAAGCTGAGGCTCAGAGTGGTTAAGTTACTTGACTGAGGTCACACAGCTAGAAGGAGGAAGAACTGATAATCAAACCTAGTTTGTCAACTTTCAGAGTACATACTCGTAACCACTTCATCACACAACTTCTCATTTCATTCTTTTAAAAATCTTTATTCATTTATTTGGCTGTGCCGGGTCTTAGTTGCAGCATGTGGGATCTTTAGTTCTAGTATATGAACTCTTAGCTGAGGCATGTAGAATCTAGTTCCCTGACCAGGGATTGAACCTTGGCCCCCTGCTCGGGGAGTGCAGGGTCTTAGCTACCAGGCCACCAGGGAAGTCCCTCTCATTTCATTATAATATGTGAAAAATAAGAAAGTGCATCAGAAGTATCTAGAAAGTGAGATATTGGATCACAAGACTTTCTTTTCTTTCTTTTTTTTTTGCACAGCATCTTGTAGGATGAGGATTCAAGGAGCTGTGCCCTGGGAAAGGCTGGCACACTGCTTTGCAACACACATCTGTTGGTAGGGACCAGTTCTCATCAACAGACAGGAAGGGCGCAGGTGAGGAGGAGCCCTCCACAACTGTGCTATGCGCCTGTCGACTGTGGCCTTGGAGAAGTGTAGGAAAGACCCTGTCACGCACTTGATCTTTACATGGGTCCTTAGCTTAATTTTGCCGTCTACATGTCTTTTAGATTCTAGAGAGCCTGCCACTGTGCTGTGGTAGGAAGGCCGTTGCCTCGGGGGCCAGATGGCCTGAGTTGCCAGCCATCACCAAGCAGTGCCAGGGCCCTGGCAAGTCAATGAGTTTCTCTCCCCTTGCTTCCCTCATTGGTACAAACGTGATGGGATGAGATGGAGACTTTTCAAACAGAGCCCTTTCAGGCCTCAGAGGCTCTTTGGAGAAAACACAGAAGCCACTGTGAGCAAGTGCAGGAGGAAGGCGCCCTTGCCCAGCCTCCTCCATTTCAACAGCGAGTCTCCACTTTTATCCACTTTAAATATTGGAACGCGGTGAGGATCTGTAGGCATTATTCGTTGTAAGTATCATAAAGCTGTGTCTCCTAGCCAAAGAGAAAGAAAAATGTATTAAGAGGATCTTAGAGCCAGGGATAGTTATTCAAAGACTCAGTAAGGGCTGGAGGACCAGGCTTGGGATCAGGGGATGATAACTGAGAGAGTTTGAGAAGGCTTTCCACCATCATGAAGACCGCCTTCCAATCTATATGCCTGCCCTAGGTTTCTTGTTCAAGACTGACTCCCGAAAGAAGATGTCCAGTTGACTAGGCCTGCTTCTAAGACAGAAAGGAAGACACTGCCTCTCAGAATTCCAAACTGGGCAGAGGTCACCTAGGAGTCTTTCTAGCCAAGATGTCACAAATCGGCACAAGGTATTTCTCAAGAGGTAAAGCAAGTTCTTTAAGGAGCAGGACTGAATAACAAATACCCACCGTGTGCGTGAGGTTTAGCTTGCAAAAGAGTTCCACCGTTAATCCGTGTGAAAGGCACTGGCTAAGAGCCCTTCCTGCGGGACACTCTGAGCCGTTCATCCTGTCCAGCCGTCTGGGCTCCAACTGGGAGAGGGGGGAGCAGAAACTCTCTTGTTTTTGGCCACAGAACTGCCACACGTGCCCCTGAAACTTCACCACTCCTGCCAGCTGGTGGGGAGAGGGCAGGAGAGCAACTGTCTGGGCTCAGCTTTCCCTGAGAAAAAAGAGCTGGAGACTGAAGGCTTGCATGCAGGTGGTTTAATTTGGGGATTGACCCCCACAGAGTTAGGGACAGGGGATGAGGGAACGTAGGGGTACATTACTGAGGCAGTCATCATTGCCGACCACCGAGTGGCAAGGATCCTCTGTGGAGTCATGCAGAACAGCACCCAGAATCGTCGGGCTGTAGTACAGAAGAGGGACGTGCTCCCAGCCTGACTTTGGTGCCTTTCATTCGAGGGTCAAGGTTGCCCCTGGTGCGTGGGCAGGCTTGTGCTTCCCAGTCTGGTGAATAGCCGAATGGCTGGGCAGGTTCCTACACAACGTGGCAGTTGGGAATCCCCAGGGGTGGAAAGTGGAGAAGAGGGACTGTGCTGAGGTCAGATGTGGTCAGGCCCACCTGGGCCCAGGTGATTGCTGTAGCATCAGCTGGAGGCACAGGTGGCCGGGAAGGATGCGGGGCAAATGTGAGGCAGGGCACGGGAGGTGTCCCATACGAAACTCCTTAGCACTTGCCCGAGCCGCATCTCCCTGAGGCCGATGTGCGCACAAAGTACTTGATGTCAGGGTAGCTTGGGGCTCACCCAGCGGGGTCTGCACGCTGGCAGGTGGGGGCTCTGGCCCATGAGGAAGGTGCCACCTTTGACTGGCTGCACAGCAGAGTGCTTCTCGCTGTTCAGTGGCAGATGTGTCCCTGGGGACCTCACACTGCTTTCCCGGCACTTTTACATTCTTCAAAAGGCAGCATGTTTGCAGAACGAACGTACTCAGAGGATGAAATTTGCATCCTGCTCCCTGGTCAGGCAAGCTCTGCCCCTGGGGGGAAGGTCAGCAGGCTCTGCCCCAGGGGGGATGGTCAGTGCTCTCCAGCAGGGGCCTGCCGTCCTCAGGGACAGTGTTCTGGGTAAGCGCCGGACGGGCCAGATCACCAAATGCTCGAGCGGGCAGGCTTCCTGGCTTTGGCTCCAGCTGCAGGGGAGGAGGTTGAGCTTGGCACCTGGTTTGGACCCCCGCCAAACTGTCCAAAGCTCGTGGGAGAGGAGGATCCCGGGAGCTTTGTTGCTTGAACTCAGTGGTGTTTAGAGACTCCAAATGGCTTCAATGGAGGCCTGAGTTATTTTTATAGGTTTTTATTTTTAAAGTCCATTGGCCTCTGGCTCTCCTCCGAGTGGAGACAAGAAAGAGGTCAGCCTCTCTTCTGGCACAGCCGCTCCAGCTGAAGTCTAGCATTTTTACCCTGGATGGGAGAGATTGCTATCAGTACAATTCTGTTTTCAGTGATATTCATTAATAATCATTCCACTTACCAATATTTATCAGGTCCCAGACACGGTGCTAAGAGCTCAATGTCCCTTCTTTCTTGTCACCCTATTAACTCCCTGCATCCTTCAGATCTTCATTGTCCCTTCTGTGGGGACGTCTGCTCCGACTCTCCTGCGCTCCCCACTGCTCCATCCTAGGCTCTCATCGCAGCACACACCTCCCCTTTGAGGCCTGATCTCTATCAACAGTTTGCTTTTACTCATGTCCGTGCGTGTGTGCTTGCTAAGTCATTTTCGTCGTGTCTGACTCTTTGTGATCCATGGACTGTGGCCTGCCAGGCTCCTTTGTCCATGGGATTCTCCAGGCAAGAAGACTGCAGTGGGTTGGCATGCCCTCCTCCAGGGGATCTTCCTGACGCAAGGGTCAGACCTGCATCTTCTGCTTCTCCTACGTTGCAGGTAGATTCCTGACCACTGAACCACCAGGGAAGCCTTTTATTTATGTCACTTTTCTGTAAATGTCTATTTCCTATGCTGGAAAGAGACCTCGATGCAACCTGCTCACTTCCACCCCCCACTCTGAGCACAGTGCTCAGTCCATAGTGGACACTCAGTAGGAGTGAATGAAGAAGGGTGGGTGGCCTCACCAGAGCCCTGCAATGTGGATTTTACATGAGGCCCAGAGAGGTTCATCGCTGGCTCAGGGTCACACAGCTAGTGAAGGTAGAGGCAGGATTCAAATGTGGGGCCGTCTGGCTTCAAGGGCAGACCTTTAGCATCATGCCCTGCTGCCTTCCAGTGTCCAGGTGCATTTTCTCTCTTCCCCTGCCACATCCCTCCTGTGAAGGGCAGAGGGGTCCTGTCCCTCTCTCCAGCCCTCTTGTTTTACCTCCTGGCCCCTCTCCCCTAGGGGCCTGGCACTCAGCCCTGTGCCCCCTCCAGCTGTGAGTCCTGCCCTCTGCAAATGCCTTCCATAATGCTTGGCAGGCTCTTGGCTGCCAGCGTGGGTGCCCATCTGCTGAGATGGCGTGGTGCCCGCTCACAAGATGGCACGCTATTTTTACCCCACTTAGGTGCCAAGCCAGCCAGATGTTTTTCAGCAGCGCAGGGAAGCTGAGCATTGCTGGGGTATGGAAGGAGGCTTCCAGATGTCAGCTCTTTGGGGGTCTCTGGGACCTGGCAGAGGAAAGGCTTTGCCTTGGGAGTGGACACTCCCAGGAAGTTTCCTGTTCCTGGTACCTGTCTGCAGCCCCAGCAGCACGTGGCACACTGGCTGCTGGCTAAGGGCATGTGCCGGGGCTCAGAGAGATCTGCCCCAGGGAGGAAGTGCCCTGGGTCAGTGTTCCCAGGCCTTATCTCACGGGGGGCCCAGGTTAGTGATGGCTGGAGTGCTTCCCTTCCACGGCTAACTGGCTGCCTGGAAAATTCCAGATTTGGCTGGCTGCTTTGAGGGACTGGCCAGATCAGGTCAAGTCCAGACAGCTGTGAGCATCAGCTTTCCCTCAGCACAGATGGATCCAGTGGTCTGGCGATGTTAAGCCTGCTCTCTCCTTCCTGTGAGGGGTTGGCCCTCAGTTGCGGTATAGCCCCCGCGTATCAGCCAATTAGAGACAGGGTGTGTGGGTCTGACCCCACTAGCTTGGTTCCCTGTTCTCCAAGCTTCTCCAGTCCTCACCCATGACACCTTGAGCAGGTCCCAAACTCCCTGAGCCTCAGTGACCTCACCTGGGGAACCTCCAAGACCCCTCCCCTAGCTCTGGGGGCCAGTGGTGCCAACTGTCTGTAGTGAATCACGGTTTTCATTAAGCTTTCTGACTTCTTCCCAGGACCAGCCATTCTCAGAGCTGCAGCCAGAGAGCAAACTGCAGTTCCTCAGAGAGGCACGCAAGTCTCACACTCAGACACGAAGCCCATTTCCTCACCCTTGGGGAATATTTCCGAACCTTCAAACCACCTATGAGAGGTTGCCCCCCAGTTCATGTTTCTGGACAAAAGACCTCATGCTCCATGAAGGGCTGGGGTTCACCTGCAAGGAGATGAAACGTTTGCAACTGTGGCAACCGAGCTGAGAAAACCAGACCTCAGGAGGGGTCCTCGCACCTGATTGACTCACCTGGCAGCCCAGAGCCTGAGATGTCTGCCCTGTTGGGCCCCAGGTGGGGGCTGTTCACACGTGAATGTGCATTTCAGGCACCTGCAGATCTTCTTAAAAGGCAGATTCTGATGGTAAGTCTGGAGTGGGCCCCCCGAGTCTGTGCAATAGGCAGAGGAATGGCCCCTCAAAGATGTCCACGTTCAAATCCCTGGAATCGGTGGATGTGCAAGTGACATGGCAGAGGTGAATTAGGGTTGTGGATGGAATTAAGGCTGCTCGTCAGCTGACCTAGAGATAGGAGAATACTCTAGATCAGCAGTCCCCAACCTTTTTGGCCCCAGGGACTGGTTTCATGGAAGACAAATTTTCCATGGACCAGGGCGGCGGGGGGGGGCTTTCAGGATGATTCAAGGGCATTCAATTTATTTAGCACTTTATTTCTGTTCTTATTACATCAACTCCGTCTCCGATCATCAGGCATTAGATCCTGGGGATCGGGGACCCCTGTTCTAGAATATGTGGGTGGGCCCAGTGACACCACATTCCTGTGTGTGTGCTCAGCCGCTTCTGTAGTGTCCAGCTCTTTAAGACCCCATGGACTATAGCCCTCCAGGCTCCTCTGTCCATGGAATTCTCCAGGCAAGAATACTGGAGTGGGTTGCCGTTCCTTCTCCAGAGGATCTTCCCAACCTTGGGATTGAAGCCATGTCTCCGGTATTGCAGGCGGATTCTCTACCAGCTGAGCCACCTGAGAAGCAGTGATATCACGAGGGCCTTTAAATGTGAAGGGGCAGGGCAGAAGCAGAGGTGAGAGTGGGGAGCCGACGTTCTGTTTCTGGCCTTGGAAGCATTAGGCAGGGAGCCATGGCCCAAGGACTGTGGGCAGCCCTGGAAGGTGGCGAGTATAAGCCTGGGGGCTCCAGAAGCAATACCGCCTCACCAGCAGCTTGGTTTCCGCCCATGAGATCTGCTTCAGACTCCTGACCTCCAGAACAGTAAGGCAGTATCTTTGTCTTGCTTTGGGATACTTAGTTCATGGTAGTTTGTTACAGTAGCAAGAGGACTTGGGTGTGGGAGAGAGCTGTTCGCTGGCTTCCATGGAAGCTTCTCATAAACTCCCTAGACAGGGATTATTTGAGGTCCCTTGGGTATCTCTTGACCTCTTGATATGTTCCAAGCAAGAGGACTTGGGTGTGGGAGAGAGCTGTTCACTGGTTTCCATGGAAGCTTCTCATAAACTCCCTAGACAGGGATTATTTGAGGTCCCTTGGGTGTTTCTTGACCTCCTGATATGTTCCAAGTCAGGGGGTTTCCTGGTTTGTGGACTACAGCTCCCTGCAAGAGAGAGCTGGGGGCATTACTGTAAGGCCCCAATACCCTTGTGGGTGCTGTCTGGCACCCAAATATGTGAGGCCATATGCAAATCACATTTCTCAGGTGTTGTGCAGCTGCCATGAATAGGACAGTATTGGAGGGAGGTGATTTGGAAAAGAGGCTTGGCCCTCTGGTTCGGATGAACTCTCTTGGGACCCACGCGTCCCTACGTGATCTGGCCCCTCCCTCCTCCTCCAGTCCTACTTTGCTCATTTCTCCACATCACATGGTAAGTAAGCTCCAGTCTTTGTTGCCTCAGTATCTCCCTGCTCGTGTCAAAAGTTACCTTCTTGGGGGGCCCCCGCCCTCATGCCCTGAGCATGCCCACCTGTTGCCCTTTCTTATGGCTCCAGGGTGTTTTCCTTTTAGTGTTGATGACAGTTCGTAGCTATATATCTATCGGAAGCATCAGTTTGTTTATCATCTGTCTTGCTGTCTGCATTGAGTTCAGCACGGGCAGGGCCAGGGGAGTTTGGGTTCGCCTGTATCCTGTGCTCTCGCACATTGTGTGCTTAATACATGTTTGACTAATAGATGAATGAATGTACCTCTAGCCCCCAAGACAATTCCACAGTGTGTCCACTTTCCTCAGTGCTCCGAGGCTCAAACTCAGGGTTACCCCCATCTTCTGGAACACTGGTCCCCGAGTCCCACCTGTGAAAGTGGAGCCCCAAGACCAGCCACCCTGGCCCCTGTTTTCCTTCATGTCTTCTTTTCCCTTTTCCATTTCTCCTCCCCATCCCCACGGTTCATCTCTGCCTCGAGGAACATGAGTTTTGCTACTCTCCTCTGTGTGACTGGTTGTCTCCTAATGGGAAAAAAAAAAAAAAAGCTGCAGGCTTGGTGCCTGGCATCCTTTCTTCCATTCTAATCTCAAGTCAGTAGGGCTTTTGTATGGCATGAAGCTGAATACTAGTATTTACTTTTGCTTTATCCCAGAGCTTGCCCGGCTTGTGTGAGTCCTGGCAGCTGCTGGTCTTGCATCTCATCCTGGCCGGGGAGGCCTGGGCCGAGAACACAGGAGCTGATTTCTGTTGTAACAGGCAAGATCAGCCCCACGTGGACAGAGTGGTATGAGAGGGAGGCATGCCTCAAGCTACCAGGGAGCAGAGATCCCTGGAGAGGTTTGGGGCAGTGATGACCCTGTCCTTTGGGGCTGACGTGAGCACAGTGGGGTCTGGAGGTGGGAGATGGGCAAGATCCAGCCACCGGAACCCGGGTGGACTGCTGGCTTGGGTTTACTCTTTATACTCTGTCATGCACATTTCACACCATGAATGGGAATAGCTGAACGTCTCACATCCTTACAGATGAAGAGACTGAAACTCAGGGAGGTTAAGTGACTTATTCAAGGTCATACGTTCAGGCCCCAGTCTGACTGACTGTGGGTCTTTCGTACTCCTATTGCCTGTGCTTCCTCCTGTGCACTTGAAGATGTCCCACTGTGCTCTCCAGGTGTTTGTTCATGTCAGTTCCTTAAGAGGGATGCTTCGTCTGGCTTGGGGCTCCTGGAGGAGGCACACTATGTGGATGTGCATGCAGAGGGCTGAATAGTGCATATTTGAGCACTGGCTTCTCAGCGTCCGTTCCTCCTGCTTCCAGTAATAATGCCTGGTTTGGGGAGGAATGAGGGGCGGGAATGGGCTTCCCTGGTGGCTCAGAAGGTAAAGAATCTGCCTGCAATGCAGAAGACCTAGGTTCCATCCCTGGGTCGGGAAGATCCCCTGGAGAAGGGAATGACTATCCACTCCAGTATTCTTGCCTGAAAAATTTCATGGACAGAGGAGCCTGGTGTGTAGTCCGTTGGGTCACAAAGAGTCGGACATGACTGAGTGACTAACACACACTCAGGGGGCAGGGATAAGCCACTTATTACTAATTCTCAGTCCTTATTGTTTACAGATCCTAAACAGAGCTCCAAGCATGGAATATTGGGCCCAAGCCTAAGCCGGTCCATGCTTCCTATGCGTCTGATCACAGGTCAAGATGGTCACATGTCCTAAGCAGATTTAATCACAATAGAACTAAAAAATTTTAAGAGGGTATCAGAAAAGTTTTAGGCTCTATCTAGCTGGATTTGGACCTTGTGGAGTTGAGATTGGTACCATGGTAACCATATTGTCACCACAAGGGGAGAGTCTGGAGTGTAAGGATAAAGTGGAAGATGGCTAGAAATTGAGTCTCCAGATCATGGTTTGATCATTGATCCAGCTGTACCTGAAGCTAATCCTACTTATATGAACCAGTAAATTCCCTTTTTGTTTGTTTAAGCCTGAGTCATTTTTTCCTGTCACTTGTAATGGTGACAGCCCTAGCTGATATAAGTAAGGTAGGGGGTGGCCGCACAGTGCCAGCTGGGAAAAGAAGTGCAAAGAGAAATATGTCGTGAGCCTGAAAGTGTGGGAATGAGAACGTCTCTGTATCTCAGTAAGTTCATGATATGTATCCAACTGGAAAAAGACTATACTGTGTTAGAGCTCACCTACCCTGCCTGCTGCACAGGAGGCTGAAGAAGTTGAAACTTCTTGCTCAGAGCAGTAGTGTCCTGGAGTATTAATAGGTATTTCACTAGGGAAGGTATTGTGTGGTCCAACAAATTTGAGAAACATGGGAGCAAACAGAGAGATAAAGGATTCACTACCAGACCTCTTGAAGCCTTTAAAATGCTAACATGCATTGTCAGCTCCAAGGAAGAGAGAGAATGCGTGTGTGTTTCCAGACCTTATTTCTCTTGAAGCATCTCATGGGACTAATGTTGCAAAGAATGTTTTGGAAAACATTGGCTTAGAGAACAATTACTGTGCAGGCTTCAGGGAGGTCACTTTCCAAAATGAAAAAGTTCTGCAAAGGCACGAGTGCTTATCTAGATATGCTTAGGGCTGGGGCTATACACAGGAAAGGGAGGTTGTTTTTGATTCAAGACCCCAGAAATACTTCGTATTTTTACAACCAGCAACAGGATTGAAATTCTTATGAGTAAGGGCAAAGTTTGAGCTTGGAGGAAATCTTCAAGAAATTCCTCTTGAACTGTAAATGCAGAATTGCTTGGAGGCCATCTCTAGCTTACATTCATTCATTTATTCATTCAGCACTTATTTATTGAATACCTACCATGTGCCAGGCACTGTTCAAGGTGCTTGTGATCCATCAGTCAGACAGAAATTCCTGCCTCTGTGGAGCTTAAATTCTAGCAGATGGAGGCAGACAATCAAGCAAATATATTCGTGGATTGTATGTTATGGGGTTAGAGAGGAGCAGCAAGAGCTAGTGCAGCTGGATGGGGTGAGCCAGGGAGAGAGGGTTGATGCTGGGGGAGGTGACTGTGGGGCCAGGTCATGTAGAGCCCTGGAGGACTTTAGCTTTCACCTTGACAGGAATGAGCAGCTACTGGCAGGTGTGAGCAGGGCACGTGATCTGCCTTTCATTTGTAAAGGAGGGTTCTCTGCTTTGTTACAACTTGAATGCGAGGGCCCAGGGTGAAAGCTGGGTGACCAGGGGTGAGGATTTGCATTTTGCAGGGGAGAGATGCTGGGTGGAATAGTCTAGCACTGTAAACAGGCGGAGGTGGGGAGCAGTCACAGGATACTGGATGCGTTTTGAAGATTAAGCCAGCAGACCGTCCTGAAAGATAGGAGGTGTGGAAAGAGAAAGAGAGTTGAATCAAGGCTAACTTTTGGTCCATGGAAATGGAAGGATGAAGTTGTCATTAATGGAGATGGCTAGGTTTGCACTGTGTCTAGAAAAAAATGAAGCCAGTATTTAAAAATTGGGAGATTAAAAAAAAAATCCATATCTCCAGTCTCTCTTGAAAAATGAAAAGATCTGGCAAAATGAGGCCCACCTTCTACCTGGCTTCCCTTGGGTTGGCATTTGCTGGCTGACCGTCACTCAGGAGGATCTAGTTTTGTCATTTAGATCACCCTCCTGGCCCCTTCGGAGAAGGCAATGGCGCCCCACTCTTGCCTGGAAAATCCCATGGATGGAGGAACCTGATGGGCTGCAGTCCATGGGGTCGCTAAGAGTCGGACATGACTGAGTGACTTTACTTTCACTTTTCACTCTCATGCATTGGAGGAGGAAATGGCAACCCACTCCAGTGTTCTTGCCTGGAGAATCCCAGGGACAGGGGAGCCTGGTGGGCTGCCGTCTATGGGGTCCCACAGAGTCGGACATGACTGAAGCGACTTAGCAGCAGCAGCAGCAGCAGCAGCCTGGCCCCTTAGGGGTTTCCGTGGCAGAATCTAGGGATGGGTAATCAGTGGCATGGTGGCTCTTAAAATTGGGTGCATGTAAGAACCACCCATAGGGCTTGTTAAGATAGTTCTCTGGACTCACCTGCAGAACCCTGGATATGGGAGATCTGGAGTGGGGCCTGAGAACCTGCAATTCTTCTAACATCTCAGGTGATGCTGATGCCCCTCACCCATGGACCAATCTTTGAGAGGCATTGAAGGAGCACGTTTTCCCCATAGCATCCCTTCTCCTATGCCATGAATGAGGTTCTCAGATGTTCTGGGAATGGCCTGTAAGATGTGTTTTCATGGGATTGGGAGGATGGTGGCAGCTCCGTTGGGGACAGTCTAATCAGCCAGGAGGTCTTTTGAGATTTGGGACCACTTCAGGGCTTGTCAGGGGTGCCAGAGGTACATTTGACTTGCTTCTTTGTTTTTGGCAAAAGCTGGCTCTTCTGGGTGAGGTCAACAGCAGTTGGGACAGAATGTTTAAGACCCAGAGGAAGATCAGTGGGGCCCCAGCAGGAGATGGTGTTTTCTGGAGAACCCAAGAGAAAGATGAATTCCCTGCAGCCTGCCCAAACTGCTTGCACAAGCCTTCTCCTCATTTATTTCGATTAGGCTCCAAGTTCCTCATGTATCCCCCGTGCCCACTCTTCTGCAGGGACAAGAGACATCACATTTCCATTTGTTCCTCCAGCTTTGAGAGCTCAAGAGAGAGGCCAGGGGCCACTTCAGCACTGGCCTCCCAGTTTCCCCCAAGCACATGAGGCTGGAGAAGATTCTGGAGTCCCTTGAAGCTCTTCCAGATCAAGGATAGGAATCTGGCCTGCATTTGAGGGGCAGGAGTGTGAGAGCAGGACAAGCAACTTTTTCTTTTTCTCCTGACAAAGAAAATCTCTCTGTACATCTGGTTTGTGTTTTTCTCTCGGCTTCTGCCAGAAACAATTGTGCAAACAGAACACAGCCCTGAGACCGAAAGAGTCTGTCCATTCCTCTGGAATTCTCCATCTGTCTGCTTGGGCCTCATATTAAGATTTGAGGAATTCCTTAATGTGAAGTCATCAAGCTTTAAAAATACTGCAGGCAGTCTTTGGTTTACCAGTGGTTTCTCACCTTCACATGCTGACCTCAGACTCCCTGTTGCCCTAGAATGGCCTCCTCTCCCATGCCTATCGTGACCCAATATTGATCACACTCCTTTTTGCTGTTGTTTTTGAGCTATACTACGTCTTCGTTAGAGTGAGCAGAATGAGTAGTTGCTACCATCTTGGTTTGGTTTTTTTAAATACTTAAAAAAAAATTTTTTTTTAAATTTATTGTTGCATCTAGTCTTAGTTTTGGGCTTCCCTGGTGGCTCAGATGGTAAAGAATCCACCTGCAATGCAGGAGACCTAGACTCAATCCCTGGGTTGGGAAGATCCCCTGGAGGAGGGCATGGCAACTTACTCCAGTGTTCTTGCCTGGAGAATTCCCACAGACAGAGGAGCCTGACAGGCTACAGTCCATGGGATCGTAAAGACTGGACACGGCTGAGCAACTAAGCGCGTACACAGTCTTAGCTGCAGTTGTAGGCTCCTTAGTTGCCCCCTTGTGTCTGGGATCTTAGTTCTCTGACTGGTGACCTAACCCATGTCCCCTGCTTACAAGGTAGATTCTGAACCGCTGGACCACCAGGCAAGTCTCAGTTGCCACCACCTTGAAGTTGAGACTCTGTGTGGAAGTAGAGTGGTGGGTATGAAGCGGTGAAGATGGAGTGGAGCTTCTCTAACATCTGTAAAGGCCCCGTTGCTTTCTGCTTATTGTCAGTCACTGATCGATACATGGCCCTCCTGTGTGTACACGATTTGTGTGTGCTTCCTACCATGTAAGCTGGGTCATACTTGAACCCATCCAAAGCCTGTTCAGTGAGTTGAGTGCACCGATCACTTATGTCAGTCTGCAATAGCAGTTTCTAAACACTTACATTCTATAGGCTGATAGGGACACAAAGCAGTCTGTTCATGGCCCAGCACTGGTCTCTATTAAGGACAAGAGAGGATATTAGGAGAGAGAATAACAGGGGCCTTATCCAGACTGGGCTAGGGGTGGAAGTGAGACCTGAAAGATGAGTAGAGACAGCTGAGGGGGGAAGTGGAGGGACCAGCGTTTCTGACAGCACTGGTCTCTATTAAGGACAAGAGAGGATATTAGGAGAGAGAATAACAGGGGCCTTATCCAGACTGGGCTAGGGGTGGAAGTGAGACCTGAAAGATGAGTAGAGACAGCTGAGGGGGGAAGTGGAGGGACCAGCGTTTCTGGAAAGGAACAGCATGTGTCAAAGCCCAGAGGAGGGAAAAAGTTATAGTTTGTCATGGAAAGGAAAGACTTGTGTGTGTGTGTGTGTGTGTGTGTGTGTGTGTGGTGTTGAGAACCGGGTGTCGTTCAGAAATGGAATGCAGAGTGACAGAAGGAGCAAGGCTCGGGGCATGATCTTTTCTCATGTTCATCTGAAGAAGGTCCTTCTGGTTGTAACTAGGGCATTCTTCACAGGTCAGGGTTTCAGGCTGAGGGCTGGCGTGAGTGGAAGAGGGGAGAGGCTTTAGGAGCTACTAAGATTTGGCTGTGCATTCCTTTGCTGGGCTACTGTATCACGGACTGGATGACAGAAAACAATAGAAATTTATCTTACTGTTCTGGAGGCTAGAAATCCAAAATCAAGGTGTCCACAAGGTTGGTTTCTTCTGAGAGCTGTGAGGGAGTCTTTTCTATGCCTCTTGCCTTTCTCCTGGGGATTTGCTGGCTGATGATCTTTATTTATTTACTTTTGGCAAAAAGTAAATGAATTTTTGCTGGGTCTTCATTGCTACTCCTGGGCTTTCTCTAGTTGTGGTGAGCAGGAGCTAGCCTTCACTGCTGTGTGTGGGCTTCTCATTCCGGGCACTTGTGATGTAGAGAACAGACTCCGGGGCACGTGGGCTTCAGTGGTTATGGCTCCCAGGCTCTAGAGCACAGGCTCAGTAGTTGTGGCCCACGGGCTTGGCTGCTCCATGGCATATGGATCTTCCCAGACCGTGGACTGAACCCACAACTCCTGCACTGGCAGGCAGATTCTTAACCGCTGAGCCACCAGAAAAGCCCTGGCTGGTGATCGCTGATGGTTCCTGGCTTTTGCTGCATCTCTCTGACCTCTGCCTTCATCTTCACACAGGGTTCTTCCTTCGAGCATTTGTCTCTGTGTCCAGATAACCCCCTTTCAGGACATTTTATACATGGTGTGGGTCTTACTGGATTTGGACTCCACCTAGTAACCACATCCTAACTTCATTGTCTACAAAGACCCTGTTTCCAAAAAAGGTCTAAGTCACAGACGTTGGGGTTTTGGACTTCAACATTTTTGCTGAGATAGAGTTTAACCAAGAACAAAATAAGAGAGTGGCTGTTTATACCAGGGAGTTGGTAGGAGCTAGGGGGCAAGTAGAATGGATTTAGGAGATATTTTACAGTTAAACTCATCAGGCCTGGGTGATTGATGGGATGTGTGGAGTGAGGGAGAGGAAAAAGCTTAGAGCTGTGCTTCATGGGAGATCACATGGAGCTCTTATACGTAGATTCTCATTCAGGAGGTCCAGGCTGGGCTGGAGATTCTGCACATATTATGAGTTCCAAGGTGATGCCAGCGCAGCTGGTCCATGCATACGCCCTGAGGGGTGAGTACTTAAAGCTTCATTCTTTAGCACTGCAGTCACTAACCCCTGTGACCACTGGGGGCTTCAGTGAGCACTGGGATGTGCTGGAAGTATAAAGATTTGGTATGAAAGAAAGATGGCAAACATCAATTCATATACTTTTATTATTGTTGAACTACTATTTTGAATTATGTAGGGCCCAAATAAGATAGATGATTAAAATGATTTTCATTTGTTCCTTTTTACCCTTTTCTGTGTGGCTGCTAAAAAGATTAAGTTTAAAAAACTTACAGCCATCACTGGCATCCCTTGGAGATCCTGCAGGTTTGATTCCAGTCCACTGCAATTCTGTGAGTATCGCAACATGGAAAGTCTCATAAATGTTTTGGTTTTCTGGTGCATATAATAGTTATATTTACACTACACTGTAGTCTATTAAGTGTACAAAAGCATTATGTCTAAAAAGGTAATGTACATGCCTTAGTGTAAAAATATTTCATTGCTAGAAAATGCTAAACATCCTCTGACAATGTAGGGTTGCCTAAATTTTCAGTTTGATAAAAAGAAAATGACAAAAACACCCCAAACCTATCTGTGCAGCGCAATGGAGGAAAGTACAATAAAACAGGGTGTGCCTGTGTATCCCATGATATGTGTCTGTTGGCCAGCACTGGCTTAGAGGGCTCGTCCTCCTTCCCAGAGCTTCCTGACAGTTCCAACTGAGGGAGGTGTTTCTTACAGGCACTTTTCTTTAGAAACTATTTACATGTCACTTAGCATCTGTCGCTCAGCCCTGTAGTCACTTGGGTCTGT
>SJYX01014954.1:169595-287092 GCA_006410675.1 Oreotragus oreotragus | reverse complement strand
GGCCACCTCATGCAAAGAGCTGACTCATTGGATTTCCTTTAGGAAGATGCTAATCTGCATCTTGTACCTTGTACCATGAAGAGCAATGGAGTTATATAAAGGTCTAGGGTTGCATTATGAAAAGGTTTTGTATACTCCAATTAGGTCCAACCAGTATATTCCAACAGTAAAGCTTCTGTTCTTTCATCATCCTACATTCATCCTGGGTGGTTCTTGGGAGAAATACATAAGGAACGATGGTGGGTAAAAATCACAATGCCATTATGATGATAACTAGGATATGGCTCAGTAATCCACTCTGCCCCCAGAACACTGATAATATTTGAATAAAAGATACATTTTAGGCTTTGTTTCTAAGCAGAATCTCTACCCTGATCATCTAGAATTCCTATTTTTATGTTATATCACTTTCTGACTGATTTTGAGGCATAGGAAATGAAAATAACAATTAAGTGCAATTGGGTATGCCTGCAAAGAGAGGTAGAGAGATGGCACTGCCCCAAGACTGCAGGCCTTGAATCTACTCAGCCCAGTCATATGGAAGAAAAATATCAGAAAATTCTGAGAGACATGACTATCACAGCTCTTTGATGCACAGTGACCTGCCTACTCATGAACATGCTTCAGCTGTCATACATTATCTGATAAATCTGGTTAATATGCCCTCTTCTTGAGGAGAAGAGAGAAGAGAGCCAGAAGCTTGCCTTTCTCCCTGGAAGATCATGACCCAAGCTACCACTTTTCACCAAGTGACTCAAGTTCTCAGATCCCTGGCTCTCCTGCAACCAAGAATCCAACTGAATCACTGTACCTGTTTCTTAAGAGTGGGTCTCTCTCTATCAGTTTTACTTATTTGGCATTCTGACACTTTTCTTGGCAATGTCTTTGAAGGAGATAAGTGAACTAATGTACATATGGGCTTAGAATGAAGTTTTAGTAAGCTTCTGTTAAATGCCAATGGAGATGCTGATGCTGTTGGTAGCTGTCATGAAATTTTATTCTAAATGACAAAGCTAGGCTCTATTTTTTGGAAATGGGAAGAGGGGCATAGTTTACTGAGATCAGTGAGAAACCTCTTGCCCCTTAAGAGACAGGCAAGTTAGCATTAGAAACCTGAGGCAGACTATGAGAGCCTGCATCAAAAGTATAATGCTTGGAGGAGGTGAGTGTTGTGTTGTTTGAGGAAAGATTTAATACATCCCCATCTTCACTCTTCTGATATCTTGATCTACTTTTATATTTTTAGAAGGTATATGAACATAAGAAGGAGAATTAAATGAAGGACAAGAGCAAAGTTGTGAAGCTAAAAGAGTTGGCTAGAACTCTAAGGGGAACCCTTGGAGTGTATTTAAACAGGCACATCAACTGTCATAGAGATGCCTTCATTAACTTTTCCTCGCAAGGCATGACTTTATGCTATAAAAAGACCAGTATACAGACTTCCCTTGAACAGGTAAAGAGCTATCTCCATCTCATCCTCATCATAGGAAATGCAATAAATGTTTAAAGAATATTCTGCACTCAAAGTTAACTCACAGTGAAGAGACAGCAAAAAGTTAGACCTAATTCATAAGGCCTTATCTCTCCTCCCATTATTATTTATACTGCACAACAAAATCAGACTCCTGTGAGTCACCAAGCCATTTGTACTGTGAGCCATTAAAACAACACCTTTACCATGCAGGGGCCATAACCTATTTGATTACTTCAGAAAATGTGTAGAAAAGGAAAACCTTATGTGTGTGATGATGATGCCTTCAGGCATAGGTTGAATAATCACAGAAAACTGAGTCATCATTTTTTCCTACACCCATACATATGCATGACCTCTGACAACTTCACAGGCAAGGGGAATGGCTTCATCATGGAGTAAGTCCATCATGGGGCTCAATTATGTGTTCAGGGTTACTGAAGGCAACTGACTCTTCAGTTCCCTGATGACAATTTACTAGCTGTGTGATGAAAGTGATGAATGATCAAACTGTGCCCAAATTCCTGATACAAAATATAGGACTTTAAAATTCATTTCTCACAGGAATAACTAGTTTAAAAAATAAGAGAAATTGTAGCCTGCAAAGAGTTTGTTTTCACCCCCAGATTTGCCCAGGTTAACTGGCATTTAGGTGATAAAAGAAAACTTTTAAGATCTCCACGTCAACCTTATATTCCATAATTATCAATATAGTTTCATGGTCAAATATTTGGTCTTTTTGACCTCATTATTACATTTGCTGTTGCCATGGTCTGTATACTGTTTTTCTAATGCATATAGACATGATTCACTGGGTAAAATATGTCTCTATAACACCTGTTTTACTGAGTTGCTTCTAGGAAAAAAAAGAAACTCAAACTGAAAATTATTAAAATACAAAATTTTCCATAAAGGGTATGAGTTGTGCCTTTGGAGTTAGACAGATCTCACATCCTGGCTGTGACCTGAAAAAGATAGTTCTTTGATTCTCAATTCTTCGACTTTAAAAGTGGCAATAAAATACCAATAATGCATAAGATTTTGTGAAGGCGAATCAAATTCACATATCTGAGGTGCTTAGCACAAACGCTGCCCCCTGTTCAGAAGGTGAAAGTTACTGTCAACATTACACATCATCAATTTGTATCCAACTCCATATGGAAGAACTCAAAGAAGAGAGGTGTCCAGCACTTGCCCACTGCAGAGAGCACAGGTCCTGCTGGAGAAGCTTCTATAAAAATTCTTTGTTAACAAGATCTTATCCTTCCATCTCTGAATAAAGAACTTCATTTGAGATAGCTTACAAAAACACATCAAGTTATCATTACATGCTTTATCAAAATTCATCTGAGGAAGAACTTACTTGCCAGTTGACCAAAGAATAAGGATGTTATAACCAGACTTGTAATGAGGTTGACATTCCTGGAAGAAAAAAAAAGAAAAGAAAAGTCCATTCAAACATTGCTTTTTGAGGGCTCAGCTAAATAGCTTTCTGAGAGAGCTCCTCTAGCTTGTATTTGCATAACAAAAAGATTACCCCACCTTCCTATAGTCTTATTTGCAGATTCCCAAATAGAATATTTATTAAAGTCTAGATGCAATTAAACCTTTTGTGAAGTTTGTGTTTGATCATGAATAGGGGTGAGTCAGAAAGTCTGTGAACAAGACTGAAACATAAAGAGAAGTACACAAGAAAGCATTCTTATCCTATATTTAGCCATAACATTCAAAAAGAGAGAAGACTTTAGAGTAAGATGAAGTTTTCCATTGAGTGTGTTCATAGCTAATCTTGGTTTCTTTGTTTATTGCTCTCATTAATTCAACCAACATATGTTGGATGTTGAAAGATTTGCTTATAAAATAGTGATGGGAAAGGTAGTCTTGCCCTAACCTAATCTGTCTGGATTCTGAAAGTGGTTTTGTATGAAAGGGAAATTTAGTGAATCCTCAAATAGTAATGTGTTCCATTAACATAACAAAACCATGTTTCAGATTACTACAAAAAGATGCCACAAAAATCTAAGCTTTTATACTTCACTCTAGAAAATTAAAGGAAGTCTGTTCTTACCTCTATTATTGTTCTGAACTAGGAATTCTTTTAAAATAGTCTGCTATACTAATTTCAAAGAGGTGGTTCCTAAAGAGTTTACACAATCTGGAGAGGTATTGGGGGAGGGGTCAAATAGGGTGATTTTTTCCTAACATAAAAGAGGGTTTAATCTAATCAAATAATTGGTCCATAATTCAAGGAAACCAGAGCAGACTTGTGCAGTCGGATGATGTGATTGAGTAAGCGAGAACAAATTTCCTCTCACTATGATTTTGTAGATTTAAATTTCCCAAACTAATTTTCCTGCCACCTGACCTTATTTTCTCTTGCAAAAGCAAAACAAATCAGCTTGAGAGGAAAAGGAAAGGAAAACAATAATCTATGTTTTCATGTTCCTGGATTATTTGATTCCCTGGATAGGCTTCTCTCACTTACTTATAATCATACCAAAATATTCATAATTTAGAAATTGGCAAGAAATGAAACTGCAATCCTTCTGTCCCTGTTGGAACGTATCAGGGAATCAGGATTTTCTCTTACCCCAGAGATTCCTTTCAGCATGTGCCAGTTTTCAAGCTTGGGGATGCTAAGTGAGAAGAATTACATGTGAAACCTTGCAGTAAGCCAATAGTTCTGGTGTATGTGCCCTGCAAGTGCATTCCAGGACCTCAAAGGCACTTCAATTCTGCTAATTGAAATGCGGTTATGTTTTTAACCATGGGGCCCAGCACCACTTGTCATTTAAATTAGATTTTGTGAGCAGAGACTCTGATAATTCTTATCATTTATTTGTGTCAGGTATACATGGACTTAGAATAACGCTCATCAAATAATTTTTGACTTTAGAGTTCAACTAATTTTCCACTGGTTTAATGAACATACCTATTTGTACCCTTTATTGAATTTCTGTTATGTACCAGACTGTGGGCAAGATCCTGAGAAGGCAAAGTCAAATGAGCCCAGTTTTTCTCTTGCAAGGAGCTCACATTCTAGTTGAAAATATAGGCAATAAAAAAATTGATAATGTCCTCTGGAAGTTTTGAGGTCAGTGCTAGAAGCCTATAGTTACAGAGTTAGGATATGGAATAGTACAAGTAATGAGAAAAACAGAGTGACAATGGGCTATAGTCCAATGGTCTGAAAGATGAAAAATGTACCATAGGATAAATGGGGAGAGTCTTTATATGAACCCATGTCTCTATGGTAGTGCCAAAAAGGTTTTAAGGTGATGTCTTTCTAAAAGAAGGAAGAGGACAGAATGGGTTTTCTGAGCAGGGTGAATTATCTGACCAGACACCAGGCAGATTACAGAATGGCAATGGAAGGATCTGTTTGGACACTGGAATCAGATGGGCCTGGGCTCAAATCCTAACTGTCTCTCTAACTCGCATTCAACAATGTAGAAATTGTTTAGAGCAGCTGAATCGACTCACAATCTGCTCTGTTATTGTATTTTTAATTAAGAGTTTTATTGTTAGATTTAAATAAGTCTAAGATTAAGTAACCTTTACAGTTTGTCCTATTTGGGGAATAATAGTGATGATTATAATGGCAGACGTTATTGATGATAATAAAGATGATGAATACAATGTTCATTTATAGGGCACCTGCTTCATCTATGCAGACACTGAGGACTTCATATATTTTCTTTCATTCTTTTTTCTAAATAATTGCCTAATGGTCTTGATGGGAACTTGTGTTGTTAAACACCTTGATATACTACTGTATAGCACGTAAGTTTCTAAGACTGCCTCTTGCTTGTAGTTTGGATTCCAGTCATTAGCAAGGCCATCATTAAATGATTTGAGTCAAATCCTTCACCAAGTAACCTGACAAAGACATGTGTCTTGGGCAACTTACTTAATGTTCCAGGTCCCCAATTTCCTTTGCTATGGTATCATTATTTATTGGGTTGGTCAAAAAGTTCATTTGGGTTTTTCCATAACATGTCAGGGAAAAACGGAAAATGAACTTTTTGGTTAGTCTAATACTTCACAGGATCATTCCAAGGATTAAGAAGTAAGGCAAAAAAAAAAAAAAAAAAAAGTAAGGCTCAAGAAATGTATGGTTAACTATTAGATATCAATAATCACCTATTTTTTCCCCTCCCTATTCCTATGGGTATAGCTGCTACCAACTAAAGCAGAGCTCAAGTTTCCCCTTTCATTTTTTTTTTTTTCTTTTTTAATCTCACTTTAATGGAGAGCTTCTCAGTAAAGATATTTGACCTTGTGGGGTCAGTCATCATTTTAGCCCTTTCATTTTGCTTCCATGAGACACCATTCAAATACCATTAAGGACAACTCTCACTTCATCTTGTCTGCTCCCTAGAAAGCCCCTTGGGTTCAATTTGCAACTGATAATAATTTTGTACTCCATTTCCATTGATAACATCTGGTCCCTACTTCCCATCCTTTCCAAATTCCAGTTAAGAAACCTGGAAACAAGTTTTTTCATTTTCTTTTTGTCTCTCCCATGGGCTTTATTCAGACTCAGAGCTCAGAAGGCATAGCTGTAAAATAACTACTGTCTGCATTACCAAAAATGCAGGTTATGGTCTGTAATAAAATACTTTTTACAGCACACTGCCATCTCTGGTGGCATGAGGGACAGTCAAACCGCCAAAGCACATAAAACAACATTAACTACAGATGTCACTGAAAGTGACTTTGAGTTGAATTTAGGAAGGAACCTGAAGCTTCTGGAATTTTCAAGGTAAGTCTCTTGCCGGGAGCTAGAGAAACAGGACCAATTGCTTGACAATCAAGCAGGAAGCGATACAGTACTTCTGGCCTTCTTTTTTTCTCCTGTCAATCAAGTTTGAACTCCACTCCTTCAAGCGGGAACCTTCCCTGAAAATTAGAGGGCTTGCTTTGCATTTGCCAGTAGCAATTTGAAACATCTGCTCTTACCACCAGGCTGTGGGTTTCAAATTTTAGTGTGCATAAAGGATGCCTGGACACAACCTTAAAACTGGAAATTTCTGGTCTCCACCCACCAAGTGTTTGACGTATTAAGTCTATAGTGGGTTTCTAGAATATGTGTTTTTGTCAGGTGCCCCGTGGTGCAAATGGTCCATATCCTTCCTTTGATAAATACTACTTAGGGAATTCTCTTTCCTAAGATAAATGGATAGAGGGGATAGGACAGATCCTGGATTATTACTTGTACAGAAAGTGCTGGACAGAAATGGAAAAAAGAAAGGCATTTTCTTTCTTGGGGGAAAAAACAACCAGAATGGGGTCTTAATGATAGTGTCATTCTGAGGGAGTTCAGAATGAGGAAATACCCAGGGCTAAGAAAACGGTACTGTCCACAGATCCCCTCCCATCCTGAAGGGTTTGTTTTGTTGTGAGGATGGGTTTCTTCCCTCTCTTCTCTCCAATCTGCTCCAGGATAACTGAAGCAGCCACTCTGCCCAAGGACTTTCCTGCCCTCTTCCAAGCTGTCATTCTCAGCACTCCAGACATTGCTTCTTACTCCCTGGTTCCAGGTTTTAGTCTGATGGAAACAGGATGAGAACACCAGATGCATCCCTCTTGGCGAAGTGAAGTCTGGGCGCCTCCAAGGCCTGGCCCCCTTCCCCACCTGAGGGAGGAGGAGCGGCTCACCAGGGAGAGCTGGGAAACCCGGGCTGGAATTTGTGCTTGGGAATGGAACCCCTGTACACAGTATCCAGGTGGATACTATAACCATCTTATATGCCAAGGCTTCCATCTCACTGGGTTTCAATCCATAGAAAAATGAGTCAGGGCCTACACAAAAATTTCCTTCTGGATCCTGCTCAATGGGAAATATATTTTAAGAAGGGAAAGCTATTTTTAAGGATTGCTTTTATTAGTCTATTGATTCCAGACCCCAAAATGGGTCAGCTCTCCTCCTGTGCTGCTAAAGGTATTTTTGAGAAGTCGTTAAATAAATGCAAAGTCATGCCTTTGCCACTTGGAGTCCTGACCCACTCTTCGGCTCTGCCGAGGGTACGGGATGATTTTGTTCTTAGCCTGTTTTGCTGTCAGCCTATTTTTCATTCACTGAGACTCTCTGACCCCTCCATCCCAGGTTAGGCAGTCTGGAGGCCCAGCGGGATTCTCAGACTCCATCTGCAGTTATTTTAAGAATTTCAATTACATAAGCAAGGCCCTTTTTAGAATCCCTTCTTAGGGTCAGTCTCACACAGGACATCCTGAAAATTGCTGCCATGAGCATGTGAGTGGTTTTTGCTGTTTGGTCTTTGATGATAAGAGCTCTGAGGCTGCTATCAAGGGAAGGAGAGGGCAGATTGTCTGACCTCTACCCCTACAGAGCTGCTGGGAGCAACCCTCTTGCACTGAGAAAACAGCAGAGGGACTATCCTGCTTCGGTTACAATAAACAGAAACTCAGCTCACACTGGTTGAAACACAGAGAGGGACGTATTGGCTCACACTCCTCAAGTCTAGCAATAGCGCTGCCAGCTTGGTTGGGCCAGAGCTAAAGAGACATCATCAAGATTCAGTCCCTTTGTCTTTAGTTCTGCTTTGCTTTTTGTTGCTTTTACTCCACGGAGAAGGAGGTGGCAACCCACTCCAGTACTCTTGCCTGGAGAATCCTGTGGACAGAGAAGTCTAGGGGGCTGCGTCTATGGGGTTGCATAGAGTTGGACACAACTGAAGCGACTTAGCATGCGTGCATGCATTGGAGAAGGAAATGGCAACCCACTCCAGTATTCTTGCCTGGAGAATCCCATGGACAGAGGAGCCTGGTGGGCTGCTATCTATGGGTTCACAGAGAGTCAGACACGACTGAAGTGACTTAGCAGTAGCAGCAACAGCAGTAGCAGCAGCAGATTTTACTCCAGGTCAGGCCTTCTCTGTGAAATGTCCTCTCCAAGTCTAGATAATATTCTTTCAACTGAAGTCCTTTGAAAACAAACGTTCTTTCTTCTTAAGAGTCCTGCAAAATTTTCGACTTCAACCTCCTTGGATTGATTTGGGCCAAATGCCACTTATGCTCCATCACCATGGCTTAGGGCATGAGTGCTCTGATTGGCTAATCCATAATCAAACGCCTTCTCTTAGAGTCAGAATCACTCACTAAAGGATATGAATTGTGATGGGAAGACGTGGCTGCCCCAGGAAAATAAGGGTTTTGTCCTTGGAAGAAAAATCAATGCATCTCAGTGAGGAGAGGGGAGTAAAACAACCCTAGTACATATTACTCAATTAGGCAAAACAAAGGATGACTGTGAGGTCCCTAATGGACTTCTGGATTTGAGAGCCAGCCACAACCCCCAGGACCCTCACAACCCTGTATCTCATGAAGCCTCTGAAATACAGCCAAAAGAAGACAAGTAAAAAGCAAACCCTGTCATGATAGACCACCTGCTTGTACTGCTGGAGGGTTGGGTAGAGCAGTTTTGTCCATTTTAGTTCTTACATATCACAAGAACTTATTTAACAAGAGAAAAATTGCCACTATTGAGTGTCTACCACGTTCCAGGTGATAAACACACACACACACACACACAGAGCAAAGAGGCTGATTTGTATAACCTGATTTGTATAACCATTCATACTGCTGGTCTATGCATACGATTTTGACTGACTGGATTATGGGCAGTGGAATAAACTAAAGTCCTAAAGGCACAGAGGTGGTATAAAGGCTTCTTGAGGGTAGGGAATAGATATTGTTCATTTCTGTACCTTTATCATTTTACTCTATTCTGGGTACTAGTAAAAAGTACTTTTAAAAGCTTAAATCACTTAATTCTCACAATAACTCTATGGAGCAGTTATGATCTGTAATCTCTATTTTACAGATGAGGAAGCTGAGGCATAGAGATGCAAGGGGTGGAATTCAATGCCAGGCCTCTGACCTCACAGCCCCTTCTAGAAATGATGAGCTGGAATTCAAGCTCAGACAGTCTGACTTCATAGCCCCTTCTGGGGTTCTATCTCCCTGACTCACAATTTTGACAGAACCATGTTGGGTAGCAGAGAGATGGTCCACTGTGCACTGTCCATTGTGTTACTGGTCACATATGCCTATTTAAATTAAAGTTTATTAAAATGAAATGAGAATTGAATTAGTCCGCTCACTAGTTATAGTTCAGGTGTTCAATAGCCACATGAGGCTAGTACAGATGTATTACAGAACAGTTCCACTCTTGACAGAAAATTCTATTGGGTAACAGTAGTAGATGAATTCTAAATACCATTCTTGGAGTGGAACTGACTGTTTTCCATGGAGCATTCCCACCCACTAAGGTGGCCGTCCTTCTCTGCCGGCTCCTTTTACACCCTCTCTTTTCTGGGCATCGTTACAGTCGTATCAGGCAGGAGTCAACAGCCAGTAAATGCACCCTTTCCCCAAAGTTCTGCTTCAAGCTTTTTTTAAAAAATAAACTTTTATATTGGAGTATAGTCATTTAACAATACTGTGATAGTTTCAGGTGACAGCAGGGTGACTCAGCCATACTGCTAAGAGTTTTAAAGCAGGGAATCTGGCTGCATTGTTGGCAGGAGATCCTGGCAAAAGTGAGGATGCATATATAAAACTCTGGCTTGATATCCTACAAGATACTGCTTCTGTGTTAAAAAGCCCACTATTTGGAGATGTAAAGATCCTGATCTGAACCCCAGATCACCACATACCTATGGTAGGACCTCAGGTAAGTGGCTTGAGCCTCAGATCCTCACCTGTAAAGTGGAGGCAATACCACCTGCCTTCTATCAGCACTGATGTCCTTGACATAGCACCTGCTGATGGCCAAGAATTGGCAGCTGCTGTGGTCACTCTTATGATGATTACATAACTTGGACGACCCTAGTTCTCCAGCCTTCAGGAGTCGCCCTTCTGTTAAAAAACAACAAGACTGTATCCTGATCCAACTCTCAACAGACCACACAGTTCCCTTACTAGATGATTCTAGGGAGGCTTCAAACATTCCTCTACTTACATTGGGCCCTACCTGTTGCTGTTTAATCTCTGGGTTTGTTCTGGGATCCACAGTAGTCAGTAGCTAATGTGGTTCACACTGGGGCCTGCAGAATGGCCCAAGGGCTCCTGACCACTTGTTTCCAATCAAACCACAAGCTGGATCTCATGTTCTCAACCCTTTTCTGCAGCCTTGATTCTAGCATTGAGGCCCTTATTTCTCTCTCAGAGACAGAGTCACTGTCTTGGTAAGAAGAGAGTGTCCTCACAAGAGGAAGAAAAGCAACTACTGAATGAAAGAAATGCTTAAGGAACTTCAGAAAAAAATATTTAGAGCTTCTTTGAAGGATTATCACATTTGAGTTCAGTTCAGTTCTGTCGCTCAGTCGTGTTCAACTCTTTGTGACCCCATGAACTGCAGCACGCCAGGCCTCCCTGTCCATCATCAACTCCTGGAGTCCACCCAAACCCATGTCCGTTGAGTTGATGATGCCATCCAACCATCTTATCCTCTGTCAATCCCTTCTCCTCCTGCCCTCAGTCTTTCTCAGTATCAGGGTCTTTTCCAATGAGTCAGCTCTTCGCATCAGGTGGCCAAAGTATTGGTTTCAGCTTCAACATCAGTNTCCATTCTGAAGGAGATCAACCCTGGGATTTCTTTGGAAGGAATGATGCTAAAGCTGAAACTCCAGTACTTTGGCCACCTCATGCAAAGAGCTGACTCATTGGATTTCCTTTAGGAAGATGCTAATCTGCATCTTGTACCTTGTACCATGAAGAGCAATGGAGTTATATAAAGGTCTAGGGTTGCATTATGAAAAGGTTTTGTATACTCCAATTAGGTCCAACCAGTATATTCCAACAGTAAAGCTTCTGTTCTTTCATCATCCTACATTCATCCTGGGTGGTTCTTGGGAGAAATACATAAGGAACGATGGTGGGTAAAAATCACAATGCCATTATGATGATAACTAGGATATGGCTCAGTAATCCACTCTGCCCCCAGAACACTGATAATATTTGAATAAAAGATACATTTTAGGCTTTGTTTCTAAGCAGAATCTCTACCCTGATCATCTAGAATTCCTATTTTTATGTTATATCACTTTCTGACTGATTTTGAGGCATAGGAAATGAAAATAACAATTAAGTGCAATTGGGTATGCCTGCAAAGAGAGGTAGAGAGACGGCACTGCCCCAAGACTGCAGGCCTTGAATCTACTCAGCCCAGTCATATGGAAGAAAAATATCAGAAAATTCTGAGAGACATGACTATCACAGCTCTTTGATGCACAGTGACCTGCCTACTCATGAACATGCTTCAGCTGTCATACATTATCTGATAAATCTGGTTAATATGCCCTCTTCTTGAGGAGAAGAGAGAAGAGAGCCAGAAGCTTGCCTTTCTCCCTGGAAGATCATGACCCAAGCTACCACTTTTCACCAAGTGACTCAAGTTCTCAGATCCCTGGCTCTCCTGCAACCAAGAATCCAACTGAATCACTGTACCTGTTTCTTAAGAGTGGGTCTCTCTCTATCAGTTTTACTTATTTGGCATTCTGACACTTTTCTTGGCAATGTCTTTGAAGGAGATAAGTGAACTAATGTACATATGGGCTTAGAATGAAGTTTTAGTAAGCTTCTGTTAAATGCCAATGGAGATGCTGATGCTGTTGGTAGCTGTCATGAAATTTTATTCTAAATGACAAAGCTAGGCTCTATTTTTTGGAAATGGGAAGAGGGGCATAGTTTACTGAGATCAGTGAGAAACCTCTTGCCCCTTAAGAGACAGGCAAGTTAGCATTAGAAACCTGAGGCAGACTATGAGAGCCTGCATCAAAAGTATAATGCTTGGAGGAGGTGAGTGTTGTGTTGTTTGAGCAAAGATTTAATACATCCCCATCTTCACTCTTCTGATATCTTGATCTACTTTTATATTTTTAGAAGGTATATGAACATAAGAAGGAGAATTAAGTGAAGGACAAGAGCAAAGTTGTGAAGCTAAAAGAGTTGGCTAGAACTCTAAGGGGAACCCTTGGAGTGTATTTAAACAGGCACATCAACTGTCATAGAGATGCCTTCATTAACTTTTCCTCGCAAGGCATGACTTTATGCTATAAAAAGACCAGTATACAGACTTCCCTTGAACAGGTAAAGAGCTATCTCCATCTCATCCTCATCATAGGAAATGCAATAAATGTTTAAAGAATATTCTGCACTCAAAGTTAACTCACAGTGAAGAGACAGCAAAAAGTTAGACCTAATTCATAAGGCCTTATCTCTCCTCCCATTATTATTTATACTGCACAACAAAATCAGACTCCTGTGAGTCACCAAGCCATTTGTACTGTGAGCCATTAAAACAACACCTTTACCATGCAGGGGCCATAACCTATTTGATTACTTCAGAAAATGTGTAGAAAAGGAAAACCTTATGTGTGTGATGATGATGCCTTCAGGCATAGGTTGAATAATCACAGAAAACTGAGTCATCATTTTTTCCTACACCCATACATATGCATGACCTCTGACAACTTCACAGGCAAGGGGAATGGCTTCATCATGGAGTAAGTCCATCATGGGGCTCAATTATGTGTTCAGGGTTACTGAAGGCAACTGACTCTTCAGTTCCCTGATGACAATTTACTAGCTGTGTGATGAAAGTGATGAATGATCAAACTGTGCCCAAATTCCTGATACAAAATATAGGACTTTAAAATTCATTTCTCACAGGAATAACTAGTTTAAAAAATAAGAGAAATTGTAGCCTGCAAAGAGTTTGTTTTCACCCCCAAATTTGCCCAGGTTAACTGGCATTTAGGTGATAAAAGAAAACTTTTAAGATCTCCACGTCAACCTTATATTCCATAATTATCAATATAGTTTCATGGTCAAATATTTGGTCTTTTTGACCTCATTATTACATTTGCTGTTGCCATGGTCTGTATACTGTTTTTCTAATGCATATAGACATGATTCACTGGGTAAAATATGTCTCTATAACACCTGTTTTACTGAGTTGCTTCTAGGAAAAAAAAGAAACTCAAACTGAAAATTATTAAAATACAAAATTTTGCATAAAGGGTATGAGTTGTGCCTTTGGAGTTAGACAGATCTCACATCCTGGCTGTGACCTGAAAAAGATAGTTCTTTGATTCTCAATTCTTCGACTTTAAAAGTGGCAATAAAATACCAATAATGCATAAGATTTTGTGAAGGCGAATCAAATTCACATATCTGAGGTGCTTAGCACAAACGCTGCCCCCTGTTCAGAAGGTGAAAGTTACTGTCAACATTACACATCATCAATTTGTATCCAACTCCATATGGAAGAACTCAAAGAAGAGAGGTGTCCAGCACTTGCCCACTGCAGACAGCACAGGTCCTGCTGGAGAAGCTTCTATAAAAATTCTTTGTTAACAAGATCTTATCCTTCCATCTCTGAATAAAGAACTTCATTTGAGATAGCTTACAAAAACACATCAAGTTATCATTACATGCTTTATCAAAATTCATCTGAGGAAGAACTTACTTGCCAGTTGACCAAAGAATAAGGATGTTATAACCAGACTTGTAATGAGGTTGACATTCCTGGAAGAAAAAAAAAGAAAAGAAAAGTCCATTCAAACATTGCTTTTTGAGGGCTCAGCTAAATAGCTTTCTGAGAGAGCTCCTCTAGCTTGTATTTGCATAACAAAAAGATTACCCCACCTTCCTATAGTCTTATTTGCAGATTCCCAAATAGAATATTTATTAAAGTCTAGATGCAATTAAACCTTTTGTGAAGTTTGTGTTTGATCATGAATAGGGGTGAGTCAGAAAGTCTGTGAACAAGACTGAAACATAAAGAGAAGTACACAAGAAAGCATTCTTATCCTATATTTAGCCATAACATTCAAAAAGAGAGAAGACTTTAGAGTAAGATGAAGTTTTCCATTGAGTGTGTTCATAGCTAATCTTGGTTTCTTTGTTTATTGCTCTCATTAATTCAACCAACATATGTTGGATGTTGAAAGATTTGCTTATAAAATAGTGATGGGAAAGGTAGTCTTGCCCTAACCTAATCTGTCTGGATTCTGAAAGTGGTTTTGTATGAAAGGGAAATTTAGTGAATCCTCAAATAGTAATGTGTTCCATTAACATAACAAAACCATGTTTCAGATTACTACAAAAAGATGCCACAAAAATCTAAGCTTTTATACTTCACTCTAGAAAATTAAAGGAAGTCTGTTCTTACCTCTATTATTGTTCTGAACTAGGAATTCTTTTAAAATAGTCTGCTATACTAATTTCAAAGAGGTGGTTCCTAAAGAGTTTACACAATCTGGAGAGGTATTGGGGGAGGGGTCAAATAGGGTGATTTTTTCCTAACATAAAAGAGGGTTTAATCTAATCAAATAATTGGTCCATAATTCAAGGAAACCAGAGCAGACTTGTGCAGTCGGATGATGTGATTGAGTAAGCGAGAACAAATTTCCTCTCACTATGATTTTGTAGATTTAAATTTCCCAAACTAATTTTCCTGCCACCTGACCTTATTTTCTCTTGCAAAAGCAAAACAAATCAGCTTGAGAGGAAAAGGAAAGGAAAACAATAATCTATGTTTTCATGTTCCTGGATTATTTGATTCCCTGGATGGGCTTCTCTCACTTACTTATAATCATACCAAAATATTCATAATTTAGAAATTGGCAAGAAATGAAACTGCAATCCTTCTGTCCCTGTTGGAACGTATCAGGGAATCAGGATTTTCTCTTACCCCAGAGATTCCTTTCAGCATGTGCCAGTTTTCAAGCTTGGGGATGCTAAGTGAGAAGAATTACATGTGAAACCTTGCAGTAAGCCAATAGTTCTGGTGTATGTGCCCTGCAAGTGCATTCCAGGACCTCAAAGGCACTTCAATTCTGCTAATTGAAATGCGGTTATGTTTTTAACCATGGGGCCCAGCACCACTTGTCATTTAAATTAGATTTTGTGAGCAGAGACTCTGATAATTCTTATCATTTATTTGTGTCAGGTATACATGGACTTAGAATAACGCTCATCAAATAATTTTTGACTTTAGAGTTCAACTAATTTTCCACTGGTTTAATGAACATACCTATTTGTACCCTTTATTGAATTTCTGTTATGTACCAGACTGTGGGCAAGATCCTAAGAAGGCAAAGTCAAATGAGCCCAGTTTTTCTCTTGCAAGGAGCTCACATTCTAGTTGAAAATATAGGCAATAAAAAAATTGATAATGTCCTCTGGAAGTTTTGAGGTCAGTGCTAGAAGCCTATAGTTACAGAGTTAGGATATGGAATAGTACAAGTAATGAGAAAAACAGAGTGACAATGGGCTATAGTCCAATGGTCTGAAAGATGAAAAATGTACCATAGGATAAATGGGGAGAGTCTTTATATGAACCCATGTCTCTATGGTAGTGCCAAAAAGGTTTTAAGGTGATGTCTTTCTAAAAGAAGGAAGAGGACAGAATGGGTTTTCTGAGCAGGGTGAATTATCTGACCAGACACCAGGCAGATTACAGAATGGCAATGGAAGGATCTGTTTGGACACTGGAATCAGATGGGCCTGGGCTCAAATCCTAACTGTCTCTCTAACTCACATTCAACAATGTAGAAATTGTTTAGAGCAGCTGAATCGACTCACAATCTGCTCTGTTATTGTATTTTTAATTAAGAGTTTTATTGTTAGATTTAAATAAGTCTAAGATTAAGTAACCTTTACAGTTTGTCCTATTTGGGGAATAATAGTGATGATTATAATGGCAGACGTTATTGATGATAATAAAGATGATGAATACAATGTTCATTTATAGGGCACCTGCTTCATCTATGCAGACACTGAGGACTTCATATATTTTCTTTCATTCTTTTTTCTAAATAATTGCCTAATGGTCTTGATGGGAACTTGTGTTGTTAAACACCTTGATATACTACTGTATAGCACGTAAGTTTCTAAGACTGCCTCTTGCTTGTAGTTTGGATTCCAGTCATTAGCAAGGCCATCATTAAATGATTTGAGTCAAATCCTTCACCAAGTAACCTGACAAAGACATGTGTCTTGGGCAACTTACTTAATGTTCCAGGTCCCCAATTTCCTTTGCTATGGTATCATTATTTATTGGGTTGGTCAAAAAGTTCATTTGGGTTTTTCCATAAGATGTCAGGGAAAAACGGAAAATGAACTTTTTGGTTAGTCTAATACTTCACAGGATCATTCCAAGGATTAAGAAGTAAGGCTCAAAAAAAAAAAAAAAAAAAATAAGGCTCAAGAAACATTCAACAATGTAGAAATTGTTTAGAGCAGCTGAATCGACTCACAATCTGCTCTGTTATTGTATTTTTAATTAAGAGTTTTATTGTTAGATTTAAATAAGTCTAAGATTAAGTAACCTTTACAGTTTGTCCTATTTGGGGAATAATAGTGATGATTATAATGGCAGACGTTATTGATGATAATAAAGATGATGAATACAATGTTCATTTATAGGGCACCTGCTTCATCTATGCAGACACTGAGGACTTCATATATTTTCTTTCATTCTTTTTTCTAAATAATTGCCTAATGGTCTTGATGGGAACTTGTGTTGTTAAACACCTTGATATACTACTGTATAGCACGTAAGTTTCTAAGACTGCCTCTTGCTTGTAGTTTGGATTCCAGTCATTAGCAAGGCCATCATTAAATGATTTGAGTCAAATCCTTCACCAAGTAACCTGACAAAGACATGTGTCTTGGGCAACTTACTTAATGTTCCAGGTCCCCAATTTCCTTTGCTATGGTATCATTATTTATTGGGTTGGTCAAAAAGTTCATTTGGGTTTTTCCATAACATGTCAGGGAAAAACGGAAAATGAACTTTTTGGTTAGTCTAATACTTCACAGGATCATTCCAAGGATTAAGAAGTAAGGCTCAAAAAAAAAAAAAAAAAAAAAGTAAGGCTCAAAAAATGTATGGTTAACTATTAGATATCAATAATCACCTATTTTTTCCCCTCCCTATTCCTATGGGTATAGCTGCTACCAACTAAAGCAGAGCTCAAGTTTCCCCTTTCATTTTTTTTTTTTTCTTTTTTAATCTCACTTTAATGGAGAGCTTCTCAGTAAAGATATTTGACCTTGTGGGGTCAGTCATCATTTTAGCCCTTTCATTTTGCTTCCATGAGACACCATTCAAATACCATTAAGGACAACTCTCACTTCATCTTGTCTGCTCCCTAGAAAGCCCCTTGGGTTCAATTTGCAACTGATAATAATTTTGTACTCCATTTCCATTGATAACATCTGGTCCCTACTTCCCATCCTTTCCAAATTCCAGTTAAGAAACCTGGAAACAAGTTTTTTCATTTTCTTTTTGTCTCTCCCATGGGCTTTATTCAGACTCAGAGCTCAGAAGGCATAGCTGTAAAATAACTACTGTCTGCATTACCAAAAATGCAGGTTATGGTCTGTAATAAAATACTTTTTACAGCACACTGCCATCTCTGGTGGCATGAGGGACAGTCAAACCGCCAAAGCACATAAAACAACATTAACTACAGATGTCACTGAAAGTGACTTTGAGTTGAATTTAGGAAGGAACCTGAAGCTTCTGGAATTTTCAAGGTAAGTCTCTTGCCGGGAGCTAGAGAAACAGGACCAATTGCTTGACAATCAAGCAGGAAGCGATACAGTACTTCTGGCCTTCTTTTTTTCTCCTGTCAATCAAGTTTGAACTCCACTCCTTCAAGCGGGAACTTTCCCTGAAAATTAGAGGGCTTGCTTTGCATTTGCCAGTAGCAATTTGAAACATCTGCTCTTACCACCAGGCTGTGGGTTTCAAATTTTAGTGTGCATAAAGGATGCCTGGACACAACCTTAAAACTGGAAATTTCTGGTCTCCACCCACCAAGTGTTTGACGTATTAAGTCTATAGTGGGTTTCTAGAATATGTGTTTTTGTCAGGTGCCCCGTGGTGCAAATGGTCCATATCCTTCCTTTGATAAATACTACTTAGGGAATTCTCTTTCCTAAGATAAATGGATAGAGGGAATAGGACAGATCCTGGATTATTACTTGTACAGAAAGTGCTGGACAGAAATGGAAAAAAGAAAGGCATTTTCTTTCTTGGGGGAAAAAACAACCAGAATGGGGTCTTAATGATAGTGTCATTCTGAGGGAGTTCAGAATGAGGAAATACCCAGGGCTAAGAAAACGGTACTGTCCACAGATCCCCTCCCATCCTGAAGGGTTTGTTTTGTTGTGAGGATGGGTTTCTTCCCTCTCTTCTCTCCAATCTGCTCCAGGATAACTGAAGCAGCCACTCTGCCCAAGGACTTTCCTGCCCTCTTCCAAGCTGTCATTCTCAGCACTCCAGACATTGCTTCTTACTCCCTGGTTCCAGGTTTTAGTCTGATGGAAACAGGATGAGAACACCAGATGCATCCCTCTTGGCGAAGTGAAGTCTGGGCGCCTCCAAGGCCTGGCCCCCTTCCCCACCTGAGGGAGGAGGAGCGGCTCACCAGGGAGAGCTGGGAAACCCGGGCTGGAATTTGTGCTTGGGAATGGAACCCCTGTACACAGTATCCAGGTGGATACTATAACCATCTTATATGCCAAGGCTTCCATCTCACTGGGTTTCAATCCATAGAAAAATGAGTCAGGGCCTACACAAAAATTTCCTTCTGGATCCTGCTCAATGGGAAATATATTTTAAGAAGGGAAAGCTATTTTTAAGGATTGCTTTTATTAGTCTATTGATTCCAGACCCCAAAATGGGTCAGCTCTCCTCCTGTGCTGCTAAAGGTATTTTTGAGAAGTCGTTAAATAAATGCAAAGTCATGCCTTTGCCACTTGGAGTCCTGACCCACTCTTCGGCTCTGCCGAGGGTACGGGATGATTTTGTTCTTAGCCTGTTTTGCTGTCAGCCTATTTTTCATTCACTGAGACTCTCTGACCCCTCCATCCCAGGTTAGGCAGTCTGGAGGCCCAGCGGGATTCTCAGACTCCATCTGCAGTTATTTTAAGAATTTCAATTACATAAGCAAGGCCCTTTTTAGAATCCCTTCTTAGGGTCAGTCTCACACAGGACATCCTGAAAATTGCTGCCATGAGCATGTGAGTGGTTTTTGCTGTTTGGTCTTTGATGATAAGAGCTCTGAGGCTGCTATCAAGGGAAGGAGAGGGCAGATTGTCTGACCTCTACCCCTACAGAGCTGCTGGGAGCAACCCTCTTGCACTGAGAAAACAGCAGAGGGACTATCCTGCTTCGGTTACAATAAACAGAAACTCAGCTCACACTGGTTGAAACACAGAGAGGGACGTATTGGCTCACACTCCTCAAGTCTAGCAATAGCGCTGCCAGCTTGGTTGGGCCAGAGCTAAAGAGACATCATCAAGATTCAGTCCCTTTGTCTTTAGTTCTGCTTTGCTTTTTGTTGCTTTTACTCCACGGAGAAGGAGGTGGCAACCCACTCCAGTACTCTTGCCTGGAGAATCCTGTGGACAGAGAAGTCTAGGGGGCTGCGTCTATGGGGTTGCATAGAGTTGGACACAACTGAAGCGACTTAGCATGCGTGCATGCATTGGAGAAGGAAATGGCAACCCACTCCAGTATTCTTGCCTGGAGAATCCCATGGACAGAGGAGCCTGGTGGGCTGCTATCTATGGGTTCACAGAGAGTCAGACACGACTGAAGTGACTTAGCAGTAGCAGCAACAGCAGCAGCAGCAGCAGATTTTACTCCAGGTCAGGCCTTCTCTGTGAAATGTCCTCTCCAAGTCTAGATAATATTCTTTCAACTGAAGTCCTTTGAAAACAAACGTTCTTTCTTCTTAAGAGTCCTGCAAAATTTTCGACTTCAACCTCCTTGGATTGATTTGGGCCAAATGCCACTTATGCTCCATCACCATGGCTTAGGGCATGAGTGCTCTGATTGGCTAATCCATAATCAAACGCCTTCTCTTAGAGTCAGAATCACTCACTAAAGGATATGAATTGTGATGGGAAGACGTGGCTGCCCCAGGAAAATAAGGGTTTTGTCCTTGGAAGAAAAATCAATGCATCTCAGTGAGGAGAGGGGAGTAAAACAACCCTAGTACATATTACTCAATTAGGCAAAACAAAGGATGACTGTGAGGTCCCTAATGGACTTCTGGATTTGAGAGCCAGCCACAACCCCCAGGACCCTCACAACCCTGTATCTCATGAAGCCTCTGAAATACAGCCAAAAGAAGACAAGTAAAAAGCAAACCCTGTCATGATAGACCACCTGCTTGTACTGCTGGAGGGTTGGGTAGAGCAGTTTTGTCCATTTTAGTTCTTACATATCACAAGAACTTATTTAACAAGAGAAAAATTGCCACTATTGAGTGTCTACCACGTTCCAGGTGATAAACACACACACACACACACAAATTCATACTGCTGGTCTATGCATACGATTTTGACTGACTGGATTATGGGCAGTGGAATAAACTAAAGTCCTAAAGGCACAGAGGTGGTATAAAGGCTTCTTGAGGGTAGGGAATAGATATTGTTCATTTCTGTACCTTTATCATTTTACTCTATTCTGGGTACTAGTAAAAAGTACTTTTAAAAGCTTAAATCACTTAATTCTCACAATAACTCTATGGAGCAGTTATGATCTGTAATCTCTATTTTACAGATGAGGAAGCTGAGGCATAGAGATGCAAGGGGTGGAATTCAATGCCAGGCCTCTGACCTCACAGCCCCTTCTAGAAATGATGAGCTGGAATTCAAGCTCAGACAGTCTGACTCCATAGCCCCTTCTAGGGTTCTATCTCCCTGACTCACAATTTTGACAGAACCATGTTGGGTAGCAGAGAGATGGTCCACTGTGCACTGTCCATTGTGTTACTGGTCACATATGCCTATTTAAATTAAAGTTTATTAAAATGAAATGAGAATTGAATTAGTCCGCTCACTAGTTATAGTTCAGGTGTTCAATAGCCACATGAGGCTAGTACAGATGTATTACAGAACAGTTCCACTCTTGACAGAAAATTCTATTGGGTAACAGTAGTAGATGAATTCTAAATACCATTCTTGGAGTGGAACTGACTGTTTTCCATGGAGCATTCCCACCCACTAAGGTGGCCGTCCTTCTCTGCCGGCTCCTTTTACACCCTCTCTTTTCTGGGCATCGTTACAGTCGTATCAGGCAGGAGTCAACAGCCAGTAAATGCACCCTTTCCCCAAAGTTCTGCTTCAAGCTTTTTTTAAAAAATAAACTTTTATATTGGAGTATAGTCATTTAACAATACTGTGATAGTTTCAGGTGACAGCAGGGTGACTCAGCCATACTGCTAAGAGTTTTAAAGCAGGGAATCTGGCTGCATTGTTGGCAGGAGATCCTGGCAAAAGTGAGGATGCATATATAAAACTGTGGCTTGATATCCTACAAGATACTGCTTCTGTGTTAAAAAGCCCACTATTTGGAGATGTAAAGATCCTGATCTGAACCCCAGATCACCACATACCTATGGTAGGACCTCAGGTAAGTGGCTTGAGCCTCAGATCCTCACCTGTAAAGTGGAGGCAATACCACCTGCCTTCTATCAGCACTGATGTCCTTGACATAGCACCTGCTGATGGCCAAGAATTGGCAGCTGCTGTGGTCACTCTTATGATGATTACATAACTTGGACGACCCTAGTTCTCCAGCCTTCAGGAGTCGCCCTTCTGTTAAAAAACAACAAGACTGTATCCTGATCCAACTCTCAACAGACCACACAGTTCCCTTACTAGATGATTCTAGGGAGGCTTCAAACATTCCTCTACTTACATTGGGCCCTACCTGTTGCTGTTTAATCTCTGGGTTTGTTCTGGGATCCACAGTAGTCAGTAGCTAATGTGGTTCACACTGGGGCCTGCAGAATGGCCCAAGGGCTCCTGACCACTTGTTTCCAATCAAACCACAAGCTGGATCTCATGTTCTCAACCCTTTTCTGCAGCCTTGATTCTAGCATTGAGGCCCTTATTTCTCTCTCAGAGACAGAGTCACTGTCTTGGTAAGAAGAGAGTGTCCTCACAAGAGGAAGAAAAGCAACTACTGAATGAAAGAAATGCTTAAGGAACTTCAGAAAAAAATATTTAGAGCTTCTTTGAAGGATTATCACATTTGAGTTCAGTTCAGTTCTGTCGCTCAGTCGTGTTCAACTCTTTGTGACCCCATGAACTGCAGCACGCCAGGCCTCCCTGTCCATCATCAACTCCTGGAGTCCACCCAAACCCATGTCCGTTGAGTTGATGATGCCATCCAACCATCTTATCCTCTGTCAATCCCTTCTCCTCCTGCCCTCAGTCTTTCTCAGTATCAGGGTCTTTTCCAATGAGTCAGCTCTTCGCATCAGGTGGCCAAAGTATTGGTTTCAGCTTCAACATCAGTCCTTCCAATGAACACCCAGGACTGATCTCCTTTAGGATGGACTGGTTGGATCTCCTTGCAGTCCAAGGGACTCTTGAGAGTCTTCTCCAACACCACAGTTCAAAAGTATCAGTTCTTTGGCACCCAGCTTTCTTTATTCCAACTCTCACATCCATTGGAGAAGGGAATGGGCAAACCACTTCCGTATTCTTGCCTTGAGAACCCCATGAACAGTATGAAAAGGCAAAAAGATAGGACACTGAAAGATGAACTCCCCAGGTCAGTAGGTGCCCAATATGCTACCAGAGATCACATCTGAGTAGCACTTTACAAATAATAGCTCGTATTACTGAGACCTCATTTTGTGCCAGGCACTGTGCTTGCACTTTTGAAGAGGCATGATCCCATCTCATTCTTAAATCAGCGGCCATATTACATTCTTAAATTGAGGTAGGTATGCTAAGTCGCTTCAGTCGTGTCCGACTCTGTGCGACCCCATAGACGACAGCCCACCAGGCTCCTCTGTCCCTGGGATTCTCCAGGCAAGAACACTGGAGTGGGGTGCCATTTCCTTCTGCAGTGCATGCAAGTGGAAAGTGAAAGTGTAGTCGCTCAGTCGTGTCTGACTCTTCGCGACCCCATGGACTGCAGCCTACCAGGCTCCTCTGTCCATGGGATTTTCCAGGCAAGAGTACTGGAGTGGGGTGCCATTGCCTTCTCCGAGGTAGGTATATTATCCCCTTTTTGGAAGCTGAAGCTCAGAGGGCAAGTAACGGGATCAAGATTACCCAGGAGGAACCAGGAAAGCTACAGAGGTTGGATAACTGCAGAGTCTGTATTCTTAACATCTGTCTTTGCCTTCAATGTTTTTTCATTTCTTTGACTGCAGTGAGCTATTAGCTCAGGGGTCAGGGGGCGGTATTAGCCCCATTTTGCAGAAAAGAAATGGAAACTCAGAGAATTTCAATGAATTTCTCAATGTTACTGAGATCTCCTGAGTTCTACTCCAGAGAGTTTTCATTACAGGAGCGGAAGGGAAGACTTTCACGGTTCAAATTCTTCTCTGCTGGGTGGTTAAAGCCCTCAAGATACATTTTCATAGCCATCTCTGTGCTATGACTTCAGTTGAAGTGTAACATTAATGACCATAAAGGAATTGTTATTCATTATAAGAAATCTAATATGTCAACTGGGTTCCAGTTTAAGAGAACCACCTTCTCCCCTTTACCTAACAAGCCTTCTTGAGATCCAAGATGGCAGACGAAACTGGCTCTCCCTTTGCTATCTGTATTGCCCCTGACTGTCAAACTGCTGCTGTTTCCCAAGGCTGCGTGACCTCTGCTCCCCTCCAAAGAAAAAGGGTCCAGTCTCACTTTTTAAAAACATTTAGTTACCTTTGACTCTTCAAAATAGGAATTAACTAGTGATGCGTAAACTCAGCATTTTAAGGAGGAGACAGCACACACTGGCTGATGTGCTGCTAGAAATCACTTTACCGAACTTCTCTGGTGGTCCAGTGGTTAAGAATCCTGCTGACTACTGAAGCCGATGCACCTAGAGCCTGTGTTCTGCCACAAGAGGAGCCACTCCAATGAGAAGTCCAAACACGGCAGCTAGAGAGCAGCCTCCACTTGCCGCAGCTGGAGAAAAGCCTGCAGAGCGACAAAGAGTTAGCAAGTACAAGATAAACGAAAACAAATACAATGTAAAAATCACTTTGCCTATTCTCTTTACTAAGGCATTGTCATGAGGCTGAGAATGGGCCATGATGAAGGGCCCACTTGCATATCTGAATTCTCTGTGAAAGTCTCTTTCCACAGTCAGAGGGGACCGTGCTGGGCCCTGTGATGTGAAGCGTGTGCGTGTGCGTGAGTGCTCAGTGGCTCAGTCGTGTCCGACTCTCTGCGACCCCATGGACTGTAGCCCGCCAGGCTCCTCTGGCCATGGGATTTCCCAGGCAAGAATACTGGAGTGGGTTGCCATTTCCTTCTCCAGGGGATCTTCCCAACCCAGGGATCAAACCTGTGTCTTCTGTGTCTCCTGCTTTGGCAGGTGGTTTCTTTACCACTGAGCCACCTGGGAAGCCCTGATGTGAAGTNGTAGCCCGCCAGGCTCCTCTGGCCATGGGATTTCCCAGGCAAGAATACTGGAGTGGGTTGCCATTTCCTTCTCCAGGGGATCTTCCCAACCCAGGGATCAAACCTGTGTCTTCTGTGTCTCCTGCTTTGGCAGGTGGTTTCTTTACCACTGAGCCACCTGGGAAGCCCTGATGTGAAGTGTATTTGTGTCAATAAATTCACTTGGAATTCTGCTGATCATTCTATTGTATGTTACTACATGACCCTCAAGGGGTCCTAAATATTAAGAGGAACAATTGTTACTTGTAGTTATAATAGCCTATACATCTGGATTGCAAAGTGGGTTGCTTCCTTGAAAAATTAATTTCTTTGGGGATATGTTTCTTACAGAAATAAAGCATCTATGTATATAATTTATTAATACATAAAAATATAGATACCTAATATAAAAATATAGATATTTACTGTAACATTACAGTGGAAAAGAAAGCAGGAAACCAAGTCCACTGATAGAGGATTAAATTATGACACATTTATTCTATCAAGTACAACAGAGCTGTAAGTTTTTTTAAAAAGTGCATTAATCTCTGTGTATTAGCCTAAAGGAATCTTCATGATGTAACTGTCAAATGAATGAAAAAAAAAAGAGCTTCAGAGTAAAGTGAGGGATATGATCCCATTTTTGTAAAATACTATGTCCAAAACCTATTTGTGAGCATTTGTTTTCCATGTTTGAATGAGCACATGTTAGCACATATTGAATGTTAGTTAACAGGTTAGTAGACAGTTACTACCTGCTAATCTATTAACATTGGCTTGGTTACCCAGAGGGTTTGGGAAGGGAGCCTTGGAAGGAAGAGCGTATTATTAACTTTTGTGTGTCTTGTCCTGATACGTACCTATTGTACTTATTCTTTTTTTTAACCCAATAAAATAAAGTCAATAACAAAGGGGGAAGAAGGTGATTTAAGGAAACAACTGTCTGTGCATGTCACTTCTGGCCAGCGTTACCTGCGAGTCTAGCCCAGATCCGACTGATAATCTTACAATCTTCAGAACCAGCATCTTATGACTAAAAATAGAAACAACCTCCCCATAAAGGGTGAGGTTGGACTGTCATCTGCTAAAGTTCTCCTTCAGGAGGGCAATGCCAAAGACTAGTGGAAGGGTTCCTGTGACAAGGACCAAAGAGACATGTCTGTTATTTTTCTTCCTTCTGATAAAGCACCTTAAAACTGTGGGAATATTTCTTAAATTCACTGTTCCTGGAAAAGGAACACTGAAGCATTTTGAGTGGGAGAAGAAATGCTGGTGTACTAAATGAAGTCCCTGGCAGTCTTTGTTGTTAACAAATCTGTTCTACCCCCCCCCCTTCTTCACTTGCCTCCTTCCTCCTCTTCTCCCTCTTCTTTTACTTGTTTCCTTTCCTTCTTTCTCTTTTGAAAAAATATTTCATTTATTTAATATTTCAAATGGAGATAATATCAGATTCACTGACTTAATTCTTTGGCTAGCAGTAAAGAAGCGGGCTAAGCCTCCCATGCCACACACACCCTGATTTATGATGGTTCAACTTACAATGTTTCAACTTTACCAGGATACCAGTGGGATAAGCGTTCAATAGAAACAGTACTTGGAATCTGGATCTTTTCCTAGGCTGGCCATGTGTGGTGCATGATCCCTTGTGAGGCTGAGCAGCAGCAGCCACTGCAGTTCCCAGTCAGCCACGCAATCACCAGGTAAACAACTCACACATGTACAACCATTCTATACCGAACCACTGTGTTTTCCATTTTCAGCACAGTATTCTTTAAGTTACATGAGATAGTCACCACTGTATTATAGACTAGGCTTTATGTTAAATGATTTTGCTCAATTGTAGGTTACTGTAAGTGCTCTAAAGCATGTTTACAGTAGGCTGGGGTAAACTATGATGGTTAGTAGGTTAAGTATATTAAATGCATTTTCAACTTGTGATATTTTCAATTTAAGATGATGAGTATACCAGGACATACCCTCACTGTTAAGTCAAGGAAGATCTATATAAGTGTATATATATATGTGTGTGTGTGTGTGTGTGTGTATGTGTATATATATGTGTGTGTGTGTGTGTGGTATATGTCTGTGTGTATACATTTATATGTGTATATACACACATAAGGGCTTCTCAGGTAGTGCAAGTGGTAAAGAATCTGCCTGCCCATGCAGGAGATGTAAGAGACATGGGTTTGATCCCTGGGTCAGAAAGATCCCCTGGAGGAGGGCATAGCAACCTGCTCTAGTATTCTTGCTTAGAGAATCCCATGGACAGAGGGGCCTGGCAGGCTACAGCCCATAGCGTTGCAAAGAGCTAGACATGACTGAAGCAACTTACCACATGCATACACACATAGACATAAACAATATATGCAAACTGCTCTCCACATCCTGAGGTTGCACTTCAGGCATACAGAGGGCTGACTGTACCATGCCATTTTATATAAGCAATTTGAGCATTTTGGTATCCAAGAGGGCTCTTGGAACTCATCTACATGGACACGTGGATGACTATAAGTATTAAAATGGAGTGCACCCTTTCTACTCCAAACATATTACAAAAGTGGTCATAATATTCTCTATTATGTTACATTTAAAATAAAAAATAACTTGTCTATCAAATGTTAAAGTTCACATACTTCCTTTAGTTTATGCTGAATCCAGCTTGCATCATAGTTTTTGGTTTTATCCCCTATTTGGGGGAATCACATACATTTTAGCGAATAAGATACCTCTGTTGGGCAATTTACTAGAGACATTTTTTTCCTAAAAACTTTAAGTGAAAAGAATCATGTATATGTTGTTGTTCAGTCGCCCAGTCATGTACAACTCTTTGCGACTCCATCCAGTCCCATCAATTCATGGCAAATAGATGGGGAAATGGAAACAATGACAGACTTTAATTTTGGGGGGCTCCAAAATCACTGCAGATGGGGATTGCAGCCATGAAATTAAAAGACACTCACTCCTTAGAAGAAAAACTATGACCACACTAGACAGCATATTAAAAAGCAAAACTACTTTGCCAACAAAGGTCCATCTAGTCAAAGATATGGGTTTTCCGGTAGTCATGTATGGATGTGAGAGTTGGACTGTGAAGAAAGCTGAGGGCTGAAGAACTGATGCTTTTGAACTGTGGTGTTGGAGAGGACTCTTGGGAGTCCCTTGGACTACAAGGAGATCAAACCAGTCAGTCCTAAAGGAAATTAGTCCTGAATATTCATTGGAAGGACTGATGCTGAAGCTGAAACTCCAATACTTTGGCCACCTGATGTGAAGAACTGATTCATCTGAAAAGACCCTGATGGTGGGAAAGATGGAAGGCAGGAGGAAAAGGGGATGACAGAGGATGAGGTTGGATGGCATCACTAACTCGATGGACATGATTTTGAGCAAGCCCCAGGAGTTGGTGATGGAAACCTGGTGCACTGCAGTCTGTAGAGTCACAAAGAGTCACACACAACTGAGTGACTAAACTGAACTAAACTGGATTGCAGTATGCCAGGCTTCTCTGAACTCTAATATCTCCCAGAGTCTGCCCAAACTCAAGTCCACTGAGTCAGCAGATACCATCCAACCATCTCATCCTCTGTCACCCTCTTTTCTTCCTGCCCTCAATCTTTCCCAACATCAGAGTCTTTTCCAATCATGTGTGTTGATCATATATATATATATGAATCCAGTTAGCATACAGTGGGAATTTAGTAAATAAATAGTTGATGTTAAGTAATAGAATTATCAGAAGACAGCATCCAGTGTCCTGAATACTTTCTGGACTTTTCCCAGTTGTGAGAGTTTTTGCATCTTTTCTCCTCTCTCTGAAAGCATTAGAATTTAGCCAGTAATTTTTTATTTCTCTCTGATCTCTAAGTTGGACATTGTAATAGCTTTCTAACTTTTGAGATTTCCTATCTAAGGTTAGGATCTCCTCCATTGTCTTTTTCTTAGAATGTTCAGCCCTTTTCCCTATGGGACTTGTACATTTATGTTATGTTAACATTTGTATATTGCAAAGCAGAGACATTACTTTGCCAACAAAGGTCCGTCTAGTCAAGGCTATGATTTTTCCTGTGGTCATGTATGGATGTGAGAGTTGGACTGTGAAGAAAGCTAAGCACCGAAGAATTGAGCTTTTGAATGGTGATGTTGGAGAAGACTCTTGAGAGTCCCTTGGACTGCAAGGAGATCCAACCAGTCCATCCTAAAGGAGATCAGCCCTGGGTATTCTTTGGAAGAAATGGTGCTAAAGCTCAAACTCCAGTACTTTGGCCACCTCATGCAAAGAGTTGACTCATTGGAAAAGACTCTGATGCTGGGAGGGATTAGGGGCAGGAGGAGAAGGGGACGACAGAGGATGAGATGGCTGGATGGCATTATCGATTCAATGGACGTGAGTCTGAGTGAACTCCAGGATTTGGTGATGGATAGGGAGGCCTGGCATGCTGCAATTCATGGGGTTGCAAAGATTTGGACATGACTGAGCGACTGAACTGAACTGAACATTTGTATAACTGTTGGTTCTTGAAATGAAGCACAGCACATATTACTAAGCAATGTCCTTAAATGCCAAGACAATCAGGAGAGTAAACTGGAATATTTCCCATGTTTGTGGGCAGATGTTAAATATCCCAAGATACCAAGTATCAACAATAAAAAACAAACTTGCTGGAGGAATCCTCTGTAGGCAAAGTTCTTTGATTGGGAACCAAGGTCAACTTGCCTGCTTGCTTCTTCCTCCTCTCATGCAACCCCATCATTTGTCATAGGGTGCAGGTTGCTATGGTGACAGGGGAAGATAAATTGAATTGGGAGACCATTGTAAAACATTGCAGTGGGCTCTAAAGGGTATTTTCAGTTAAATTTTAATTTTGCCAATAATTTTAGATTTACAGAAAAGTTGCAAAAATAGTTACAGGTGGTTTCCATGTACCTCTAACCTATTTTCCCCCACTGTATATTACCATGGTATAGCTGTCAAAACTGAGAAACCTTGTGACATTGATTCATTATTAACCATCTCCGGACTTTATTTGGATTTCACCAGTTTTCCAATTAATGTCTTCTTTCTGTTCCAGGATCCAATATAGGACTTCCCTTTGTAATTAGCTTTATTTTACTCCCCACATCTCTGGTTTTGCATCTCAGTCCCCTGCATCCTGTGACAATTTCTCAAGTCTTCCTTTATGTTAGAAAGGATTTCAACGTACTCAGAATTTTATCAATGTTGACTGCTTTGAAATGGGCTTGAATTGTGGCATTATTGCCTTTGTCTCTGTTTTTTTTTGTGGCTCCTATGAGGCGAAAATATTTCTTAGGACTCATGCCTCTGTGTGTGCTAAATCAGTTTGTGTGTCCAACTCTGCGACCCCATAGACTGTAGCCTGCCATCCTCTTCTGTCCATGGAATTCTCCAGAAAAGAAGATTGGAGTGGGTTGCCATGCCTCCTCCAGGGGATCTTTCCAACCCAGGGATCAAACCCTCCTTTCTTAAGTCTCCTGCGTTGGCAGGTGAATTCTTCACCACTGATACAACCAGGGATGCCCTCTTAGGTCTTGTGTGACTTGGCTAATAACATTCCTAGTTTTGTTCTTTTCATATTAATCCTTTGATTGCAGGAAGTCATGACCACTAAGAAGATGTTTCTGGCTGGTGACATTTTTCTTCTAATAGGTAAATAATCTTAGCTCTGGTTCTCTTTCTCCACCCATCACTCTCAAATACCTGGAGAACTAAAGAAAAGGGTAGGAATGAGAGGGATGTATGACTATGAGCCAAGTGTTCACAAAAGATGGGCATCTGGAAAGGGGGCAGGACTGCTGGCAGGCAGGGAGAGGAACATTTTGTCATTAATGTGAGGGATGGACTGGTCAGCAGATCTGCTCTATCTTGTAGAAGCTTGCTTCATATTTGTATAGGTTGCCATGGGCTAGACAAGGTGTGAGAAATCCAGTCCTAGTGTTTAAATTCTCTCCCTAGAGTGGGGCTCCCTCACTTCACCACGTGTATGGGACCACTCCAGTCATTTTCTTTGCACTCTGAAACACCTGTTTTGAAAAATAATCTGGAAAATTTGACTCTGGACCCTTTTGCAGATCCCACACATTCTTTTAACTAACATACATCAGGCCTCTCTCTGCAGGAGACACAAAAGAAATGGGTTCCATCCCTGGGTTGGGAAGATCCCATGGAGGAGGAATGGCAACCTATTCCAGCATTTTTGCCTGAAGAACCCCATGGACAGAGGAGCCAGGTGGGCTACAGTCCATGGGGTCACAAAGAGTCAGACACAACTGAGCAACTAAGCACACATACAGAGGTTAACCTAAGCTATATCTACAATCTGAAAAAAAATTCACATTTGACATTATTGTTTTTCCAGCTAAACAGTAGATGTTCATGAAGAATACTTTAATAGCTCCCCTGATTCAGAAGTTCAGTCACTATAAATTTTCTGGAAAGGAGCAGAGAATGACTATTGTGCTACCCCCTAATCTGTTACGTGATGCTCTCCACTTTGAAGTATTAGCTTGGCTGTCTGATTCCACATGTATTTAGTGGACACTTGCTCCATGGCAGGTACTGTGTTAAGGGTAGTGCTTGTATGGTGGTTAAAAGGAATAACTGGAAAGCACTTAGCACAGGCCCTGAAATGATGCTGGGAGGGATTAGGGGCAGGAGGAGAAGGGGACGACAGAGGATGAGATGGCTGGATGGCATTATCGATTCAATGGACGTGAGTCTGAGTGAACTCCAGGATTTGGTGATGGATAGGGAGGCCTGGCATGCTGCAATTCATGGGGTTGCAAAGATTTGGACATGACTGAGCGACTGAACTGAACTGAACATTTGTATAACTGTTGGTTCTTGAAATGAAGCACAGCACATATTACTAAGCAATGTCCTTAAATGCCAAGACAATCAGGAGAGTAAACTGGAATATTTCCCATGTTTGTGGGCAGATGTTAAATATCCCAAGATACCAAGTATCAACAATAAAAAACAAACTTGCTGGAGGAATCCTCTGTAGGCAAAGTTCTTTGATTGGGAACCAAGGTCAACTTGCCTGCTTGCTTCTTCCTCCTCTCATGCAACCCCATCATTTGTCATAGGGTGCAGGTTGCTATGGTGACAGGGGAAGATAAATTGAATTGGGAGACCATTGTAAAACATTGCAGTGGGCTCTAAAGGGTATTTTCAGTTAAATTTTAATTTTGCCAATAATTTTAGATTTACAGAAAAGTTGCAAAAATAGTTACAGGTGGTTTCCATGTACCTCTAACCTATTTTCCCCCACTGTATATTACCATGGTATAGCTGTCAAAACTGAGAAACCTTGTGACATTGATTCATTATTAACCATCTCCGGACTTTATTTGGATTTCACCAGTTTTCCAATTAATGTCTTCTTTCTGTTCCAGGATCCAATATAGGACTTCCCTTTGTAATTAGCTTTATTTTACTCCCCACATCTCTGGTTTTGCATCTCAGTCCCCTGCATCCTGTGACAATTTCTCAAGTCTTCCTTTATGTTAGAAAGGATTTCAACGTACTCAGAATTTTATCAATGTTGACTGCTTTGAAATGGGCTTGAATTGTGGCATTATTGCCTTTGTCTCTGTTTTTTTTTGTGGCTCCTATGAGGCGAAAATATTTCTTAGGACTCATGCCTCTGTGTGTGCTAAATCAGTTTGTGTGTCCAACTCTGCGACCCCATAGACTGTAGCCTGCCATCCTCTTCTGTCCATGGAATTCTCCAGAAAAGAAGATTGGAGTGGGTTGCCATGCCTCCTCCAGGGGATCTTTCCAACCCAGGGATCAAACCCTCCTTTCTTAAGTCTCCTGCATTGGCAGGTGAATTCTTCACCACTGATACAACCAGGGATGCCCTCTTAGGTCTTGTGTGACTTGGCTAATAACATTCCTAGTTTTGTTCTTTTCATATTAATCCTTTGATTGCAGGAAGTCATGACCACTAAGAAGATGTTTCTGGCTGGTGACATTTTTCTTCTAATAGGTAAATAATCTTAGCTCTGGTTCTCTTTCTCCACCCATCACTCTCAAATACCTGGAGAACTAAAGAAAAGGGTAGGAATGAGAGGGATGTATGACTATGAGCCAAGTGTTCACAAAAGATGGGCATCTGGAAAGGGGGCAGGACTGCTGGCAGGCAGGGAGAGGAACATTTTGTCATTAATGTGAGGGATGGACTGGTCAGCAGATCTGCTCTATCTTGTAGAAGCTTGCTTCATATTTGTATAGGTTGCCATGGGCTAGACAAGGTGTGAGAAATCCAGTCCTAGTGTTTAAATTCTCTCCCTAGAGTGGGGCTCCCTCACTTCACCACGTGTATGGGACCACTCCAGTCATTTTCTTTGCACTCTGAAACACCTGTTTTGAAAAATAATCTGGAAAATTTGACTCTGGACCCTTTTGCAGATCCCACACATTCTTTTAACTAACATACATCAGGCCTCTCTCTGCAGGAGACACAAAAGAAATGGGTTCCATCCCTGGGTTGGGAAGATCCCATGGAGGAGGAATGGCAACCTATTCCAGCATTTTTGCCTGGAGAACCCCATGGACAGAGGAGCCAGGTGGGCTACAGTCCATGGGGTCACAAAGAGTCAGACACAACTGAGCAACTAAGCACACATACAGAGGTTAACCTAAGCTATATCTACAATCTGAAAAAAAATTCACATTTGACATTATTGTTTTTCCAGCTAAACAGTAGATGTTCATGAAGAATACTTTAATAGCTCCCCTGATTCAGAAGTTCAGTCACTATAAATTTTCTGGAAAGGAGCAGAGAATGACTATTGTGCTACCCCCTAATCTGTTACGTGATGCTCTCCACTTTGAAGTATTAGCTTGGCTGTCTGATTCCACATGTATTTAGTGGACACTTGCTCCATGGCAGGTACTGTGTTAAGGGTAGTGCTTGTATGGTGGTTAAAAGGAATAACTGGAAAGCACTTAGCACAGGCCCTGAAACAAGTTTAATGCCAACACGTTAGTATTCATTCCCCATCTCCTTTGTCCACATTCACTGATCTATTGATCAGAGTGGTTAACAGGGCCCAGAGCAGAGGCTCTCTGTATTTATAGAAAGAATCAAAGAAGAAATGTTGAAATATTATTCATGCCATTTCTCCTTCCAACCTCCTGCCATTTAGAGGAAATATATGAGGTCAATATGACCAGAGATTAGAGATCAGGTGGTCGTGTCAGACAGATTCTTTTTGAATACTCCCGCTCCTTGCCATATGGGTGACCTTGGGGCCAATTCCTCAGTGTTTCTGAGCTTCAGCTTCTCCATCTATGAAACCGGTATTCCAACAATAACTACAATAAGCAGATAGATGTAGACCTTTAGCATCGTGGCTGACATATCAAATATGTATTTGATGATGGTAGATGCTATTATTATCATTGTTATAAAATTATATTCTGAGAAATGGATACTAATTATTTCACAAGGTCTTAACAATAGAACAAGCTAATCTAAAAGGGTTGCGGAAAAGTTTAGTTTTCTCAGAGAGTCAGATATCAGTCTTAATTTCTATTTTCACAGTAGTTGCATGTGTCTATTTTTTTGGACACCTGCTATCGTGAGATCTTAAGTACTGGACAATGCTATTTGCTCCTGAGATCCTCCTAATTGTTTAAACAGCTTGCAGTAAAAAGAAACTGAAAGGGTAAATATATTGTTTGTGAGGGATATCTGTCATTCTAAACAGTACTTCTCTAAAACATTTCTACCTTGGGCATTACCTGCTCCTATTGAAATGGAAATATCAGCCTTAAATAGAATGTTATTTCTGTCTAATTGAAATCTTTGATGAATGAGTTGAAGGAGTAGGAGAAAGAAATGATAGGTGGTGTTAGGAATAAATTAATAAAAGATTAAATTCCAAGAAGATTAATTCAGAGATGATTTGTAGTATAGATTAGAAAGGGAAAAAAATCCCCAGAGGACGATTGTTAAGGTAATTACAGTATTTGTAATATAATCTGATTTCCTTTTCTTGAGAGAGCCACTAGCCTGGCAAACTGGGGACTTTAGTAAATTAATTAATATCTTGCCTTGATCCTTAAAGGATTCAGAATGGCTTAAGACCTGCACTATCATTCTCATTAGAAACTTTGGGCTTTCCTGTAATATACTTCATCCAAGCATCCATCCATCAGTACAACCACATCCCACACATGTGAATTAGTGGTCAGCTATTTGCCAGGCATTGTGCTGTTGTTGCATATGAATTTCTTGGTAATGTGATTATGCCCCTTGGCCCTGGTGAGCATACAGTTCAATTCTAGCTGATCAGAAAGCCTGTGTATCATTTTGTTCTCTCCTAAATTTAAGCTAAACATGTTGCATGTTATAAAGTTTTAAAAAACTTCTTTGGTTCGGAATACTGATGTAATTATCTGAAAGTGGCAACCTTCTGGAGAAAAACAGATTATCCCAGGAAGAGGTTGCTCATCTTAGGAGCTACAGGAAAGACTCAAGTTTCAGGAGGCAATCAATCATCATGACTAACCTTGCCAAATAGCTAAGGTTAGATTGGCGTTCAGAGCCCAGTTCAATGTGATTACACCAGCCGTGATGACTAAACATAATATCACGAAAACTCATTTGATTTCTGCCACTCTTGACTAGTAAATCTTGACATTTCTGAATAGCAGTGTAATCAAATAGGTGAAGGTTCTCTCTATTGTAACTCATGAGGGTAGTCAAAATAAAAAGATAATGAGTTGCTTCGTGACTTTGATTTACTTCATTCAGACAAAGGTATCAGGGGAAGGTGGAAGCTGAATAAATTACTAAGATAAAAGAACACTATTAGTAGTGGCCATTATAGCTGTAGCTAACATTTACTGAACACTTTATGTACATTATCTTGTTTAATCCCCAAGAAAACTATGATATAGTACTTTATTGAACAGATGATACATTTTAGGTTCAGAGAACTTGAGTAACTTGTCCAAAGTCAAACAGCTTGGAAATGGGTGAGTAGGGATTTGACCTAACTTAGTCTGATTTCTCAGAGAAGGCAATGGCAACCCACTCCAGTACTCTTGCCTGGAAAATCCCATGGAAGGAGGAGTCTGGTAGGCTGCAGTCCATGAGGTCGCTAAGAGTCGGACACGACTCAGTGACTTCACATTCACTTTTCACTTTCATGCATTGGAGAAGGGAAATGGCAACCCACTCCAGTGTTCTTGCCTGGAGAATCCCGGGGATGGGGGAGCCTGGTGGGCTGCTGACTATGGGGTCACACAGAGTTGGACACAACTGAAGCAACTTAGCAGTAGCAGCAGCAGTCTGATTGCTGAGACTTTGCCAAAGTATGATATATAGCTTCCCTATGGGAGCTTCCTTCTCTGATACCTTTTAGGGTTGGCCAGTGGATTTTTAAAAATTTACTGGTTAGCATCTAACTTTTATTAACTCCAACAGTGACCTGCATGTATTAACCAGTGTTCAGGGTAGAGAAGGCTCCAGAGAAGTCTGGGATGGTTATAGGAAGGAAGGAAGACTTAAGCCCTATTTTTTCACTGGTTTATCCTAAGAGCACTGAAGAAATCACTTGCAAATGAATCCTGGTCTTGGAGCCTCCCTTTGGTATATCTGACTTAAGACAGTCAGTGCTCTTCAAGAGGTCAAAGGTTGTGACACTTTGATCATCTCATCTCTGGAAAGGGAGAGAATACCAGGCACATGGTAGGAAGCTTATAAAATCTGGAAAAGAAGGAAGGAAGGAAATCCTGAAAGACTGTGAAGGAAAATGCTACATGTAAATATCAATAGAACGTACTCACATTCCAAACACTCAGAGATACTAGCAAGGATTTTGTGGAACATAATTTAGGCATGTGGAAACTTCTAGGGATAAGAAGAGAGAAAGGTTGAAGAAAGGCAAATGTACATGTAAGAAAAGGTCAGTCATTCCATTTGACAATAATTTATTGAACACCTACTATGTGCTAGGTCCTGCTACAGGTACTTGGGACCACCAATGAATCAAATAAGGGTCCCTATATTCACTGCACTTACATTTTAGTGGAAGAAACAGACAAACAATACATCTTAAAATAAATAAATTATAAAGTCCCGAAGGAAGTTATGTGTTTGGAAAAGAAAAAAAAATGAGCTAGCTAAAGAGGTCAGGGTTAGTGGAGGATGAGGCAGTTTGTAGGAATGAACAGTTCAAAATAATTCCCAGGGAAAGATGAGATGTAAATAAAGACTCAAGATGAGAGTGTGAAGGAAGCAGGCATCTAGGGGACAAAGGTTCCGGCTAGAGAACAGCTGGAGACATAGCCTTAGGCAGGGCTGGGCTTGGCATCTTCCAGGAATAATGAGATGGCCGGTGGGGCTGCAATGGCATGACGGAGAGAGAGGGAGGAGGTTCGAGAGGAAAGTGGGGCTAGAGCATCCAGGCTACACTAAGAGTTCTGATTTATGGTCACGGTTTCACCCAGATCTTAGGTTTTGAAGTTGGGCAGACCTCGCTCTGAATCTTGCCTTGATTCTTCTTGTGTTACTTCAGGCAAGTTACTTAATTTCCTTAAGCCATTGTTTTCTTATCTTTGAAATGGGTACAGCCCTAACACCAACTTCAGAAGGTTGCTAAGAGAATTCAGTGGAGTGCTTCAGTTCAGTTCAGTTCAGTTCAGTCGCTCAGTCGTGTCCGAGTGACTCTTTGCGACCCCATGAATCGCAGCACGCCAGGCCTCCCTGTCCATCACCAACTCCCGGAGTTCACTCAGACTCACGTTCATCGAGTCTGTGATGCCATCCAGCCATCTCATCCTTAGTCGTCCCCTTCTCCTCCTGCCCCCAGTCCCTCCCAACATCAGAGTCTTTTCCAGTGAGTCAACTCTTCACACAAGGTGGCCAAAGTACTGGAGTTTCAGCTTTAGCATCATTCCTTCCAGAGAAATCCCAGGGCTGATGTCCTTCAGAATGGACTGGTTGGATCTCCTTGCAGTCCAAGGGACTCTCAAGAGTCTTCTCCAGCACCACAGTTCAAAAGCATCAATTCTTCAGTGCTCAGCCTTCTTCACAGTCCAACTCTCACATCCATACATGACCACAGGAAAAACCATAGCCTTGACTAGACGGACCTTAGTTGGCAAAGTAATGTCTCTGCTTTTGAATATGCTATCTAGCTTGGCCATAACTTTTCTTCCAAGGAGTAAGCGTCTTTTAATTTCATGGCTGCAGTCACCATCTGCAGTGATTTTGGAGCCCCCCAAAATAAAGTCTGACACTGTTTCCACTGTTTCCCCATCTATTTCCCATGAAGTGATGGGACCAGATGCCATGATCTTCATTTTCTGAATGTTGAGCTTTAAGCCAACTTTTTCACTCTCCNTGACTGAGCGACTTCACTTTCACTTTTCACTTCCATGCATTGGAGAAGGCAATGGCAACCCACTCCAGTACTCTTGCCTGGAAAATCCCATGGGCTGCCGTCTATGCGGTCGCACAGAGTCGGACATGACTGAAGCAACTTAGCAGCAGCATCCCCTATCCCCTTTGGTAAACGTAAATTTGATGTCTGTATCTATAAGTCTGTTTGTGTTTCATAAATAAGTTCATTTGAGTCACAGTTTAGATTCCACCTAGAAGTGATATCATTTGAAATTTGTCTTTCTTCCTTTTCTGACTCACTTCATTTTGTGAGATAATCTCTAGGTCCATCCATATTGCTGCGCAGATGGCGTTACTTTTTTCTTTTCTAAGGCTGAGTAGGGTTCCACTGCACGTGGATTGCAGACCTTCTTTACCCATTCGTCTGTCAGTGGACATTTAGGTTGTTCCCATGTTTTGGCTAATAATGCTGCAGGGAACACTGAGGTGCGTGTGTCCTTTTGTATTAGAGTTTCCTCCAGATATATGCCCAGGAATAGGATTGCTGAGTCATATGGCAACTCTATTTTTAGTTTTTTAAGAAACCTCCATACTGTTTTCCATAGTGACTCTACCAGTTTACATTCCCACCAGCAATGTTGGAGGGTTCCTTTCTCTCCACACCTTCTCCAGCATTTGTTATTCATAGACTTTTTAATGGTGGCCATTCTGACCAGTGTGAATCAATACCTCCTTTGTAGTTTTGATTTGCATTTCTCTAATAATTAGTGATGTTGAACATCTTTTTATGTGCCTATTGTTCATCTGTATGTCTTCTTTGGAAAATGTATACTGACTGAATATTTTAAAATTTTCTTTTAGGTGATATCTGCCAACAATTTACCCGAGAAATATTTGATATGTACCAGAATTATTCAAGCTACAAACACTGGAGATTTGAACTTCTGAATTATACACCAGCTGATTATGGTAGGTGTGTTTGAGGATTTTGTCCATAGATGATGCTGAAAATTATTTTTTCTCTGCTTTTGATTAGAACCATGTTGTCCTGTTTTTTAAAACATGTGGTCTATATCTACTAAATATTGTGACATGGACACCTCAATTACAGTGGCTTACCAGAGTAGAACTCTTCCTATAGAAGAAGAGAATGGGAAAGAGAGAAGCGTCCTCTTAGGAAGGAATATGTGAATTAGAAAAACTTTTCCTGTGGAGGGTTGATAAATGCCTTGCCTGGGAAATCATTGTTCTGTTATTCAAAGCCAAGATGTATTAAACTTTTTACTCTAAAGTACTTATAATGTGTTAGCTGTTTATGGGAATGCAGAAAAAGTTAGTCATTTATCTTTAGTTTCAAGATGGTCCCACTCAAGCTGGACTGATAAAAACTTAGACAACATAAACAATAAGAAACTAGTGCAAGTCTTTAAAGTTTTAAATACTCAAGTATTTAAATTAGAACAGCTAATAATTCTTTTTTGTTCCACTCTTTTAATTCATCTGGAAGTTTTTTAATCTGCTTGGTTATGCAGAGATACACCATGATAGACAGAGGGCCCATGAGTAATAATCCACAGATGATCAAAGTGGGGAAAGAAGATGCACATAAGTGACACAATCCAGGGAAATGAAAACCAGCAACGAGCATAGGAAGTGTGTGCTCAGGACAGATTTGAAGCACAGCCAGTGGTCAGGAAAGGGGAAGACCAGGAGAGCAGAGGGAAGGAGCAGTCCGAGCAACGGCATGATGGTGGGGAATATCTTGCTGTGTGTGTAGAGGTGGGGAAGCCAGTTAATCGGGATATTTGTGATGAGACGTGAGAGGAAATAGGTTTGAAAGAGTAGATTTGCAGCAGACAAGAAAGCTGAAGAAGCCTTGATTATTAGGGAGCTATTGAACACTTTATTAATAAGAATATCATTTGATAAATGTATATTGTAAGGAGATTATTTTTTCTTTTTGATTGAAGTAAGTTGGCTTGTAATATTTTTTCAATTTTTGGTATCCATACCACACACACACACATAATTCTCTGTGCTACACCATAGGTCCTTGTTGGTCTTCTGCTTTATGTACGTGACGTGAAAGTCACTCAGATGTGTCCGACTCTTTGCGACCTCATGGACTATACAGACCATGGAACTCTCCAGGCCAGAATACTGGGGTGGGTAGCCTTTCCCTTCTCCAGGGGGTCTTCCCAACCCAGGGGTCAAACCCAGGTTTCCCACATGGCAGGCAGATTCTTTACCAGCTGAGCCCAAGAGAAGCCCATTTTATGTATAGTAATGGCAACCCACTCCAGTACTCTTGCCTGGAAAATCTCATGGACAGAGGAGCCTGGTGGGCTGCAGTCCATGGTGTCACTAAGAGTCAGGCACGACTGAGCGACTTCACTTTCACTTTTCACTTTCATGCATTGGAGAAGGAAATGGCAACCCACTCCAGTGTTCTTGCCTGGAGAATCCCAGGGACAGAGGAGCCTAGTGGGCTGCCGTCCTGGGGTCGCACAGAGTCAGATACGACTGAAGTGACTTAGCAGCAGCAGCAGTGTATATATGTTAATCCAAATCTTCTAAATCTCTGCCCCTCTTTCCCCTTTGGTAACCAAAAATTAGTTTTAAGATTATTTTGACAGCAGTGTGAAAGATGGATTGAAGAGATCTAGATTTAAGGCAGATGGCTGAGAGGTTATTAGAGTAACCAAGTGTGACTAAGAGTTAGAATTGGGAGTAGACATATGAGAGACCTTCAGAGGAAGAATGGGCAAAATCTGGTAACTGATGAGAGAAGCTATTGCTTGCCAACTGTGTCTGGCATGCAGTGTGGGTCATTTGATCCTTAAAACCCTGTGAGATGGGTATTGTTAATCCTATTTCACAGATGAAAATCTAGGCTCAGAGAGTAAGTAACTAATCCAAGATCACACAATAAGTAATGGCAGTCCTGGGGTTAGATTTAAGTCCACACTATATCCCATTAGTTTATTCTGACACAAAGGAAATGAGCTACAGGGACCTAATCTTTCTAGCTGAGGCGATTGCAGTATTCATTCATGCCAAATGAAATAGAAATTGGAAGGCAGACTCCACTTGGGAAGAACAGTGGAAGTGGTTTTTGTATGATTGTGTGTGTTGTTATAGTGAACATCCCTTTAGAAATATCCAGTAAGTGCTGAAGTTATGTAATCAGAGCTTTGGTGAGAGAATAGAGTTGAGGAGAGATATTTGATAGATGTTAGAACAGAGATGGGCGCTTCCCTGGTTGCTCAGCTGGTAAAGGATCCACCTGCAATGCAGGAGACCCTGGTTCGATTCCTGGGTTGGGAAGATCCCCTGGAGGAGGACATGGCAACCCACTCCAGGATTGTTGCCTGGAGAATCCCTATGGACAGAGGAGCCTGGCGGGCTATAGTCCGTGGGGTCATAATGTGTCGGACATGACTGAGCAGCTAAGCACAGCACAAAACAGAGATGATGTCTGATGCTGAGAGAGAATAAGTGAGGGAGAGTCTATAGAGAGGGTACCAAACCATGGAGAATGGCCACATTTAGAAAAATAGCCTAGTTGGCAAAAGAAAAAAAGGAGCTAGGTAAACAGGAAAAAGAATGGGGACAGTATATATTATGGACGCAGGAGAGGAGAGAGTGGCGAGAATGTAATCAGAAACAGCATTAGAAAAGAAAGAATGTCATGTCTGAGATGCATAGTTTGAATTCAACTTTCAGCAATGAAAGGGAAATGCACTTGACATCGGAAGGAGAGATTCTGCTCGAGGGACACAGAGCAGACAAACAATGGTTGGGAGGTCTTTTTTTTAGATACACTGACTCCCTAGCAAAATAAAATAAAAGACATTTAAAAATGTACAGNGTTTCAACTTCAGCATCAGTCCTTCTGATGAATATTCAGGACTGATTTCCTTTAGGATTGACTAGTTGTATCTCCTTGCAATCCAAGGTACTCTCAAGAGTCTTCTTCAATATCACAGTTCAAAAGCATCCGTTCTTCGGTGCTCAGCTTTCTTTATAGTCCGCTCTCCCATCCATACATGACCACTGGAAAAACCATAGCCTTGACTAAATGGACCTTTATTGGCAAACTAACGTCTCTGCTTTTTAATATGCAGTCCAGGTTGATCATAGCTTTTCTTCCAAGGAGCAAGCATCTTTTAATTTCATGGCTCCAGTCACCATCTGCAGTAATTTTGGAAGCCCCCAGAAATAAAGTCTGCCACTGTTTCCACTGTTTCCCTATCTATTTGCCATGAAGTGATGGGACCGGATGCCATGATGTTAGTTTTCTGAATGTTGAGCTTTAAGCCAACTTTTTCACTCTCCACTCTCACTTTCATCAAGAGGCTCTTTAGTTCTTCTTCACTTTCTGCGGTAAGGGTGGTGTTATCTGCATATCTGAAGTTATTGATATTTCTTCTGGCAGTCTTGAATCCAGCTTGTGCTTCATCCATTCTGGCATTTTGCATGATGTACTCTGCATATGAGTTAAATAAGTTGGGTGACAATATACAGCCTTGATGTACTCCTTTCCCAATTTGGAACCATTCTTTTGTTCCATGTCCCATTCTAGCTGTTGCTTCCTAACCTAAGTACAGTTTTCTCTGGAGGCAGGTCAGATGGTCTGGTATTCCCATCTCTTTAAGAATTTTCCACAGTGTTTTGATCCACACAGTCAAAGGCTTTGGCATAGTCAATAAAGCAGAAATAGATGTTTTTCTGGAACTCTCTTCCTTTTTCAGTGATCTGGTGGATGCTGACAATTTGCTCTCTGGTTCCTCTGCCTTTGTGGGATCACAGAGTCGGACAGGACTGAGCGACTGAACTGAACTGACTTTTCTAAATCCAGCTTGAACATCTGGTAGTTCACTGTTCATGTACTGTTGAAACTTGGCTTGGAGAATTTTGAGTATTACTTTATTTATTGCAGTTATATATATGTAATCATATATTAAACATGTTTATTTAAGCTTAAAAGTAATCACATAGGTCCTATTTTTGTTTACTATGGATACATGTTCTTTGGATTTTCTTGTGTACTACTTAAAAAAATTTTATTTTTCTTATGTATCAATTACTATCAGAGGCTGTTAAAATCTGCCATATCACTGTGGTTGCATCAATTTCTTCATTGTAATTATGTGATTTTTTTGTCATGTAAATTTCAAAATGCTTATATTATTGTCATATCAAGAATTTTATTTTTCCTTTGTGCCTATTTTTCTGTTATTCATATAAATCAATACTAGCTTCCAATATGTCTTTTTGTATCCCTTTTGTTTTCTTTTTATTAACAGATTTTCTTTGCTCTTTAGTCACATCTTCTATAAACAGAGAAAAAAAAGCCAAATTTTATCTTTTGACCAATCTGAAATGCATTAGCTTTCACCTTCTGATATGTTTAGATACCATATCATTTTGTGCTTCCTTTCTTTTTCTTTTTATGACATTTTTACAGTGTTCACATCTATTGGTTAAGTTATCATTATTATTTTTCTGTCACATAGACATAATTTCTCTATATTTTAGTGAGTATATGTGTATTCAGCTTAATATATCTGTACTTAAACAGTATCTCTCACTTTACTCTCTCAAAACTAAGAAATTTACAACATGATAGTCTAAAGTCAAATTCTCCCATCACTTCTTTGCAGATTTCTGTTTGGCATTTTAGTTTGACCTTGATCCTAGGGAAAGGGAAGTCGCTCAGTCGTGCCCAACTCTTAGCGACCCCATGGACTGCAGCCTACCAGGCTCCTCTGTCCATGGGATTTTCCAGGCAAGAGTACTGGAGTGGGGTGCCATTGCCTTGATCCTGATTCACCCTAAATTATATTTAATTTTACCAAACAGCCATTATTATTACACAGCTCTGAAATATAAATTAAACATTTATTCTCAAGGAAGTAATTTTATTATTCCATTTTAAATAGCAAAGTCTTATTTACAGGTGCCCGTTTGCTTGCCAGTATCTTTACTCCCACTGCTTCTGGCACTCATCTCTTCTAGGATATTTCCTCTTCTTTCTCGCATCCTCTAGTGATTCTTTCAATACCAGATGCATTTGTTTCCCTGAAAATGTACTTATTTCATCTTCAGCTCTGAATGATCATTTAACCAAATACAAGCTTCTATGCTGAGAATTAACTTTTTCATTATTTTTAAGATATCATCACAGCATCTTATATTTCTTTCCTGTTGAAGACTCTGCAGTCAGTTTAATTTACTTATATTTGAGAATAATTTTTGAGAAACTTTGTTTCTGTTGTTCTAGAGTTGCAATATCTTGCCTGGAGGTGGGTTTATTATTATTTGTGGAATTTAGGAATCTGAAAAATCCTGATTTATAACTCTTTGAATATTTTCTTCTGCTTGTTTTCTTTGTTCTGTACTTCTGGAATTTCTCATTAGTATATATTGAATCTTATCCTATTCTTTATGTTATTTTTCTGCATGACTTTTTGGTAAACATCTTTTTAAATTTCCCAGTTCATCAATTCTCTCTGCAGTTGTCTCAGATCTGCTGTTTAGTCCTTCTTCCCCACTGAGTTTTCATTTCAATAATGCCATTTTTATTTCTAGAACATCTATTTTATTATTTTGAAAACCACACATTTGGCTTCATAGTGTGTTATTATTTTCTCATGTTATTAATTTTATACTCATTATCAGAGAGTGTTCTGTTATTTGAAGTTCCTTGGTATATAATCCTCTGCTTTAGTGCCTACTGCTCCTTAGTCATTGAGGACTGATTTTATCTTATGTCATTTTACCTATGGTACACACCTACAGTGGGCTTCCGTGGTGAACCATTGGTAAAGAATTCACCTGCCAGTGCAGGAGACATGGGTCAGGGAGGTCCCCAGTGCAAGGAAATGGCAACACACTTCAGTATTCTTGCCTAGAAAATCTCCTGGACAGAGGAGTCTGGCAGACTACAGTCCTCAGGGTCACAAGAGTCAGATACAACTTAGTTACTAAACAGCAACAACATATCTATGCTGCTGCTGCTGCTAAGTCGCTTCAGTCGTGTCCGACTCTGTGCGACACCACAAACGGCAGCCCACCAGGCTCCCCCGTCCCTGGGATTCTCTAGGCAAGAACACTGGAGTGGGTTGCCATTTCCTTCTCCAATGCATGAAAGTGAAAAGTCAAAGTGAAGTCGCTCAGTCATGTCCAACTCAGCGACCCCATCGACTGCAGCCTACCAGGCTCCTCCGTCTATGGGATGTTCCAGGCAAGAGTACGGGAGTGGTTTTCCAATCATACATATAGGAGGTCATTAATTCATTGAAATTCTGCAGGGCTTGAGTTCAGCGTATGCCATTCCAAAGAGGTCTCACTTTTCTGTCTGGGGAGCACTCAAGGGTAATACCAACTGTGAAATTAAAATTTTGTGACTATGTTTTATTTTGTGTGTTACTAGATGACCTGGGTAATCTAAAGTTGAACTTCAAATTAATGTGAGGGAGAAGCCTCTGGGTATGAATTCTCAAGGAATCTTCTTTGCCCCCATTCAGAACTCATATAAACATCCTAAATATCATTTTCATACATTGGGCAGAAAGAGGAAAATTTTAATTCTCTCATTTTCATTGGTGGCAGAGCACTCTGGTGACCAAAATTTTGCATGTTTTCTAACTTCCATCTCCTACAACTTGAAGCACAGTGTCCTGCCTCACCTCTACTATCAGTTCAGTTCAGTCCCTCAGTCGTGTCCGACTCTTTGTGACCCCATGAATCGCAGCACGCCAGGCCTCCCTGTCCATCACCATCTCCCAGAGTTCACGCAGACTCACGTCCATCAAGTCCGTGATGCCATCCAGCCATCTCATCCTCGGTCATCCCCTTCTCCTCCTGCCCCCAATCCCTCCCAGCATCAGAGTCTTTTCCAGTGAGTCAACTCTTCACATGAGGTGGCCAAAGTACTGGAGTTTCAGCTTCAGCATCATTCCTTCCAAAGAAATCCCAGGGCTGATCTCCTTCAGAATGGACTGGTTGGATCTCCTTGCAGTCCAAGGGACTCTCAAGAGTCTTCTCCAACACCACAGTTCAAAAGCATCGATTCTNCCCTCCCAGCATCAGAGTCTTTTCCAATGAGTCAACTCTTCTCATGAGGTGGCCAAAGTACTGGAGTTTCAGCTTCAGGATCATTCCTTCCAAAGAAATCCCAGGGCTGATCTCCTTCAGAATGGACTGGTTGGATCTCCTTGCAGTCCAAGGGACTCTGAAGAGTCTTCTCCAGCACCACAGTTCAAAAGCATCAATTCTTCAGTGCTCAGCCTTCTTCACAGTCCAACTCTCACATCCATACATGACCACAGGAAAACCCATAGCCTTGACCAGACGGACCTTAGCTGGCAAAGTAATGTCTCTGTTTTTGAATATACCATCTAGGTTGGTCATAACTTTTCTTCCAAGGAGTAAGCATCTTTTAATTTCATGGCTGCAATCACTATCTGCAGTGATTTTGGAGCCCCCAAAAATAAAAGTCGGACACTGTTTCCACTGTTTCTGCATCTATTTCCCATGAAGTGATGGGACCAGATGCCATGATCTTCGTTTTCTGAATGTTGAGCTTTAGGCCAACTTTTTTACTCTCCACTTTCACTTTCATCAAGAGGCTTTTTAGTTCCTCTTCACTTTCTACCATAAGGGTGGTGTCATCTGCATATCTGAGGTTACTGATATTTCTCCCGGCAATCTTGATTCCAGCTTGTGTTTCTTCCAGTCCAGCGTTTCTCATGTTGTACTGTATAATCATTTGCAAAATGGGGAGGAGAATGGGAAGAGCTCATGCAAAAAAGTTTTATAATGTTTTTAGTAATCATACTGGTGGCAGAACTAATACTGGCATTCTGAGGCTGTTGTTTATGAAATATGGGGTAAAATAGAAGAGTAGTTATGAGATACTCTCATTCTGGTATCCTCTCTGTCTTTGGGAACCAAGATTCTCAGTATGGAAAGCAAGTGATACAGGCATGTTAGAGAAGACATTGTAATCTTTAATTTATATTAAAAGTATCAGTTATCAAGAACAAGTTGTCTGAGATTTTATCCTACTTGCAAGACAGGAGTTTAGCAAGTCAGTTTAGTGAATATCAGCATTTTTGTGCTGGTTTCATGAGCTCCACGTCCCCAAAGGCAACTGGATGAAGGTCAGATGACACCTGCCCACATGATGGGTTTCAAAACATGAGAAGAATCCTGAACTTGAGAACTTGGGGTTCTCAAGTGCATTTTATTTTGCGGAGTCTCCACTGCCGTGCATGCGGGCTTAGTTGCCGTGCAGCATGTAGGATCTTAGTTCCAGATCAGGGATCAAACCCATGTCCCCGCATCAGAAGGCGGGCTCTTTTCCTTGGCTGTGCGGGCTGGGCCGCGTGGGCTTTTTCTCTGGTTGAGGTGAGCTGGGGCGCCTCTGCAGTTGCGGTGGCTTCCCTTGGTGCACAGCCTGGGCTCTAGGGGGTGTGGGCTTCAGCCGCTGTGGCTCCTGGCTGTAGAGCACAGGCTCAGCAGCTGTGGCGCACAGGCTTAGCTGCTCCGTGGCGTGGGATCTTCCCTACCAGGGATGGAACGTCTCCTACATTTGCAGGCACTTGTCCTTTGCTCTAGAGGGAGACATTATCTCCCAAACTGTTTACTAAACAAATACCCTTAAAAAAAAAGGGCAGGCAGTTCCTTGTTTACAAGATGTGCAGAAATGCAAGAAACTGATGAGGAATTGTTTCTCAACAGCTCAGTAAACTCACGAGGTATTTCCTATCTCTGTCCATTGAAAAGGTCTGGAAACAATGACCAACCAGTATTATTAGTAACTCACGAGGTATTTCCTATCTCTGTCCATTGAAAAGGTCTGGAAACAATGACCAACCAGTATTATTAGTGAATGCCCCTAGTTGGCTCAGACGGTAAAGTGTCTGCCTACAATGCGGGAGACCTGGGTTCAATCCCTGGGTCAGGAAGATCCTCTGGAGAAGGAACTGGCAATCCACTCCAGTACTCTTGCCTGGAAAATCCCATGGACAGAGGAGCATAGTAGGCTCCCACAGTCCATGGGGTCGCAAAGAGTTGGACGACCTAGTGACTTCACTCTCTCTAGTTCCCAAATATTGAAAACATTGAAATATTATTTTCCTTCGAAAGGAACCAGGGCTTCTTGGAGAAATGGCTGAATCTAGGTCTTTTTTTTTTTTTTTATAAGTCACTCAGTCATGTCCAACTCTTTGTGACCCCATGGACTATACAGTCCCTGGAATTCTCCAGGGCAGAATACTGGAGTGTATAGCTTTTCCCTTCTCCAGGGGATCTTTCCAACCCAGGGATAGGACCCAGGTCTCCTGCATTGCAGGCGGATTCATTACCAGCTGAGCCACAAGGGAAGCCCATAGAATTGGACTATCACCCTTTTACAACTTCTGTGGTACGTGAAGCATCAAACATTGTCAAAACCATAAAAACAGAGACAGCCAGACATTGTCTCCTGTTGTCTTGCCAGAGTTCAATCTAGTTTCTGGATCCAGCTGCCCAGCAGCAGCCAGAACAGAAGGCAGAAAAGAGATTGAAGCATGCGAAGAGTATGCAGTCAGCAAAACCAAGCTGTGGGAAATTTCTGTATGTCAACAGCCCTGATTGCTCAGTGGATAACTTGAGATGGGTAATGAACTTATAGACTGAGATTTGAAAGATGTATCAATTTTTTTAAATGGACAAGACTACACTGTAGTTCCTAGGGCAGTGCATTAGGTAATAAAATTATGGTAGAGAAGGGAATAAAAAATACTGGTTACCTGAGAAAGGGAGGGTATTGTAGGAAAGGCGAATCTATGGGAGGGCATTGCAGGTGCCTGATAAAGTTCTTTTTCTTAATCTTGAACCATGCATTTGATTCATGTGGTTTTCTACTTCTGTATATTATTTTACAATAAAAAGATTTTTTTTTAAACAGTATGTTCAATAAGAAGCTAGCTTAGGCATTGTGCTTATTTTCCTGCTTCATAGACAAGCAAGAATTAAATTTCAGTAGATTCTTGAAAGCTTGGGAGGACCTACAGAATTATTCATCATTATCAAATTGCTGTGTTATTGAGCACTCATATATGGCACCAAATTAGCCTAAGATCGCATAGATTCAATGCAGAAAATGTCCCAGTATTCTTTTTTTTCTAATACTATTTTTACAAAAGTGAAATTTGTTCATTGTATAAAACTTTGCAACAAAAACACTTAAGATGAAAAACATGCTGCTGTCCTGTTCTCCAGAGAGAACCACAAGCCAAAAAAAAAAAAACTGAAGCATATCTGATTTACAATATTGTGTTAGTTTCAGGTGTACCAGCATAGTGAGTCAGTCTTTTGGCAGATTAAATTCCATTATAGGTTATTAGAAGATACTGGGTATATAATTCCCTGTGCTGTACAGTAAATCCTTGCTGCTTATTTATTTTATATACTGTGCTGTGCTTAGTCGCTCAGTCATGCCCTACTCTTTGTGACCCAATGGACGGTAGCCAGTCAGGCTCCTCTGTCCATGGAATTCTCCAGGGAAGAATACTGGAGTAGGTTGCCATGGCCTCCTCCAGGGGATCTTTCCGACCCAGGAATGGAACCCAGGTCTCCCATATTGCAGGCAGATTCTTTACCATCTGGGCCACCAGGGAAGCCCATTTTATATACAGTAGCTTGTGTCTGTTAATTCCTAATTTGTCCCTCCCCCATTTCCTCTTCCCTTTGGTAACCACAAATTTGTTTTCTTTTTATTTTTTATTTAGTTTTTTTTTTTTTTTTACTTTATTTTACTTTATAATACTGTATTGGTTTTGCCATATATCAACATGAATCTGCCACGGGTGTACATGAGTTCCCAATCCTGAAGCCCCCTCCCACCTCCCTCCCCATACCATCTCTCTGGGTCATCCCACAAGTTTGTTTTCTGTATCTATTTTGCAAATACATTCATTCGTATTACTTCAGATTCTATATATAAGTACAGTATTTGTCTTTTCTGACTTCTTTCACTAAGCATAGTGAACTCTAGGTTTACTCACATTGCTGCAAATGGCATTATTTCATTTTTCATAGCTGAGTAATATTCCACTATATTATATTCCAATATTGGAATATTCCAAAATATTCTAATATATATTTTTATATAAAATAACATAGATCTGACAACACAGATTTCTGCTCAGTGTCAAGGCTTGATGTCTCCCTCTCCCTACTCTGCAAGTGATTCTGTAGGAAGAGGCAAGAAGTAATGCTTGAACTCTCAACAGCTTTCCTATGTAAACGAGGATTTAGGAAAGAAATCAGGGCAGGTGAACCCTCTGTCTATGTACTGATACATGGAGGTTATTGGGCAAACACAGAGAAGAGCATTAAGCCAGCTAGCACAGGGAAGTGAAGCAGGAGTCTTCTTTTATTAAGGAGATGCTGATGGCTCATATGTCCCTCAATCTTTAATTCTTTCTAGTTTGGGGCTACTTTGGGTTGCTTCCTCTCATTCTGTCCCCCACAGCCTAATTTTAGGGGAATTTCTCAGCTCAGTAAACCTCAGACACTAGTTCTTGGAAGCTGAACTTTTGCTCCTCCCCATCTACTAGTGTCTGATCTATTGCACTCGATGATGGATAGCTTTTTCAATGAATGATAACTGTAAATGCAGTTTCCAGGAAAGGAAGAAAAGAGTCTTCTTAGTGGAAGATGTCAAGGTATAGAGGTTGGGTGCAAAATGTCAGAGTTTTTGTCTCAGCTTTACCAACAGTCTTTGTTGGGAGGTGGTCAAATGTTTGGGTGGATTAATTGTTCGCATAATAATAATCACAGCTAACATTCACACGACTATTGGTAAATTCCAAGAACTGCCCTAAACACTTTATATTTGTTAATGTTCATAATCTTCAAACAACATTACAGGTATATGCTATGATTATGTCTATTACAGATACTGTGAGACAAGAATCTTAAGCAACCCACACAATTGAAACAGCTGTAGGTAATGGAGTAGCAATTTGAGTCCAGAGAACTTGGTGGAAAAGTCAATGTGTTTAGCCACTATTCCATGGTTGCTCACAAGTTTTTATCTTGTTTATCTCTCATCTTATTTGTACTCTAACTGGGAAATGTTGTGGGTATTGCTCTGACTTCTGATTTATTATCCTTGAACTCTAGATGATATTTTAACAGTATCATCTAATACTAATCTGCTAATAAACTGGTTTCATTGGATGCCATAAACACTGTGCAGACTTCTGAAACCAGAACACTAAAACATCTCAATGAGCCTAGCAATTACTTTCTAAACATATATTGCACAGGAACTACTAAAAAATTCCACCAGGATCCAATGCAGGATTGCTTTTTGGCTCAAATTGCTTCAAATCTTATTCAGAGGGCAATCAATGGTCCTTCTAAAATATCACATCATTTGGTCCATTGGCACCTCACAATATAGGGCCATCCAAATCTCACTGGGTTGAGCCACGGGCAATCAATTCTGTAATATTTGTTCTCTCAGTTTTCAGCTATTTCTATGAATACGGTGCACGCCCACAAACTTCTTAACACATAGCAATTTATAGTGCTGATATTTTGTTGGGAGAAGGGTTGCTACTTCCAGAAGCTCTCCAGAAGCTCCAAAATTGGTCATTATCACCAGACATTAAATCACAATAAGGTTTTTTAACTCTCAGACTTTCCCAGTAACTTCACCCAAAAGAGGCAGAATTTGGGGTGTGGAAAGAACATGAAACTGGAAACAGGAATGCTACATTTACTGAACTTTGCACCAATCTGTTCTTCTCACTGGGTCTCAGTTTCATCTTCCATAATACAAGCTTAACAGCGAGTCATAGTCCTTAAAAACTACCATTCTTTCATTCATGCCACAAAAATGCATTCTGAGTTTCTAGGAATCAGTTTTCTTCTAGACAAGGGTACCACTTAGGGAACAAAACATCCATCATTTCTTGCCTTCATGGCACTTACATTCTATAAAGATTATATTTCCCTGAAATGGTCTAGTGATATTTCTAGTCTCACACATTCTTCCACAAAGAGAACTTCGTTACTCTTCTATCCATGATGGAGCCTATTTCTCCCTTTTTGTATCTGGGCAGGCACAGTTGACTTGTGCCAATCAACTGTGGCACAAGTGATGCTCTGTGACTTCCTTTCCAGGCCAGGTCACATTGTCTGGCACTATCTCTCTCTCAAGATGCTCACCCTGGGGACCCAGACACTTCCATAGCAAGGATGCCCAAACTAACACATGGACAGTGACCACGTGATGCAGAGACCCATATGACCTGGAATGTATTAGTACTTCCTAATTATTGACTCTTACTACCTCAGCATACAGTAGGCAAAAACAGAATATTTTTAGCAAGAGAATTAAAATGTCAAACACAATATAGTTCCTCTTAATCTCATACCAATCTTGCACCTCTGAGAGAGATGAGGAACAAGAATCAGAGAGATCATTTCAGAAAGAAACAAGTTCATACAGGTGACAAGAACAGAATTTTAGCTCAAACCTCAATCTTCTTTATGCTAAGGGCCCTTCCTATAACAACATAGAATTAAACAACCATGATTAGGCCTGCACTTTATCTTACGGATATATGATTTCTATGCCTTTCTTTCTAAGTTGACATTTTCTTTTCATACCTAAGAATCTGCTAAAAGTGATATTTCAAATATCCCAGTACAAATTCAGCAATGGAATAAATAAATGAGTTGTGTTAGTAAATAGGAAAGTTGAGCAGCGTGTTACTCAGTAACTGAAGAAGAATAAATATTTAATATTCCTCAACTCAAATATGGCATTGAAATGATATACATGCATAGTGTTCCATACACTTAAATGAAAATAAAGATTTTAGAGGCACTGCCAACCTTTCATCAGATTCTGGCTCTAATTAAAGACATTTTCCGTAGGTGTATCCCCATGCAGCTTGCAAGCAGGCACCCAGTCTGTCTGGACTGAGTAATTGGCATTTTACTTTTCTCCCTCTCTGCATACTTGTACTTCATTGATCACCATTTATCGTGATGGGCAATAGATCACAGGGGTAGACTAAGGATGGGGAGTGGGGCAGGGTTGGAAGAAGAGTCTGGATTGGAAGGGAGGATGCCTGGCTTCTAGATCTAGGTCTGTCTCACCTCACTGGGTGACCCTCGGCTCTTCAAGCTGCCACTTCCTCATTTGTAACATGAAACAAGGTAGATTAGCATTGAGAGACAAAATATGTCTATGTTCCAACTCTAATTAATGACAAGTTGACCTGAAGGCTGTGTTGATAAGTATTCTGAGGAATATATAGGCTAGGCAGAAAAGAGCTTCCTGTTTGATTAGCAATGTCTACCACAGGTGAGGAAAGATATATCATGCCTTAAAATAGAAGAGTGATTAGACAAATGGAAAGAAGTTGGGTGGGGACTCTGGGCAGCTGAAAATCAGTCAGTAAACACATTTGAGTCAGTTCTAAGGAGCTGGATGAACCTAGAGCCTATTACACAGTGAAGTAAGTCAGAAAGAGAAAAACAAATATCATACATTAATGCATATATATGTATAATCTAGAAAGATGGTACTGATGAACCTATTTGCAGGGAAACAATGGAGATTCAGACATAGAGAACAGACTTGTGGGTACAGTGGGGGAAGGAGAGGGAGGGATGGATAGAAACAGCAACACTGAAACATTTACAGTACCATATGTAAAACAGATAGCCAGTGGAAATTTGCTGTATGATGCAGGGAGCTCAAACCTGGTGCTCTGTGACAAACTAGAGGGGTGGGATGGGGTGGGAGGTCAGAAGGAGGTTCAAGAGGGAGGGGACATATGTATTACTATGACTGACTCATGTTGATGTATGGCAGAAATTAACATAATGTTGCAAAGCAATTATTCTCCAATTGAAAATACAATAACATTTTAAAAAAACAAATTTTCTGCTGGTCCCTGGGGGGACTAGTCAACCCACTTGATGAGACTGATCCATTTTTTTCATACTTCCACCCTGATATTTCTATTTACATTTAATTACATTTACATGGCTATTTTTTTTTCCTTCTAGAGTACTTGTTTGTGGACAAGACTAAATAGGTCTCATTCTATATATACACTGGGAAATAACTGCTCGATATTCAGATTCTGGAGTTAGATAGATCTGAGTTTGAATCTTGATTCTGCCATTTCTTAACTGTGTGGCCCTTAGGAGGGTCGGCAGTCTCTTTCACTTCTGGGTTCCTTGATTGCAATATGGATGATAATAGTACCCACCTCTTAAAATTGGTTACTGTGAATAAATGGCTTAGTCTAGTACCTGGCCAGTGTTACCAACTCACAAATATTAATTATCATACTCCTCAGCATATTACTCTCAGAATGCCCACTGGCTACAATAGGAATGGCACAGAGTAGGAACACAATAAACGTTCTCTGCACACACACACACATTAATATATAGAAGCATGGGTGCATGGATGGATTACTGAATGTAAGCTGGGAGGTCTCACATTTCAGGTCAGTTTTAGGTTCTGGAGGAACCTGAATATTATATTAAAGAAATGGATTCTATGCTGAAGGAGAAAGGGCCATTAAAGTTCTGGCGCAGGAAGACAATACACGGCAGCCCTGTATCCTCCTGTAATTGCTACCAGAAGGAGTGGGTGTAGACACGGTACCAACCAGACCCAGAGGATATGTGAGGGCCGAAGGGTTACACCACTATGCACCTGCTGCTGTCGTACCTGGGCCTTGCTATTCTTCCATGTGGAGCTAGCACAGCACTGAAACCAGTAATCAGAGAAGAGAAATCGCCTCTAAAGGAGAACTTTTTTTTTTCTGGTGAATCTTCCCTGTGTGACTGTTGATCAAATTAACTATATAATAGTTGTTTCCACTTCATTTGGGATTATATGGAAACCATCTCCTGCTGCATGATTGATTGACTACTGTTGAAATGTAATTTGAAAACGACATGAAAAGAGAAAGAGCAATACAGATAGAGTCTGGGTTGCTTTCATGGTCCCTGGGGCTGGTGGGGTGGGGAGGGGCTGTTTCTTACCATCCTCGCTCTCTCTTTGCCCTTCACTGGCCACATCAAGTGAGGTCGAGCACTAAGAATGGAGGGTGATAAGCCTGGACAAGTCCCTTCTGTCACTTACAAGTGAGGTGACCAGGACTACTTCCTTCATCTCTTGGAGACTCAGTACCTACATCTGCAAAAGTACAGAACTTACAGGGGGGTGGGGGTGGAGATTCATGTTGATGATGGTCACAACCAGTGGAGTATCTTCCTGCTGTTTTCTGAGCACATAGAGGTAGCAAATAAAGTATAATAATTTATTATTATTATTATTATTCAGCTGTTAGGTCCTCTTAGTACATCTCCTTCCCTCTACTTCCACGATAAATATTTACCTATCAACATTATTGTTGCCCAAATACTCTGCCTTAGTGACTGACCAGTTAGTAACAAAGAACTGGACCTGCTCAAGCTTGTCTAAGAAAAAGGGAAATTTATTGCAAATAAAACACACAGACAAAATACAATCTCAGGACTTCCTTGGAAGTCCAGTGGTTAAGACTCTGTGCCCCCAATGCAGGGGGCCCAGGTTCAATCCCTTATCAGGGAACTAGATCCTGCATGCCACAACTAAAAATCCCCATGCTGCAATGAAGACTGAAGATCCTCCATGCCACAACTAAGACCTGGAGTAGTCAAATAAATAAATTGTTATTATTTTTTAAAAGGTAATCTCACAGATATGTAAGGGTCAGAAACAACAGTTCAGGCACTTGGGGATCACAGGTGGACATTCAGAACACAAAATTAGTCTCTGTTCATCAGTGACTTTGCTGGGTTTCAACTCCCTCTGCCTCTTGAGGACTGGGTGGTTCCTCTCATATTTGCTCATCTCCCTCTTGACCTGTGGTTTCAGTTTGCCAATGGCCTAATGTGGCCACGATCTGCCAGATTACAAGTATTTATGAACGCAGCCCACAGTTCAGTCTGCAGAGATATCAAAGCAGCCCATCCTAAAGGAAATCAGTCCTGAATATTCATTGGAAAGACTGATGCTGAAGCTGAAGCTCTAATACTTTGGCCACCTGATGCAAAGAGCTGACTCATTGGAAAAAGACCCTGAGGCTGGGAAAGATTGAAAGAAAGAGGAGAAGCAGATGAGAGAGGATGGATGACATCACTGACTCAATGGACACGAGTTTGAGAAAGCTCTGGGAGATGGTGAAGGACAAGGAAGCCTGGTGTGCCACAATCCACGGGGTCACAAAGAGTCCAACACAACTGAGGAACTGAACAGCATAGTTCAGACTATGCGTCCTCCTAGGAACAGGATGATTGGTTTAGCTCCAGTCTACTCAAAGGTTCCTCTTGGGTCCGACGTTTACCCTGATTTGAGCTAAGGATCACACGGAACACTGAATGGTCACTGCCAAAGTCAGTGGGAAAGAATGAGTTCTTCAGAAGATGGTGAGCACAAGGCAAAGAAACCAACTGTCAAACCTCTGCGTAGAATGCTGACCTTCAAACATTTTGGACAGTGACTCTGTAAGAAGCGTATTTTCCATCATGATCCATCAGATGCACATACACACCAAACAAATATTTATTAATGTGACACAAATATGATGGCTGATATATATTGAAATTTCTTCATTTTGTTTTTCTGGTTTATTCTTTAAAGGTGCTAGTCATGAGCAATTAAATTGATTTCACAACTCACTAAAAAATTGTGACTCACAGAAAAAGCTGACACAGATCATCGGAAGAGACTTCTAATTGATTTTCTCTTTCTAGTCTATTCCATAGACCCTTAACAGATTAACCTTCTTTGATGCCCAGATCCTATGAAACCATCCGATTTCCCCTCACACCTGTGAAGCTGAAAATCCTAAGTGCCTCTGCCTCTTCAGTCTGTCTGCATCAATCCATTTTCAGCTTTATGTGCTTGATGCCAAATCTATACTCTGGTGAAATAAATTTCCTCTATATTTTCCTGTCTCCTACTTTTTCCTCCTGCTTGGAGCATGCCCTATTCTTGCTTCTTCCAGATTGTGCTCATTTTTTAAGGCTCAGCTCCTATCCTACTCCTGCATCATTTTCCCTTAGTTTCTCAATCAGATGTGGCCTCTGTTTCCTTTGAAACCACTTCCATTGTAGTTCTAATGAAGTAATTTTCACTGTCTAATCAATATTGGAATTGTATTTTATTTGCATGGATACTCATTTTCTTGTTATATGTGGGTGGGGAGCAGCAGGATATCTAGATAAACTTGCATTTTGGTTAAATAATAAATAATCTTTTGGTGTCAGTGTTCGTTGCTCAGTCGTGTCCGACTCTTTTCAGCCCTATAGACTGTGGCCCACCAGGCTCCTCTGTCCATGGGATTCTCCAGGCAAGAATGCCGGAGTGGGTTGCCATTTCCTTCTGCAGGGATAGAACCCCAGTCTCCTGCATTGCAGGAAGATTCTTTACCAATTGAGCTACCAATGGAAAATAAATAACCTTTTAGTATAAGTCTAAGGATTGCCTGAGTTTATTTTTATTGTCGTTTTGTCACTAAGCCATGTCTGACTCTTTTGGGACCCTAAGGACTATATAGCCCGCCAGGCTCCTCTGTCCATGAGATTTCCCAGGCAAGAATACTGGAGTGGGTTGTCATTTGCTTCTCCAGGGGATCTTCCTAACCCAGGGATCAAATCCATGTCTCCTGCGTTGGCAGGAGGATTCTTTATCACTGAGTCACCTGGGAAGCCCAGGATATATTATACTTATCTGACATTAAAATTTAACTGGCCTTCTTGTATTTTATCTAGCAACCCAAGTCCCACTGGACAGTAACTTCTTGAAATTAAGTATTATGTCTGGGGACTTCCCTGGTGGTCCAGTGGCTAAGACTCCATCCTCCCAATGCACGGGGCCTAGGTTCAATCCCTGGTCAGAGAATTAGATCCCACATGCAGCAACTAATGGTTTCCATGCTACAGCTAAAAGATTCCACGTGCTGCAACTAAGACCTGGAGCAGCCAATAAAACAAATACATTTTTTAAAAGTACTATGTCTTATTTGCATTCTATCTGCTTTTCAGGAATGAAAGTGAAAGTTGCTCAGTTGTGTCTGACTCTTTGCGACCCTATGGAATATACAGTCCATGGAATTCTCTCGGCCAGAATACTGAAGTAGGTAGTCATTCCCTTCTCCAGGGGATCTTCCCAACCCAAGTATCAAACCCAGGTCTCCTGCATTGGAGGATTATTTACCAGCTGAGCTACAGAATGAAGGTGGCTTACAAGGCCCTGATTAGGAGTAAATTATCCTTGGATGTCCTTGATGTTTTCCTGCTGCTGCTGCTGCTAAGTCACTTCAGTCGTGTCCGACTCTGTGTGACCCCACAGATGGCAGCCCACCAGGCTCTCCTGCCCCTGGGATTCTCCAGGCAAGAACACTGGAGTGGGTTGCCATTTCCTTCTCCAATGCATGAAAGTGAAAGTGAAAGTGAAGTCGCTCAGTCGTGTCTGACTCTATTAAAATCATTTCATGTATTGAGACAGAAAGCATTCAAACTTGTCACCAAATTATCCCAACAGCAGAAGAGATATCACTCTGACAGCAGAAAAGAAGGGTTGAACGACGAGGAGTGAGTCCACTGCAGGCGTGTGCGCACACACACGCACACACACTTACTCTCATGGTCTATAACAGCTCTGTTTTTAACGTCTTAAATTGCTCAACAAGGAATAAAACTTGATGCTTACACAAATTAAAATGGCCCCCTTTACCTTGTAGCTTTGCATAACTCCCACACACTCTTGCTTATCTCTGGAGAGATCCCAGCTGAAAAAGTACCAAGTAGGTTGCTTGGTGTCACAGCTGAGCGATGGAACAGGCTGGGGGCGGCTCTGAAGGAAGATGGTTCTGGAGGAAGTCCCGGCCCCAAAGCATGTCTCTGAGTGGGAGGAGGGAAGTAAAGCCAGAGCAGTGTTTCCCAAACCTGATTCATCAGGAGATTCACCAAGTAGGTGAGGAAAGGTCCTTCCACACAGAGGCATCATCTTGCACTAAACCCCATGCAGAGGGAAATGTGGCCGGAGTGCAGTAAAAACAGCAGGGAGTGTGTGCTTTAAGATCTGAATTCACAGGTAAGCTGTGGCCAGAGCAGGTTAGCCCAAGAGGCCAAGTTCAGATGCTCTGCCTTCTCCTCAGGAGCACAGGGAAATGCTTTTGTTTGCCCGTAATATAGTTCCCGTACTGAGTGCCTTTTGTGCAAAAGCTCTGTACCTTTATATTAAGTCAATGGTCCTCAATCAGGGGTTATTTTGTCCCCTTGGGAACATTAGCTCTGAAGGAAGATGGTTCTGGAGGAAGTCCCGGCCCCAAAGCATGTCTCTGAGTGGGAGGAGGGAAGTAAAGCCAGAGCAGTGTTTCCCAAACCTGATTCATCAGGAGATTCACCAAGTAGGTGAGGAAAGGTCCTTCCACACAGAGGCATCATCTTGCACTAAACCCCATGCAGAGGGAAATGTGGCCGGAGTGCAGTAAAAACAGCAGGGAGTGTGTGCTTTAAGATCTGAATTCACAGGTAAGCTGTGGCCAGAGCAGGTTAGCCCAAGAGGCCAAGTTCAGATGCTCTGCCATCTCCTCAGGAGCACAGGGAAATGCTTTTGTTTGCCCGTAATATAGTTCCCGTACTGAGTGCCTTTTGTGCAAAAGCTCTGTACCTTTATATTAAGTCAATGGTCCTCAATCAGGGGTTATTTTGTCCCCTTGGGAACATTTGTTCAGGTCTGGAGATATTTTTTCCATTGTCACAAGTTGTTAGGGGGTTGGGGAGGAGTTGAACTGACATCTAGCAGGTAGAGTCCTGGATGCTGTTAAATATTATATAACACATAGGACCGTCCCTCAAAGAGTTATCCGTTCCAAAGCAGTAATGCGCTGAGGCTGAGAAACCCTGGATGAAGCAAAGGAGAGATGTGTAAGTGTCTATTTTTTAAAAACCTAAAAAATGTTTTCCTCCAAAGAGAATACCACTGTGTTGTTAAAGCAAAACACAAACAAAAACGCTGGCTTTCAGCAGTTCTTCTCTAAAATACAGAAATGTTCTGGCTCAGAAAGAGAATTTGGCCATAATAAAACACATCCACACACATACTCACATATACACACAGTGGCTCCACACTGCAGTCTTCACATTTTTCAATTCTCTGATAGTCGAGTGTTCAACAGACATGATAAGGTATATGACTCTGCTTCTACGGGGAATTTGTTCCTTGAAAACACAGGCATGCAAATACATTAAAATAAAACAACAACACAACAAACTCTAAAGCTTGAGAGAAAGAAAAAAAGCCCCCGAGGCATCTCCCTGATAAAAGAATTGCAGTTGATCGAAACAGAGTAGTAACTATTTGCTGGCAGGGAAAGAGGATGGATTTTGAATATAATTGCACATTTCATTTTATCAAGGCTTTGGTGCAGCCTGAAAGCCAGCAGCAGATTGTATTGGAGAGGATGGGAGACACAGCCCATTCGCCACAGGAGGCATCTGCTGAGGCGTGAGAGGCAGGCTATCTCCTTTAACCCTTCTCTCTGTGGTAGGTACATTGCCAAATGCACAGTGGCCGTGACTGCAGCGGTCTTACGGTGCCCTTCTGTTTGGTTTCAGTTCATTTGGCAGCTTGTTTCCTGGCTGTGTTTGTCTTCCCTTTCCTCTGATCACTCATTGGGCTCACCCAGACATAATGGTGTTTGACTAGGTCACACAGATCTGCCAGTATCCTCAGAACCCTGGACTGGGCCCTCCAAAGAGAAAAGAGAGAGATGAGAGCACCGGGAGGAAGAGAACACAGCAGCTACTGCAGCTAGGACTAAAAAAAGCCCCAGACACATGTCTGCTTTTGGCTTAGGGCATCTGCCCAAACTGCTAATGCTAAGATGTCAGCAGCAGCTGCTGGGCTCCCCTGCTGCTGCCACAGCTGAAGCTGCTACCAGGTAGCTCAAATGTTGGGCCCACAATTATTTCTTCCTTTTCTATTTTGTGGAGAATATTACTGTGCAAGCCACAGAATAACTGCAATGAGTGTTTCAAGGCAGGAGGCATCCTGCAATAATCTGGGAAGGCTTCTTGAAGGAGGTAGAATTTGGCACATCTTAAGGGGAAGTGAAATCTGAATTGGCTTTTCCTGTTGTTCCTCTTTTATTATCAAGGATCCAGACTAGAAGAGGAGGATCTGAGTGCTCTTGTCAATTATACCTCCAATGCTTTCCTGAGTCCATTTTCCCAATATCCTTTTGGAAGTTGACCCTCCTTTTGGAGATGATCCTTCTCCATATGATCCCAACATCAGAGAGTTTATTTGGATCTTGAATAGCATGCTGAGGGCACCACTAGGCCACGGGGAACTCCCTCCATTCATTGCTTTTTGATCATTTGTTTAGGGACTTAAAAATTCTTCAAGTCTGGTCAGGGATTAGAAATACCCCAAACAAGTGATCACGTTGCCCTGTTTCACTTTCTGAATGTCACCTCCCATAATAACTCCTAATCTGTGTACAAGCTAAGAGTGTAAGCTATCTGTGTCTCAGTTTCTCTATCTTCTATATCGGATGGTACTTCAAAACAGGGGCTGACTTCACAAAGTTTTAATCTGATTAGCTGTTCACAGGATTGTGTGCAGAAGGCATTAAGAAAAGTGCCAAGAATATAGAAGGGCTGACACATATTACCTGTTGCTTTATTAGTACACAAACTTCAGGCAAAGCCCAGATTAAGCACATCTGCCGCAGTAGCTGCCATAGCCTTTCCCATCATTGCCATTGACGCCGCAGTAGCCTTAAACCAGGCTGAATTTTGTACTATGTCTTGTCTTCACCATTTCCCCCTCCCTGCACCGCCCCCACACACACACATGCACATATTACCCAGAGTTCTTCACATGAGGGATAAACATAGCAGCCAATCCATGGCCTGTGCAGCTCTGTACGAGAGGACCTGCAAAAGAGCCCATAAGCAGACAAACAAAACTTCTGTCCAAGTAAAGATGAGCTCAGGCAGTCAGATTCTAGCTCCAGGACTTTGAAGAGGAAAGCATGGAGCCCACCAGGGTGTAACTGTCCTGGGCAAAGTTGAAAGGTACCAGCAGAGGAGCCCAGGTCATGACGAAACTAAGTATACAGGGAAAGTTATAGGTAGGTAGAAACCACAAGAGAGCAAAAGCCACGAATAAGAGGTGAGAAAGGCAGAGAGAAACACAAAATAGTGAGCAAGGAAGCTAGTCAGCAGTGAGAAAAGCAAAAATACACCAAGGTGGGACCTTCTGGATGGAGCGTTGATGGGAAGATCTGCCCAAGTCTACTGCCAAGGTCTTTTGAGTTGCTATGGCTCCCCTTCTGGTCTTTCTGTTTCAGATCCCTGCGACCTGACTGGCCATCAGATTTCCTTCCATAATTTGGTCTGACTCTTTCTTATGAGCAACCAGTTAATGTGAAGTAAGCACCAATATAACTGTGCAACTTCATATATATTGTAGTTTTGCCTGTAGTTATGGCTTCTTTGCTTTATTCTTTGTTCATTTCTTGTTCATTGCCTACGTTTTTCAAAAGGATGCTCTTTGTTCTTGCTTTGTACAAGTTATGACAGTGACTGTGTAGGCTTTTATAATCCATGGGTACAGAGGCTCATAAAGAAATAGGTACTTACTATTCAATGCTTTAGAGGGGGCAGTGGTATATTTTAGAAGCAAACAACTGCCATCATGTTTTACTTGTACCCTCATTGTTTACAAATGTTGAAGTTCAGCTTTTGAATAACATTTCTGAATTTCAAAATAGGTTTTTTTTCCCTCTCTTAATTCTGAGGTAGGTTACAACATCATACAGGAGAAAGTGCCTGGGCTCTGGAGTTCAGGAACTCACAGACAAAATCTTGACTACTTTATATCACTTAAATGCTTTGAATTGACTACTCTCAAGTTTGTCATGAGAATTAAATTAGTAAAAATATGTTAACATCCTAGCGGGTAGGAAAGATTTGATAAATACTGAACTCTTCCCATAGTTCTTACTAGATCAGGACACCTGGGGTTGCAAACAGCAGAAAGCAATTAGCCATCTTAAAAAAACTGGGAAATGCATTGTATAGTTGCTTTTTAGTCCTCAGTCATGTCCACCTCTTTGCGACCCCATGGACTGCAGCATGCCACACTTCCCTGTCTTTCATCTTCTAGAGTTTGCTCAAACTCATGTCCACTGAATCAGTGATGATTGGCGCACATTCTAGAACTCAAAGAAAGCGATGCAACTGGGCTCAAGAGGGATTTGAACTCCCGAAAAGCCAAAAAGAAAGTGGGTAGTATTTGGTTGACATAATGCTTACAATATTTAAACATAATTTATGATTAAAAAGACACTCAGACAATCTAAAAGAAAGAAAAAGGCACACTAAGAGGGGGCTTCCCAGATAAAGAATCTGCCTGCAGTGCAGGAGATGTGAGTTCAATCTCTGGATTGGGAAGATCCCCTGGAGAAGGAAATGGCAACCCATTCCAGTATTCTTGCTTGGGAAATCCCATGGACAGAGGAGCCTGGCAGGCTACAGTCCACGGGGCTGCAAAGAGTCAGACACAACTTAGCAACTAAACCNGGGAAGATCCCCTGGAGAAGGAAATGGCAACCCATTCCAGTATTCTTGCTTGGGAAATCCCATGGACAGAGGAGCCTGGCAGGCTACAGTCCACGGGGCTGCAAAGAGTCAGACACAACTTAGCAACTAAACCACAAAAACTACGAACTAAGAGAAAACAATGAGTTAAGGACCAGTGTTTATTCAGAATAATAAACTACACGTAGGATGACTTTGGGACTGCTAGCATGCATGTTAAGTGAAGTACTAAAAATGTCAATTACAAGCATAATAGTGAAGCAAATAACAGATATAGGTGTCAGCAGTATGGTTTTATTTATCAGATTCTACAGATTTTAAGTGCTGAAATAATTGTATTTATTTAAAAAACCTGGCAAGGGATGTCTCTAATATTGCTGTTATGATCAAGTCTGCCATTAAATTCTTATTTTACCAAATTAAAAAATGGTTTAAGAAATATCAGCATTCTCTTGGCATATCTTCTCAATTCTTCTGTCCTCTGCCATCCAAGTTTTCCTGCTACTAAGCCCCATATCATGTGGAGAATAATCCACCTAATCCTTCCCAGGTTGTATCTCTTTCATTTTTTGAAGTTAACACAGACTAAACATCAGTTCCTTGATCTCAGTTTCAAATTTCCACAATTACCCAAGTTGGTCCTTTTCGGATGAGGCCTCTAACGGTAGTAATCAAGATGGTGGGGGTCACATCTATCACACATTGCTGGCATTGAGCCAGTCTGAACGAAAGATACGGGAGAAAATCAATCTGCAAGGTTATGGGGTGGTTGAACCTGGGTTCTAGAATCAGAAAACTGGGTTTGACTTTCAGTTTCATTATTTATATTTGGGAAAGCCACTTGATGTTGCAAGCCTTAATTTTCCCACATATAAACTAGAAACAATAAAGCCTACATCATAGGTTGTTGAGGGCTCAATGAACTGGTCAATGTAAATATCTTAGGGTCTCCCTGGTAGCTCGGTAGTAAAGAATCTGCCTGTCAATGCAGCAGATGTGGGTTTGACCCCGGGGTCAAAATAATCCCCTGGAGAAGGAAATAGCAACTCACTCCAGTATTCTTGCCTGGGAAATCCCATGGACAGAGGAGTCTGGAGGGCTACAGTCCATGGGGTTACCGAAAGTTGGACACCAGTTAGTGACTCAACAGCAACAAATGTACATATCCTAGTATGGGGCCCTGAACCCAAGCAGTATGTAGGAGACAGCTGCAAGAAGGTGTCTGTTACGTTGCATTACAGCACATTCTGGTTCATGATGCCTGGCCCTTCCAGAAGGTGTTTGCTTTGGGCTTGTTTCCTGTCTGTTTCTGCAGCCCGCCTGGTCCTCTCAGAAAGTCTTTTTTACTTAAGTCACCAAGATTTTTGTTCCATTACAAACTGGAAATCTGATTAAGAACAGACACCAAGATGTAACTAAGTGACAGGCACATCCTAAGTTCCTTACAGGCATTAATAAATTTTAATTCCTCAAAAACATGGCATTAAAATGCCAAGCCTATTAACTCCCTGAAAATACAGAATCTTTTGTGGTGGTTGTCATAGTTGGAGATCCCAAGGGCTAATTTAGAATTTCACTGAAGAAAATAATGTAATTTTTCCTTTTGAGTATGTCAATTCTAACATAGAAATTGCAAATTAAATGAGGCTATTAGTTCCAGAAGAAAGCCTTAAACTCTGCTCAAAACATTAAATACATCTCAGGTAGAATAGAAGCTTGGTATTGATGGCAAGTCTAATCCAGTTCTGTAAAGAGAATTTTAAATAGAATTGATTAGCACTCTTTGACTTTAATGTGAATTTTGGCTCTGAATTTGAAAGTGACATTCTTGTTTTAGATGCATCCTGGACTTAAGATTTGACTGAGGCCATTTTGTCCTGCCATCACAGCAAATATCTTGCCTTATGAAACATAAGATTCCATTCACCCTGGGGCTAGAGTCACTCTTTTATACTACGTTAGGCATTTAGACAGGGGCCCTAATTCTTTCAAGTCAATTATTTTCAGTCTGCAATATTTTTCATCTACTGCTCAGAGAGACATAAGCCTTGGGGAGAATTAGGTCCATAAAAGTTTCTGCTGAAAGACTCATTTTTTGCAGGCACTTGGATATAAAGAACGGGACTGAAATCTGAGAATGTGTGTTTGTCAAATATATACGTATCTATGTGTGGATAGATGGATCGATGGCTGGCTGGGTTGAAGAATGGATGACTAGACGGGTAGTTGGATGGGTGAACAAATGTCTGGATAAGGTGGATGGCTGGGTGTTTGACTGGGTGAGTAGGTTAGTGGATGGATGAGTAGATGGATGGATGGATGGAACGATAAGTCATATAATATGTATTTGATTTATTTGATTGGGCAGCATTCATCTTGGGAAGGTACTATAACTATTAAAATTTTTTCTCCTCTTAGAAATGTGTCATTGTGTGCATTCCCAGGAACTGGAATGCAAGTAGAGCCAAATTCCCTTTACTTCCATTTTGGTGAGTTCACAAGCAGGTATTTGACTTCAGCTTAGCCAAACAGACAATCCTTGATAGCACCTGGAATTTGATTCAGGTGCTGATAAGGTGTGGTGCTTTTAGACGAAATGATCATCTTAGCAGCAGGGGTGGCCTGGAGATCTCTGAATGGACCTGTTCCTGCTGGGAGAACCACTCTGGTTCCAGATGCCTGGCCCTTCCAGAAGGTATTTGCTTTGGGCTTGTTTCCTAAGTCCGTTTCTGCAGCCTGCCTGGTCCTCTCATGAAGTCTTTTTTACTTAAGTCACCAAGATTTTTGTTCCATTACAAACTGGAAGTCTGATTAAGAACAGATACCGAGAAGTAACTAAGTGTCAGGCACATTCTAAGTTTTTTAAAGGCATTAATTTATTTGATATTCACAAGGATGCTATGAGTAAGTACTCTCATTTATTCCTGTTTTCCAGAAGGGTAAACACAGAAAGCCTACATAATTTCTCAAGATCACATAGCTACCGAAAGCAGAACTTGCTTTTGAATTCTGGTAGTCTGACTGGAGGGCATATTTAACTCTGCATTTCTAACTGTTTTGCAATATTACTTCTGTGGAGATGATAGAGGGAGGGAGAGGGCAAGGAAGAAAAGGAGGGAAGGAGTGTGGCAGAGACTATGCCGTGTTCACCAAAACCTTTCCCCTTTCCTCCTGGCTCACAGTGAGATTACACCTCCCTGCCTCCTTCTCACTTCAATGTAGACATATGAGTGAGTTCTGGCCAAGAGTATATGTACAGAAGAGATGTGTGTCATTTCTGAGTCAAAGTAATTAAGATGTGGTGTGTTTTCCTTCTGTCCTCCTTTCCCCACTGATAGCTGAGTGAAGAGGACCCTGAGGTCCTAGAGGAGGGTCATGATGAAACGACCAAGTAGAATGTTTGCTGAACAGGAACAACCAGATGGGATTGTGATGTGAATGAGAAACAACCTTGATTTTGTTACACTGATATAATTTTAGGGTTGTCTGGTAAAGCCTGTAACCCTCCCTAATATGGGTATAACAAATAGATAGATGGTAGATTGATGACGACAAAGTAAACTTGAATTCTAATGTAGAGAATCCAATGTCACTTTCACGTGTATGGATTTTTCTACCTGGAGGTGGGTGAAATTCTAATCCCCTGGAGAATTGTTCCTGGTATCCCACAGCTTCATTATCATTTCCATCAGTGCTTTAAAAAGTCCTGGTTTTCAGAGTTTCCCTCCTGCAATGACTTCCTATCTTTTTCTACTGCATCCCAAAGCAGACAGGATATGGAGATTGAGCCATATTTTAAAATCTGTTTTTTGGAACTCGTCCAAAACCCTTTGATTAGCCTGAATCTGTACTCTCACCTCTGGAGCATTCTTTTGTTGTAAGTCATATCTTGCATTTTACAAGTGCACAGCTTTCCTCCATGCCCGCAAATTTTGGTGCTAGGCAAGAATAAAATACGGTAATTTCATGACATTGAGTCTGTTAAATTATGCACTGGTTAGGCTTCATATTTCTCCATCTAATTATAGGGTAAGATTTGAGTAATAGCAAGTAAACTGATGCAACATGTCTAAACGTATTACTTTGTTTTGAATGACACTTTAGTAATAAAAAGGACTAGTTTCACAACGTCTCTTATCTCAAAAGGTCAAAATATTATATATTTTCAAAAGCTTTCTTACCTGTAGAACATCTTATGGAAAGTAATACCCTGCCTTATGGGGAAAATAATTATTGGGGTACATGGATGCTATCTATCAAAGTATTATTAAACTATGTGGATTATATGAGGGCTTTTTCACTGTATTTGCTAAATTGTATAAGGAGAATTTCATCAAGTACATGTGAAACTAAGATGGATAGCTGTCAGATTTATTCATCAAAATGAGGGTGGGGGGACTTCCATGGTGGTCCAGTGCTTTAGAGTCCACCTTCCAGTGCAGGGGACGTGGGTGTGATTCCTAGCCAGGGAGCTAAGGTCCCACATGCTTCAAGGCAACTAAGCCCAAGGGCCACAACCAGAGAGCCTGTGTAGCCCAAGTACTGAGCGCTCGTGCTCTGGAGCCTGGAGCCCACACCCCACAAAGAGAGATCCCCTGTGCCATGACTAAGACCTGACACAGCCAAATAAATCAATAAATGTGTGTGTGTATATATATATATATACATATATATATGTATATATATATTTTTTTAATGGGGGCAGGAATACTTAGGATCAGGACACAGATTGTGAATGACATCTGTGATTAGGTTAACGCAGACATTTTTTGGCCCTTGAGCCCCATCAAAATGAAGATACCATGTATAAAACAATTTTTGTATATTTTCAATTTCTATCAGAGACTCAGAAGGACTAGTTGAACTCTCAAGGCTCCTACAATTATCACTACTGTATGAATTACCCTTTTGTTAAAAAAATATACGCAGAAGGCAGAGATGGTTGGCACTGTTTATTCTGTCAGTTGAAATTGGGTCTATTTAAGAATTATATTGAGATTTCCGCGATGGTGCAGTGGTTAAGCATTCACCTGCTAAGGTAGGGGATATGGGTTCGATCCCTCGACAAGGAAGATTCCACATGCTGCTGGGCAGCTAAGCCTGTGTGCCACAACTACTGATCCCGTGCTCTTGAGCCCAAGAGCCACAGCCACTGAGCCCACATGCCCTAGGGCCTATGCTCCACAACAAGAGAAGCCACTGCAATGAGTAGTCCACACACCGCAACTAGAGCGTCCCCTGCTCATTCAAACTAGAGAAAGCCCGTGGGCAGCAACAAAGACCCAGGGCAGCCAAAAGTAAATAAATGAAATTTAAGAAACGAATTATATCTAAAAAGTCACGAATACATAGTCATCCACAGTATAAAAGATGTAAGATTTGAAAGCGATCTCAGGCAGTCATCTAGTCTAATGCCTTTATTTTATTGATGAGGACAGTGAAGTCCAGAGAAATAAAGGGATTTGCTCACTTTCATCTGTCAAGTTATTGTTTAATAAAACTAAGAAGTCTAGGAGTGAGAGTCCAACTGTTAACTACTCAGTTAGGCTCTCACTCCTAGACTTAGTTTTATCAAACAATAACTTGACAGATGAATGTCAGGGGCTCAAATGTCATCAGGAATCTATCTTCATCCATCACTCGGCTCTGCTTTTCTCTGTATTGCTTTCTTCTCATGCAATGATAAGATAATTCCAGTCTTAGGTTCTTCCACCTCAGTGGCTCCAGCCTAAAGCAAACTTCTTTATTCTACTGGTTCACATAAAAGTCATTAGCACAGTTTGGGTCATAGCCTAGTTCTGAACCAATCATTTGCCAGGGCCATTGTACATGCTGATTTTCTTGGTCTGGGTCAAGATGCCCATCAACAAAGCAGAAAGTCAGATCAGTGTCACCTAACCCATATGGGGCTGTGACTGGGAGGTAGTAGTTCTCAAAGGAGACTCTGGGCAACACTATGAGATGAGGGGATGATGCTGAATGGGAAAAAAGCAACATATGTCTACCACTTACAGCAATTTGTTTTTTAAATCTCGTCAGGTTAATAAATAACTTCATTATTCATTTCATGGAATATCACAAATAAGTGATTTTATTTTTAAATTTAGATCTATATTGTATATGGTTTACAGTAAATTTTAAATGATCATCATTAACAGTCACTTTATATGTGAAAAGAAATGCAACTTTTCTCCTTTAAGAAAAGGACAGACACTAATCTACTTTGAATTAATTCTGGAACAAAAATACATTTTAAAAGAACATCATATCTTATTTAGTTTGAGGATTGAAAGGTTATTAAAATAGAGATGGGGATTTAGCAGGTGTTACAGCATCAAAAACAGATTTGTAAAAATGACTTTATTTTGATTGTTTGGAAGGCTTGAATTTTTCACGTTAAAGTTAACTGGTTTATTTTTAATGCTTTTCTGTTTTGTTTCCAAGTGGCAAGTTAATAAATTTCAAGGCTTCTATTTCCAATGTTTCTCTGCAAATAAATCATCATATGGGTAGTTATTATTGTTCTCAATAAATCAAAAGCCAAATTAACTCTAATCATCACTGAAGTTCTTTTAATGAGCAAGGCATGTAAAGGCAACGGAGTTATCCTGACATGTATGGTTTAAAAATTCTGATCAGATAAATCAAGGTATCTAGAGGGTATTAATACCAATTTGAGTGGAAATTGTAGATTTGTTATCATTTGTATGATCATTAATTTCTTGCTTTTCTCTTGCTTCTCTCTTTATTTTAAGAGTATAAATTCAGCAATGTGTGAATAAGTAATAATAATAAAAACCAAAGAAAGTTGTAAAACTTTCTTGTATAAAGCCCCTAAGTGGGTCAACAGCATTTAGCTGAGTGAAAAATGACCACATACCTTAAAACTGCCCATGAAAAGAGTTGGAAGTCCTCAGACTATTTTGCTTTGTTTCTTTAATGGAAAAAAAAACTTTACCTAATTCTTTGATTTCATGGCCTTAAAAAAATCTAAATGAATGCAGATACTCCAATACCTCTAACAATGTAAACCCTCAGAATATCCTCAGTGACTCCCGGGAGTCTGCAGAATGCAGGTTGGCAAATGCTGGCCCACTCTTTTCTCTTTCCCGGGTCACTCTTCATTCCATGAAGACTGTTGCTTTCCAAGGATGGCTGCCCCCTAGCCTCGGGAGACAACTGGTTGAGAACTTCAATTGGAACTATTGTTGTCTTTCATTTCTCCACTTTCCTATCGTGAGGAAAAGTCCCAAGTGTCACCTCTCCTGGGTTGCTGTATCATGGGTGCCCTTAAGGTGCCATGGGTGGAATGTGGCATTTGGAACCAGGCAGGATGGAGAACTGCTAGCCCTTTCTTGTGACATTGGTCCAGCTTTTCATCTGATCTCAGACAATCTCTTCTCCTCTGAGGAAGCCATCAGGTTCACTCTAGTGCTGATTCTACATGGCTCAGGACTGGAACTGTCTAGACCCAGAACCCCATCTCCATCACATGTCAGCTGCCACTCTCTCTAGGCTCCAGCTGCCCCTTGTGAAGTGGGATGATAGTAGTCCACATCCCTTGGGGTGGTTGCAAAGATTTATGTAAATAATAACTCCTCTCAAAGCTTCCTTTCATCCTTTTCTACCCTGTTCTGTGCCTGGAAGTCTGACCAGTATAGACTACATCAATGGACTCCCTCACGCTATGGATTCTGCTCCACCAATGTGAGCACCAGCAGAAGATCTGAGGGTAAAAGGAGCATGAGGTCAGGACACTGATTTCTCCAGTTCCCACCTTTCTAGGTCGCCTCTCAGGCACAGCACAGCTCCTCTCAGTTCACTCTTTTCATAGTTTTCTCCACATTCTGGTGAACTTCCTTCCCTTGGCTGCTTGAGGCTTACTTCCCTGTTTGTAAATAGCATTCGTATTAACATCTCTTCAACTTTGAATGTGCTCTCTCATTCCTGTAGGCATACCGTGTGTTTCCCAGCACGCATACTATGAAAAATGCTTGGACTGGTACATAGCAAGCACTTGCATGGTTGTTGGGAGGATTAAAAGAACTACATACACAGCATGATTGGTGCAACATAGGAGTCAATTTATGGTAATGATGTATTATTTTTAATAGCTATTATTTTTAGACTAGCAATTGACATTCATGATTTCATGATGCTCTCCCAACCCCCAAATCTACAACTAGTCATTATATCCCCCAATTTGAGACTCAGAAAGAAGCAACTAGTCCCAGAACATAGCAGGTTTGTTCTGACTCCAAAGCTTATTCTCCTAATTGCTTCACTGCCATCACAGGAGTTTCCAGTCATATTTCCTGATACAGACATCTGCTTTCAAATATCAAATGATTTTAATAAAGACTTCAGACTGAAATAGTATTTAGCTTACAGATAATTTTTGGAGAGAATCAATTAACTTCCAATGTAGAATAGTCTTATCTGTTAACATGGAGGCAATCTTTTTAGCTTTATTCCCCAGGATCATAAAATGTTATAAATGAAGACTTTTAAAGTCAGTTTTCTAAATCTCTGATGCAGGTGTATAGAGTTATTATGTACTGATTTAATATTCAATTAACTTTCTTAAACTCTCTTCTTCATTCTAATAATGTGAAGATGATTTTGAACTTTTTGAGTTTTATCATTTGTGACTGACAGTTTCATTTCCTCCTTTCTAAGTCTTAACACTTGTGATTTATTTTTTCTTATCTTACTCCAAACTCCTGCAATCTCCAGGATAATAGAAGAATTTAAAGTGAATATGCAGGGGTTGTCTTTGATTTTAAGAGGAATGCATCACCATTACGTGTGGGGCTTGCTTTAGGCTTTAGAGGTAAACTTTTTCAGGTTAAAGATGTTCCTACTATTTCCAAAATATTTTTTTCTTTGTTTTAAAGTATTTAAAACAGTAGAACCATATTTGTTTCCTTAAACACATAGATATTCTGTGTGTTTAACTTTTGAAAGGTGAAAACATCACGGGCATTATTTATATGTCAAGAAATCCCTCCCCAACACTTCCCTCTCACCCAAAGGCAGCATGATTCAATGGAAAAAAGCTCTAGACTTAGAGTGAGGAAGTCAATATTCTCAACCTGCTGCTGCTGCTGCTAAGTCGCTTCAGTTGTGTCCGACTCTTTGCGATCCCATAGACGGCAGCCCACCAGGCTCCGCCATCCCTGGGATTCTCCAGGCAAGAACACTGGAGTGGGTTGCCATTTCCTTCTCCAATGCATGAAAGTGAAAAGTGAAAGTGAAGTCTCTGTCGTGTCCGACTGTTCGCGACCCCATGGACTGCAGCCTACCAGGCTCCTCTGTCCATGGGATTTTCCAGGCACAAGTACTGGAGTGGGGTGCCATTGCCTTCTCCATTCCCAACCTAACTGATGCCAATTTCTGTCAAAGGCTCTTTTGTAGAACACCTATTTTCTATGCTCTTGCCCCACCACTTGGGCATCTGTTTGAATGATTTAGAAAAGTTGAGTTTGATGATAACAGGGCTTCCACTTTTGGTTTTTCTGAGACGTTATTGCATGGACATTCCAGGAACCATGGTTGTTAGGTCTCTCTTTTCTCCTGTCTCTTGGCACGTGAAGGTAAACTAAAGCTTTAACTGGAGCAAGGAGAAAGAGGTTATTCTGAAGGAAATGGGCTTTACTCAGTCTGAGAGGAAACACAGTTCTTAGTATGTCAGACTTTCCATCTGAGTGAGAGACAACTGTACGGGGTGCTGGGATCAATTCACTATGAGCAGGAGAGAGACATCTTAGGTAGTCTTGGGAGAGGAGGCAGTAGCTGGAGGGAAGACAATGCCACTTGCTGTTGGCCGAGGTGCGATGCTGAAAGAGACAGACAGCCCTTTTCCGGGGAGAAGAGGCCTTGGATGTGCAGAAATGAGGTCTGAAGGATGGGATTTAACACCTGTGCTCCCGGGGGAGGATAGGAGTGAATACCAGGCACTCCTTTTCCTGCCCTTCCCGTGGCTGCTGACACTATCAATAGCAGTCATGTTGCGTCTCTTACTGTATAACAGTAGGCCTGTAGCTTCACAGAAAGCAGAGCAGCTGATTAAATCCACCCAGCATTTCAGAGTGGAGGATTTCATTTACTCCTCGGAGACATTTTGTGGGTGAACGCAGCTCACTTGTATTATATATACTTTTGCACTCAAAAGGCTTTTCCACTTCCACTTGAAAAGTATCTGTCCATTCACAGCTTCTGTAGCATCCATCCATTCACCACTGAGTCAGCATTTATTATAATAATACTAACTGTTATTACTAAAAGCTAACATTAGTTTAACTCTTACAAAATTTCAATAATTTTACACACACTTTCTCACCTATTCTTCACACCACCTATGAAATACTGCTATTATTCTGTTATACAGATAATAAACGTGAGGCACAAGGAGGTGAAGTCGATTTGCTCACAGTCTCAGAGCTACTAGTTGAAGGAGTCAAGACTCAAACCCTAATGTGTTGGATCTAGAGCCTTTTCCAGTGGCTGCTGCTGCTGCTGAGTCACTTCAGTCGTGTCTGACTCTGTGGTAACTGAAGTCAAATAGTTCACAAGAGTCAACCATTAAATGTTCAGGAATTTTGAGCCCAGGTTGTTAAATGCAGCTGTTATGAAACATTCAATGACACAAACTTTTGACTAAATAAACTGCAATAAAACAAAGTTAACAAATACTGAAACTCATCATTTTCTAATTATTTTACTACAGTCTACTTTATCCTTGCTCTTGAAGTCATTTTTATCTTTTGAATCTCTATGGTGGAATTACTATATAATGGTTTGTTACAGCATATCTTTTTGTGACTCTGCATTCAAAGACATCACATTGGTAGCTTGAATTTGGCCATGGTTGGCTATCAGCACCATGGAAATAAACAAAAGCTCCTTATTAGGGGAGACTTTTTTCTCTTAAGGAACCAGTTATTAAACACCAATACACCAGTAGTCCTTTCTGTTAAGTTCAGTTCAGTTCAGTTCAGTCGCTCAGTCGTGTCCGACTCTTTGCAACCCCACGAATCGCAGCACGCCAGGCCTCCCTGTCCATCACCAACTCCCGGAGTTCACTCAGACTCACGTCCATCAAATCGGTGATGCCATCCAGCCATCTCATCCTCTGTCATCCCTTTCTCCTCCTGCCCCCAAGCCCTTCCAGCATCAGAGTCTTTTCCAATGAGTCAACTCTTCGCAGGAGGTGGCCAAAGTACTGGAGTTTCAGCTTTAGCATCATTCCTTCCAAAGAACACTCAGGACTGATCTCCTTTAGAATGCACTGGTTGGATCTCCTTGCAGTCCAAGGGACTCTCACGAGTCTTCTCCAACACCACAATTCAAAAGCATCAATTCTCCGGCGCTCAGCTTTCTTTACAGTCCAACTGTCACATCCATACATGACCACAGGAAAAACCATAGCCTTGACTAGACGGACCTTTGTTGGCAAAGTAATGTCTCTGCTTTTCAATATACTATCTAGGTTGGTCATAACTTTTCTTCCAAGGAGTAAGCGTCTTTTAATTTCATGGCTGCAGTCACCATCTGCAGTGATTTTGGAGCCCCCAAAATAAAATCTAAAACTGTTTCCACTGTTTCCCCATCTATTTCCCATGAAGTGATGGGACCAGATGCCATGATCTTCGTTTTCTGAATGTTGAGCTTTAAGCCAACTTTTTCACTCTCCTCTTTCACTTTCATCAAGAGGCTTTTTAGCTCCTCTTCACCTTCTGCCATAAGGGTGGTATCATCTGCATATCTACTAGGGTATTTAACCTCTTTTAATACCATGATATAATGTACTAGGCATTATGCTGCATGTGGAGAGTACAAAATTGGATGAGTCATAGTAGAAAGAAGGAAGAGAAAAATCTCATCCACTGGAAATTAAAAGACTGTGGAGGCTGCTTCATTCCAGTTTGAAACATCACATCAAATAGACTATCCAGGTATAATTTTATGTATAGGAAATAAGACTTAAGATACCCAGGAAAAATATAATCTAGGCTTTGATATAGTAATTTCCTCAGCCTCTCTTCATTTTTATTGTAGAGAACACAAAAGGAATCGACTGTACAGCAAGGTGGATCTATTTCAGGTACAGTGTTTCTTGACCCTGAATGAGTCCCACCTTTTATCTTTAGAATATATAGCTTGTTGACCAAGGGAAACATCATTCCTTATCTGGGCCACTTTTTTTTTCAGAACCAGTTAACTAAGCATTAATCCAGACAGATGCTTTTTACAGTCAAGAAGATGAATCCTGTAAGAAACAGTTAAAACCCACTGATATGGTAATTTCCCCACCAGACACCTTTCTAATAGAATGTCACACCAGTTTGATCAGTCTGGTCAGCCAGATTCATTCTCAGTGTCCAGTGGGAATATATGTACAGAAAGGTAGAAAGCAAGAGAAGAAGTTAAGAGTAAGGCAGTCAAGACACATGGGTTTAGACCCAACTCTGCCATTTACTGATAAGTTATTTCCCCTTTCTGCACTTCAGTGGCCCTGTTCATAAAATGAAGGAGTTAGACTATCAACATTTTTTTTTCAAGTATAGACTTCATAAGCATCACCAATTGAGTTAATTAATATTCAGGTTCTCAGATCCCACCTGCAGATATGCCGCTCATAGCTCTTGGTCATGCCCAGTAATTTGTATTTTAAGCCAGCATCTGGGTTAATTCTCTTCCCAATGATCTGCTCTGTCACATTCATATCACTAGACTTAAGTGATCTCGATTCCTAAATCTGCTGCAGTCTTGAGGTTAAAGGCAATGTTTTCAATGTTAGTGAATAATTTTTTGATTGTAAATAGCAGTCTTAACTGTCACTTGAAATGTACACTTAAGAAAGACATATTTTGCTTTGTAGTACCTGCTGGTTTACATCTTCTACTTGAGTCTTGCCTGTTATTTCCCCTAATTTGATAAAAGTCATTGGTAGCCTTTTATCTTTTTTATTTCTGATAGGCTTCAGTGTGTATGTTTATGCTGTCTGGGTGATAGAAAAATTTAACTGCTAGTTTAAGTCGCTAAGAAGCATTCCAATAATGCATTTCCCAAAGGGGGAAAAAAAATAAAGATATCACCATGTGTTTGCTGGGAATGATTCTGAAAGCAATTGGAAAATGACCAAAATTGGAATTATTGTACTACTGAATTCAAGTCAGTATTGTAGAAAACAGTAATACTAGACTGGCTTTTAGGCAGATAACTTATACTCCTTGTCCAACTGACGTTTATCTTGTAATAAGAAATGCAGTTTGAAATACACAACTATGGGGTCTTAGAAGGATACAGTCTCTCGATCTTTGATACAACTACTTTCTACAGCAAAGCAAACGATATTTTACTCCTGTCTTTCTCCTAACTGGTTAAGTGCTGTACACCTCTGTGATTTCTATCTGCCTGCAACCAGTTCACTCCTCCTCTGGTAACGGCAGCTTCGTTTTCCTTCTGGCAGTGCAGCTTCCTTCATTCTCTGAGCACATGGGGCGGGGGTGGACTAGAGGGATGTGTGTGCTTCCAGGGTGAAAGGATATTCCTCTTGGCACAGTGATTGGTTTGGGGATGGGTATGAGGCAGTTTTGATGAGTAAGAATTAAGCTTCAGATTTTCTTTGAATAGCTGGAGAAGAGACCTCTTTTCCATTTTGCTAGACCTGAAGTTAGGCCGAATATGAAGCTGGAGATGCTAATCACTATTTTCTCACTCCACAGAACCTAAAACTGGAAGCAACCAGTGGAGAACAGAACCTCAAAATGAGTGAGAGAATGAAGAGCCAAGAACCTCAAGCTGTGTTTGAAGCTGTTAGGTCTATCCCCTGGATATATTCCCACGAGCTGATAATTTTCTATTTTTATTATGTGATATTGGTGTTTATATATATATTAATTTTTCTTAATATGCCAGCAAATTTGGAAAACTCAGCAGTGGCCACAGGACTGGAAAAGGTCAGTTTTCATTCCAATCCCAAAGAAAGGCAGTGCCAAAGAATGCTCAAACTACCGCACAATTGCACTCATCTCACATGCTAGTAAAGTAATGCTTAAAATTCTCCAAGCCAGGCTTCAGCAATACGTGAACTGTGACCTTCCAGATGCTCAAGTTGGTTTTAGAAAAGGCAGAGGAACCAGAGATCTAATTGCCAACATGTGCTGGATCATGGAAAAAGCAAGAGAGTTCCAGAAAAACACTATTTCAGCTTTATTGACTATGCCAAAGCCTTTGACTATGTGGATCACAATAAACTGTGGAAAATTCTGGAAGAGATGGGAATANTGGAAAAAGCAAGAGAGCTCCAGAAAAACATCTATTTCTGCTTTATTGACTATGCCAAAGCCTTTGACTGTGTGGATCACAATAAACTGTGGAAAATTCTGAAAGAGGTGGGAATACCAGACCACCTGACCTGCCTCTTGAGAAACCTATATGCAGGTCAGGAAGCAATAGTTAGAGCTGGACATCGAACACCAGACTGGTTCCAAATAGGAAAAGGAGTACGTCAAGGCTGTATATTGTCACCCTGCTTATTTAACTTATAAACAGGGTACATCATGAGAAACGCTGGGCTGGAAGAAGCACAAGCTGGAATCAAGATTCCCAGGAAAAGTATCAATAACCTCAGATATGCAGATGACACTACCCTGTGGCAGAAAGTGAAGAGGAACTAAAAAGCCTCTTGAAGAGAGTGAAAAAGTTGACTTAAAGCTCAACATTCAGAAAACGGAAATCATGGCGTCTGGTCCCATCACTTCATGGGAAACAGATGGGGAAACAGTGGAAACAGTGTCAGACTTTATTTTTTGGGGCTCCAAAGTCACTGCAGATGGTGAGTGCAGCCATGAAATTAAAAGACGCTTACTCCTTGGAAGGAAAGTTATGACCAACCTAGATAGCATATTGAAAAGCAGAGATATTACTTTGCCAACAAAGGTCTGTCTAGTGAAGGCTATGGTTTTCCCCTGGTCATGTATGGATGTGAGAGTTGGACTGTGAAGAAGGCTGAGCGCCGAAGAATTGATGCTTTTGGACTGTGGTGCTCGAGAAGAGAGTCTGTTGGACAGCAAGGAGATCCAACCAGTCCATCCTAAAGGAGATCAGTCCTGGGTATTCATTGGAAGGACTGATGCTGAAACTGAAGTTCCAATACTTTGGGCCACCTCATGCAAAGAGTTGACTCATTTGAAAAGACTCTGATGGTGGGAGGGATTGGGGGCAGGAGGAGAAGGGGACAACAGAGGATGAGATGGTTGCATGGCATCACCAATTCGATGGACATGAGTTTTGAGTGAAGTCCGGGAGTTTTTGGTGGACAGGGAGGCCTGGCATGCTGCAATTCACGGGGTTGCAAAGAGTCAGACATGACTGAGCCACTGAACTGAACCAAACATTTGTCTCATCCTCTATTCCCCAAGTAATTTATCTTAAATGACCAGTGCCTCAAATGTTAGGGCCTTACGTGTTTACTGAACCATTTGGTCTGTCAGTCTGTTCATCATTCTTCAAAGAATTTTGATTTGGGCTCACAATCTATTCTTTGCTAGAGAAGGACTGTAGCATACTTTGGTACTAAGACAGTGTGAAAGATGAGTTAGAATCTAAAATGAAGAGTCTCAAAGCATACCTTTATTTCAGAGAGATTAGTATTTTTTAAAAGGCTCAGAGTAAATGAAATCAAATCATCTAAATCAAATCATCATCAGTTCAGTTCAGTCGCTCAGCTGTGTCCGACTCTGCAGCCCCATGAACCACAGCACGCCAGGCATCCCTGTCCATCACCAATTCCCGGAGTCCACCCAAACCCATTTCCACTGAGTTGGTGATGCCAAATCATCATGGGGTATTATAAACTATGTCTGTAATGGCCATTTACTCCCATCCTCCCTAGTGTGTAAGACTAGAGATATTTTACCAAACTCTTTTGGGTTATAAGGTAAGTAAAAGTCTGGGTTAAAGTATGGGAGAAGTTGTGGAAAGATGAATAAGTTAGGGATAGGGAGAGTTAGGAACTTTATGCTCCCCTTCCCCAATTTCCTCCCCTCCACTTTTTTTTTTTAAGCAAAACTTTGAAAAAAAAATTTGTGATTTAAAGAAGAAGAATCTGGAGGTAGTCTGTATGAAATTTGATGTCTGTAGAGGTCAGAGTTATGGGATAGAGAAAAGAAAGAAATAAATGGCTGCCTTCATATCTTGAAGAGGTTTATAGGTTTTGAGCTAGACTTATAGTCACAGATTTTTTCTTAAAGTTATCTTTAAAATATTTCATTTTGCATTTTTAAATTTAACTGAACAACAGAGAATATAAGTCTAAATTTATTTTTCTTTATAGATCAGTGCTAACATCTTCCGAACTCTTCCTCCAAGTGATAATCCAGATTTTGATCCAGAAGAGGATGAACCCACACTTGAGGCCTCTTGGCCTCACATACAAGTATGGAACATAATTTTATTTAAAAAATTTTTACATTTATGCTGTTCTGCTGAAATCATGGAACTCTGTTTTAGATTTGAGTGTCTATTTAAAGTACTAGATTTTTAATACATTTTCTTAACATTTCCTTTTCCCAAAATATTGTTTTTCACTTTTTTAATTGTAAATTACACTTAACATTTACTTTTTAAACTGTTTTAAAGTATATTCCATAGCATTAAGTACATTCGTAATGCTATGTAGCCATCACTGTTACCTAGTGTAATAGGCACCTTTTCATTACCTTTTCATCATCTACAATCTTTTCATCACCCCAGATGGAAACACCCTTGTCATTAACAGTCAGTTCCCATTCTTTACCTTCCCCCTACCTCCCAGCCACTGGCAGCTATTAATCTACTCTCTGCGTCTGTGGATTTGCCTTGTATGCTTAACATAATATTTTCAGGGTTCATCAATATTGTAACATGTATCAATATGTCATTCTTTTTAATGGCTGAATAATATTCCAGTGTATGGACATACCACATTTGTTTATCCATTAATCAGTAGATGGACAGTTAGGTGGTTTCTGCTTTTTGGCCTTTGTGACTAGAACTGGTATGAATGTGTTAAGTTTTTGTTTAACATGTTTCCCATGTTTTAACATGCTGTGTTTTTATTTTCATTCATTTCAAAGTGTTTTCTAACTTCCTCTGTGACTTATTTGGCCCATTAGTTATTTATGAATGTGTTTAATTTCTGAGCTTCCCTTGTGGCTCAACTTGTAAAGAGTCTGCCTGCAAGGCAGGAGACCTGGGTTTGATCCCTTGATTGGGAAGATCCCTAGAGAAGGGAAGGCTACCCACTCCAGTATTCTGGCCTGGAGAATTCCATGGACTATCATCCATGGGGTCGCAAAGAGTTGGGTACAACTGAGGGACTGGGCTTCCCTAGTAGCTCAGCTGATAAAGAATCTGCCTGCAATGCAGGAGACCCTGTTTCAATTCCTGGGTCAGGAAAATCCACTGGAGAAGGGATAGGCTACCCATTCCAGTATTCTTGGGCTTCCTTGATGGGTCAGCTGGTAAAAAGTCCACCTGCAATGCCAGAGACCTGGGTTCAGTCCCTGTGTTGGGAAGATCCTTTGGAGAAGGGGGGATAGGCTACCCACTACAATATTCTGGCCTGGAGAATTCCATGGACTGTATAGTCCATAGGGTCACAAAGAGTCGGACAGGACTGAGCAACTTTCAAGTTAATTTCCACATATTTGTGGCTCCCATATTTCTTTCTGTTACTGATTTATAATTTTATTCCATTGTGGTTGGTGAATATACTTTGAAGTTTTCAATCCTTTTAAATGTATTGGGCCTAGCATATAGTTTATCATGGAGAATGTTTCATGTGTGCTTGAGAAGAATGTGTATACTGTTGTTGCTGGATGGAGTGTTGTGTTGAAATCTCTTAGATCTAGTTGGTTGTTTAAGTTTTCAGTTTCCTTATTGACCTTCTGTCTAGTTCTCTCCACTATTAAAAATGAAATATTGAAATTTCCTACTGTTACAGTTGAATTGTCTGTTTCTCTCTTCTGTTATGTCAGTTTTTGATTCATGTATTTTGGGGTCTTATAAATCATGTTTGTAATCATTTTACAGTTTTTGTGTTAAAATTCATTTTGTCTGATATAGTATTCTATAACCACTATTTAAATACTATTTATATTTATATAAATACTACATAAATTTATAGCCACTATATAAATACTATATTTATATGGTATTTTACAGCTACTGTCTAACTCTCTTTTGGTTACTGTTTGCATGATATATCTTTTCTGTACATCGACTTATTATCTATTTGTTTCTTTGAATCTAAATTGTGTCTCTTGGGAATTCCTTGGTGGTCCAGTGGTTAGGACTTTTCAATTTCACTGCTGAGGGCCTAAGTTCAATCCATGGTCAAGGAACAAAGATCCTGCAAGCCACACTGTGTGGCTAAATAAATAGTGTCTCTTGTAAACAGCATGTAGTTGAAACCTGTTTTTTTAAAATCAGTTTTGACAGTCTCTGCTTTTGACTAATGTTTAATCCATTTATATTTAATGTAATTGCTGGTAAGGTAGAATTTATGTTTGCTGTTTTGGCCTTCCCTGGTAGATCAGTGGGAAAGAATCAGCCTGCAATGCAGGAGATGTGGGTTCTATCCTTGGATTGGGAAGAACCCCTGGCGAAGAAAATGGCAACCCATTCCATTATTCTTGCCTGGGAAATCCCATGGACAGAGGAGCCTGGCAGGCTCCATGGGGTCACAGAATCAAACACAATCTAGCGACTGAACATTTTACTCTTCTATGTCTTATGTCTTTCTCATTCCTCTATCTCTCTGTTATTGTGTTTTGTATTAAATACGATTTTCTGGAGTACCATTTTAATTCCCTTGTTTCTTTAACTACTTTTTTGAGGTATTTTCTTAGTACTTACCTTGGGATTACATTTTAAAACAAACTAGTTTGATTGAATAGTAGTAGTATTCAATTTTAATAATATTAGTAATTTTAGCAGTACACGAAACTTTGGTCCAGTATACCTCCATTCCCTCCCCCTTCTTCTGTGCTGTTACTGTCATACAGATTGGATCTTTATGCAGGCATTTTATTGCACTTTACTTCATTGCACTTTGCAGATATTGCATTTTTTTACAAATTGAAGGTTTATGGCAACCTTGTGTCAAGCAAGTCTATCAGCACCATTTTCTAACTTCATGTCTCAGTGTCACATTTTGATAATTCTTGAAATATTTTCAACTTTTACATTGTTACGTTTTTATGATGATCTGTGATCTTTGATGTTATTATTGCAAAAAGATTACAACCTGCTGAAGACTCATGATGGTTAGCATTTTTAGCAATAAAGTATTTTTAAATTAAGGTATGTACATTGTTTTTATAAAACATAATGCGATTGCATATTTAATAGACTATAATGTAAACATAACTTTTATATTCATTGGGAAGCCAGAATAATTCATGTGACTTGCTTTAGTGCAAAATTCACTTTATTATGGTGACCTGGAACCAAACCTGCAATATCTCCAAGTATGCCTGTACATTGTACATCCATCAACCCAGTTTTGTAATTATTGCTTTATGTGGTTGTCTTGTAAAACAAAATGAAAGTGTTATAAATAAAAACACAGTATTTACCTATGTAGTTACCTTTACCCATGCTTTCTTTTTTCCTATGAACTCAAGTTACATATGGTGTCCTTTTCGTCTCAGCCTGAAGGATTCCTTTTTCTTGTAAGGCAAGTCGATTAATCTGGGAATATCTTAATTTTCCCTTCATTTTTGAAGGACAGTTTGGCTGGATATAGAATTCTTGGCTAATTGCCTTTTCCCCTTAACACTTTAAAGGTGCCCTCCCACTGATCCTCTGATGTCCATGGTTTTCTGTCCAAGTCAGTTATTAATCTTATTAGGATCTGATGTATGTGATAGATTATCTCTTGCCGCTTTGAAAATTTTCTGTTTGTCTTTAATTTTTGTCAGTTTGATTATGTCTCTAGATATGGATCTCTTTGACTTTATTCTAGTTGGAGCTCCACTGAGCTCCAGTTGAGTTCATTGTATAAATTAATACTTTTCATCAAATTTGAATTGTTTTTAGCCATTTCTTCAACTATTATTTCTTCCTCTTTCTCCTCTCCTTCTGAGACTCCCATTATGTGTAGTATGTTGGTATGATTGATGGTATCCCACAGGTCTTTGAAACTCTGTTCGTTTTGTATTCAGTCTTTCTTTTTGCACCTCAAACTAGATAATCTCTACTGACCTGTCTCTCTGCCAGCTCAAAGTGTTTTTCATTGTTTTTTGGTGGGAAAGCAAATATACTGAAGTCCTCACTCTGCTATTGCAGAAGTCCTCTCTGAAGAACATCTTTTTAGTTGAGACTGAGGGAGGGATAGTCTTCCTGCCCTAATACCACTGTGTGACAACTCACTCCTCATAATTATTGGAAAACTGGTAATAAAAACTTACTTTATGAGAAGGACCAATTCTTCCTTTAAACCTTCTCCAGCCAGTTCTTTCTAGCCCTAACTTCTTTATTCAAACATTCCCCTCAGATACATGGCTTTAGTATAAGGTCATCTGAGGTTCAATCAGTTAACTGAATCACATTGGTGCTGCTGTTGCTGCTGCTAAGTCACTTCATTCGTGTCCGACTCTGTGTGACCCCATAGACGGCAGCCCACCAGGCTCCCCCATCCCTGGGATTCTCCAGGCAAGAATGCTGGAGTGGGTTGCCATTTCCTTATCCAATGCATGAAAGTGAAAAGTGAAAGTGAAGTCGCTCAGTCTGTCCAACTGTGTCCAACTGTTAGCGACCCCATGGACTGCAGCCCACCAGGCTACTCCGTCCATTGGATTTTCCAGGCAAGAGTACTGGGGTGGGGTGCCATTGCCTTCCCCGCACATTGGTGCTACCACACTTAATACTTAAAAACTAAACTTATCTTTAGATAAGATTCAGAGCAGAATATATTGTAACTCTTATGCTGTATTTAAGAACTGTTACAAACGTTCCATTATAGCTATGAAATATACTTATGTGTGCTTAGGGTTTCTTGTGTGTGCATGCATGCATGGGTGTGTGTGTGTGCTCAGTTGCTCAGTCATATCCAACTCTGCAATCCCATGGACTGTAGCCCCCCAGGCTTCTTTGTCCATGGAATTTTTCAGGTAAGAACACTGGAATGGGTTGCCATTTCCTTCTCTAGGGGATCTTCCCAACCCAGGGATCGAACTGGAAGCCCTTACAGGGTTTATTTGCACATGTTTTCATATGGCTAGTCTTTATGATTGTTGTTTTTTTTATTGTATACATTAGGTTTTATTTTTGCTCTCCAGAATGTCTAATTAAAATGCTCTGAGAAGACCCATATGATGCCTTCAGTTTACAGATACTTTCTTACTTTTAAAATAAGCAAAGCTATGAGGGAGAAAGTAAAAGGTACTCTTGCCTAATGCTTCAACTAAATGACTTTAATATTTTTTATTGGGGTATAGTTGATTTACAATATTGTATTAGTTCCAGGTGTATAAATAGTGATTCAGTATTTTTTATAAATTATACTCCATTTGTAGTCATAAAATATTGACTATATTTCCTGTGCTATGTAATATATTCTTGTAGCTTATTTATATTACAGATAGTTGTTTGTACCTTGTAGTCCCCTACCCTTTTCTTGCCTCTTCCTTCTTTCCTTTCCCCAGTGGTAACCACCCATTTGTTCTTTATATCTGTTAGTCTGCTTCTTTTTTGTTATATTTACTAGTCTGCTTTATTTTTTGGATTTCATGCTTAAGTGATATCATGATATTTGTCTTTCTCTCATTTATTTCACTTAGCATAATACCCTCCAGTTTCATCCATGTTGTTGCAAATGGCAAAATTTCATTCTTTTTATAGCTGAGTAGTATTCCCTTGTATGTGTGTGCATATATATNACAGGGAGGCCTGGCGTGCTGCAATTCATGGGGTTGCAAAGAGTTGGACATGACTGAGCGGCTGAACTGATAGTTGATTAACAATGTTGTGTTAGTTTCAGGTGTACAGCAGAGTGATTCAGTTATACATATACACATATCTACTTTTTTTCAAATTTCTTTTCCCATTTAGGTTGTTGTTATTCAGTCACCAAGTCATGTCTGACTCTTTGCAACCCCATGGCAACATCCTAGGCTTCCCCCACCATCTCCCAGAGTTTGCCCAAGTTCGTGTCCATTGAATCAGTGATGTTATCCAACCATCTCATCCTCTGTCGCCCTCTTCTCCTTCTGCCTTCAATCTTCTCCAGCATCAGAGTCTTTGCCAGTGAGTTGGGTCTTCGCATCATGTGGCCAAAGTATTGGAACTTGAGCTTCAGCATCAGTCCTTAAAATGAGTGTTCAGAGTTGATGACTTTTAAAATGGACTGGTTTGATCTTCCTGCTGTCCAAAGGACTCTCAAAAGTCTTCTCCAACACCACAGTTTGAGAGTATCAGTTCTTCGGTGCTCTGCCTTCTTTATGGTCCAGCTCTCACAACCACAGGTGACTACTGGAAAGACCATAGCCTGGATTATATGGATGTTTTTCAGCAAAGTGATGTTTTTGCTTTTTAATGCACTGTCTAGGCTTGTCAGAGCTTTCATCTGCCAAGAAGCAATCATCTTCTAATTTCACGGCTACAGTCACCATCCACAGTGATTTTAGAGCCCAAGAAGAGGAAATCTGTCACTGCTTCCACATTTTCCTCTTCTGTTTGCTGTGAAGTGATGTGGCCAGAGGCCATGATCTTAGTTTAATACTTAGTTTTAAGCCAGCTTTTCACTCTCCCCATTTAGGTTATTACAGAATACTGAGCAGAGTTCCCTGTGCTATTCACTAGGTCCTTGTTGGTTATCTATTTTAAATATAGTAGTGTGTATATATCACTCTCAAACTCCCAATGTATCCCTCCCCCCAACCTTTCCCCTTTGGTAACTATAAGCTTGTTTTTAAGTCTGTGAGTCTAAACCAGCTTTCTTTTGGTCATTTGAAACCAAACTAAACCCCGAACTGATTCACTAAACAATTGGCCAAAGTGTAATTTGCGCATGTAAGTTCTTTAAGCTACATAGCTTTTAGTTGTGTTTTTTTTTTTTTAATGTGTGCCAAATGAAGGCATACATTAAAAGAAAAAAACAAAACCTTAATTCTCTCAAACTGTAATATAGTTATTAGAACATATAAGCATATATAAGAAAAGAAAGGGTATATAAGAAACTAGTAACAGTGTTTCCCCTGAAGAAAGAATAATTAGAATTAGGAGGGAGACTCAGTTTTCACTGTAGATCCTTTTGTACTATTTGTCTTTTTTACTTTTATTTTGTATACATTGTACCTACTGAAAATCCCAATTACATGCTTCTGCAAAGTCAGTTTCTTTGATAAGCAGTAGCATGTTCATTATTTATGTACCAAGTACATCTTTTCAGATTACTACATGTAGCACTAAGATTATAGGGCTTCCTAGCTGGCACTAGTGGTTAAAAAAAAAAAAAAAAAAACCCACAACCCACTGCCAATGCAGGAGACTTAAGAGATGTGGGTTCAATCCCTGGGTGAGAAGATCCTCTGGAGGAGGGTATGGCAATCCACTCCAGTAATTTTGCCTGGAGAATCCCATAGACAGAGGAGCCTGGCAGGTTACAGTCCATGGGGTTGCAAAGAGTCGAACACAACTGAACATATAGTGAATACATGCTAAAATGTATTTTTCCATTTGTTAAGATTTAGTTCAGTTCAGTCTCTCAGTCGTGTCTGTCTTTGTTAAGATTCATTTCCCCCTAAATATGCTACAACAATGACAGTGACACAAACATTTAAAAACTTTCAGATGCACCGAAGTATCGTACATGCTTTCTTCATCTAGAAGTACTCTCTGAATTTGGTAGGCAATGTGTCACCTCTCTCATTTCCATTAATTTAATTTATCAAGATGCCATCTGTTCACTTCCTTTAATCCTCAGCTTGCCCATTTTGAAGATGAGATATCTCAAAGTAAATGCATCATTAAAACTGTGGACTTAGGGGCGGCTTATATGATTCTATTTCATTACATTGTTTAGCCTCAGGGACGGGTTATGCCATTTGATTTTCCATTGTCCTTAAATCATCTTATTATTTGGTTTTTGGTGAACAGAGCTTATTGAAATGACTGAAGTGAACCTTTTGCTCAGAGGAACAGAAAAACAATACTCAGAAATGAGACTGTGAAGATGTATATTAACTGGGTACATTTTGATCCTCCTGTATTTTATTTTATCTTCATGGAATTATGTATCATGGTCAGAACCAGTGGTCTTGAGAGGCTGCTTCTGTGGCCAGCTATTAATTTTCTGTCCCCTTCTCCTTCAGGTGCTGACTACAATATTATTTGCACTTTTGATCTGGACAATAGAGTTGTAAAGACTCTTTTCAGATTCAAGGATCTAGGGGTACTTTGGCAATTAAGACCCAGTGATATAAATTTATTCCAAGGTAGTATAAAGTAAACAAAATAACATTTAGGATAAGATTATAATTAATCATAGCTACTATTATTTAGTAGCTTATGTCAGATATTTTACAACAAGTTTAATATTCATTTCTCTCAATATTCCTTTAAATAAGTATTGATATAATTATTATTCCCATTGTTCAGATGAGGAAAAAAAAATGAAGCGCATTAGCCCAAGTTGTATAAGTTGTTCAAACTCCCCAAGGTCCCCATGTGAAAAATGAGAATCCTGGGATTTGAACTGTGGAGGCCTGATCCCAGGCTTCTGAGGTGGTGCTGGTGGTAAAGAGCCTGTCCACCAATGCAGGAGAGATAAGAGACGCAGGTTCTATCCCTGGATTGGGAAGATCCCCTGGAGGAGGGCTTGGCAACCCTCTCCAGTACTTTTGCCTGGAGAATCCCACGGACAGAGGAGCCTGGCGGGCTATAGTCCATAGGGTTGCAGAGACATGACTGAAGTGACTTAGCATGCACACCCTGTCTGATCCTAGAACCCGTGACCCTCGAGGGCTCAGCTTCTTTGAGAGGCAGATCATAGCTCAAACCAATAAGTTCAGTTCAGTTCAGTCGCTCAGTCGTGTCCGACTCTTTGCGACCCCATGAATCGCAGCACGCCAGGCCTCCCTATCCATCACCATCTCCCGGAGTTCACTCAGACTCACGTCCATCGAGTCCGTGATGCCATCCAGCCATCTCATCCTCGGTCGTCCCCTTCTCCTCCTGCCCCCAATCCCTCCCAGCATCAGAGTCTTTTCCAATGAGTCAACTCTTCTCATGAGGTGGCCAAAGTACTGGAGTTTCAGCTTTAGCATCATTCCTTCCAAAGAAATCCCAGGGTTGATCTCCTTCAGAATGGACTGGTTGGATCTCCTTGCAGTCCAAGGGACTCTCAAGAGTCTTCTCCAACACCACAGTTCAAAAGCATCGATTCTTCGGCGCTCAGCTTTCTTCACAGTCCAACTTTCACATCCATACATGACCACAGGAAAAACCATAGCCTTGACTAGGCGGACCTTAGTCGGCAAAGTAATGTCTCTGCTTTTGAATATACTATCCAGGTTGGTCATAACTTTTCTTCCAAGGAGTAAGCGTCTTTTAATTTCATGGCTGCAGTCACCATCTGCAGTGATTTTGGAGGCCCCCAAAATAAAGTCTGACACTGTTTCCACTGTTTCTCCCTCTATCACCCATGAAGTGATTGGACCATATGCCATGATCTTCGTTTTCTGAATGTTGAGCTTTAAGCCGACTTTTTCACTCTCCTCTTGCACTTTCATCAAGAGGCTTTTCAGTTCCTCTTCACTTTCTGCCATAAGGGTGGTATCATCTGTGTATCTGAGGTTATTGATATTTCTCCCGGCAATCTTGATTCCAGCTTGTGCATCTTCCAGCCCAGCATTTCTCACGATGTACTCTGCATAGAAGTTAAATAAGCAGGGTGACAATATACAGCCTTGACATACTCCTTTTCCTATTTGGAACCAGTCTGTTGTTCGATGTCCAGGTCTAACTATTGCTTCCTGACCTGCATATAGGTTTCTCAAGAGGCAGGTCAGGTGGTCTGGTATTCCACCTCTTTCAGAATTTTGCACAGTTTATTGTGATCCACATAGTCAAAGGCTTTGGCATAGTCAATAAAGCAGAAATAGATGTTTTTCTGGAACTCTCTTCCTTTTTCGATGATCCAGCAGATGTTGGCAATTTGATCTCCGGTTCCTTTGCCTTTTCTAAAACCAGCTCAGATAGTGTTCGTGACCTAAAATCTGCAGGCAAGCACAATGAAGTGTTTTTCTAGAGAACTGAACGTATTTGCCCACATACAACCATTATTAATTTATCAGATGGCTTGCTGATCATGTTTAGGTAATTATGTATGTCTCTGTGTGTGTGCTCAGTCGTGTCCAACTCTGCAACCCCATGGACTATAACCTGCCAGTCTCCTCTGTCCATGGGATTTTTCAGAAAAGAATACTGGAGCAGATTGTGTAATAACACTATAAAAAGTAGATATTGTTCATATTTTGTGGATAAACTTAAGATTAAGCTAAAATAAAATAGATCAAGAATCCTGCCCAAGATTATACAAAAAGTAAGTGGTAGGATAAGGTTTATAGCAAAATATTGCTCCAGTGTCCTTGTTCTGCATAATTAAAACTTTACTACTTCCCCTAGATACCATCTATGGTCCAAGTCAGATATATACAAATTCTTATGAAGTTTTAATTCATTTTAGCTTCATTTAACACCATTAAATAAGGTCTCCCACTAGCTGTCACTTTTTTTTTTTAGCCCTCATAAGTGACTTTTTAAAGGTATAATTATACAGGTACAGGTACAGGTACAGATGTGCCTTAGTTAAATGGTACAGAAGTTTATATATACACATTCTAACAAATACAAGAAAATTATTACAAAGTATGGTGAAGTGGAAATGATCCTGGTGACAGACCTCTACTCAGATCTCAGTTTTGATAACCAACCTATGGAAATGACCTTAATTAAGCTGCTAAATTTCTCTGCATCCTCCTTTACAAAGCTGGCATAAAACAGGGTTGTATAAAAATTGAATGGGATAACACATGCACAAAACATAAGACAATTTTTTTTAAAACTATAGTATCTGTTTTCTTTGCTTTCCCCCTTTTAAAAAAGATACACTTCTGATATTTAGAAAGAGGTGTATATATACATATACACACACACACATATATATATAATGGTTGCCTTTATGCTGATACCTTTAAGAAATACCCCTGGTGCTTTCTTTTGTAGCTAATTTATTGATTCTCTAGAGTAAACAGTATTGAAATTATTAAGTAGTCTTTTCTTCCTCCACTTCCTGCCTCTCTAGCATCTAGTATAAGTAATACACTTTTACTTTCACAGTAAATACCTATATGCCCATCACTTGTCATTAGTTCTATAGGAAACTTATTTAATACTTACTGTCAATCCTTATGAAAAATTTTTCTAATCATTTATTGGGAATCTGAAGCTCATTCTTTAGTAGAAGGTCTCTGAGTTCTTGTGTATTTCATAGCAGTTTGTCTGTAGCCTTCACGTTTAAAGATCAGCTTGAATTGATATAAAATCCTTGGTTCAGCTTCTTTCCTTAAATTCTTTAAGTACCTTAAATATTCCATTGTCTTCAGTCTGAGTTTTTTTTTCTCCTTTCATATTCTTAGTGGTTTTGCTTGAATGCCAAAAGATATTTTTCCTTTAGTGGCCAGTTGCTTTTATTGACCTTTATGTAAGCGTTGACTTTTCACATCATTTTTCCCAGTTGAATGGTGTTCTTTCACTGTAAAAGCCACTTTTATTTCTGAAACGTTTTCTTCAGTATACTTTTTAGTATTTATTTCATTCTACCACGTTTTTCTTCTTTTTGCTGTTCATGTTGATTCTGTTCTTCTGTCTCTGTATCTTTTCCCTTGAAATCTTTTTGTTCTTCTCATCTCTTTATTTTGTTGAATTGTTTTTAATTTCTCTTTTTTCTTTACTCTTTAATTTTTCCATTACTGTAGTTGAAAGGCAGACTGACAGAATGAATATTTAGTTTTTCCACCTTCAGTAGTAGAGACATACGGGGGAAGGGAATGGGTGTTACATTGGCTTATCTATAATGCCTGCCACAGGCTTGAACCATTGGAGACGAGTCTGTCCTGAATAAAATGAAAAATGATAGCTTTGTTAATGGCAGTAGGGTAGATAGCATCAGCTATTTTCTACATAGTCCCTGGGAGATAGAGAAGAACCGTGCTTTATATGTGGGTGCTCGGTGGTGCTTCAGATTATATTGTTTGGTTTGGGGAAGGTTGGGTTTTTCTGGCGGCATCATGTGGCTTGCATGTGGCTCTTAGTTCCTCCTAGGTCCTTGTCAGTGAAAGTGCAAAGTCCTAACCACTGGACCGCCAGGGAATTCCCCAAGATTATATTGTTAGTTTTTATTTTGCAAGGACTTGAATTTTTTAGTGACATTTCATTTTATATTTTATTGTAAAAGACAAGATAAAGAAATTTATATTCTAAACTACTTGGGACATTTTAAAGCAGTAGTCTGCTTCATTATTTATTTGATCTGTCTAGCACCTATACATCTAAATAGAATGAAAGAGGAATCCTAGGATTAGTGTAAATTGATAAAACTTTTAAGATTTATCAGCACATTAGAGCTTATAGAATAGAAAATCTGAAGTGGTAAACTACTTTTTAGTAGCACTGCACACAGTTCATCTGAAATTTATACCATGGTTTTTGTAAAATTAGCAGTACTGGGTTTAATAATAACAGAGGTTTTAAAAGCATGAAATTCTCGTTAGCTGTTAAGTTGTACATATTTTTAATCACATGTAGTTGGATAATCGCAAAAGAATCTCTTCAGTCTTTGAATTTTGAAAAATAGTTTTTCCATTAAGATAGTTTTATATGCCCTTGAGAATTAACTGTAAAATTTCAGCCATACATACAATGTGCTTTTGGTTTTTCACTGGTATGATTTGAGATTTCACTTAAATTTGCTGAAACTAGTGGTTCTTAAATTTTAGGGAATGCTGAGTTACTTTCAAAATACGATTTTTAAAAATGGGTGTTTGCTGAGACAAATTCACAGAGACACACAATAAATATTATACATCCATAGTCTTCTGATTAAAAGGCTCTGGTCTGTATATAAGTGTTTATAGCTTAAAATATTTCTAGTAATTAAATTTGGTATACAGTTTTTATGGAGAAGGCAATGGCAACCCACTCCAGTACTCTTGCCGGGAAGGTCCCATGGATGGAAGAGCCTGGTAGGCTGCAGTCCACGGGATCGCTAGGAGTCAGACACGATTTCACTTTCACTTTTCACTTTCATGCATAGAAGGAAATGGCAACCCACTCCATTATTCTTGCTTGGAGAATCCCAGGGATGGGAGAGCCGGGTGGGCTGCCGTCTATGGGCTCGCACAGAGTCGGACACGACTGAAGCGACTTAGCAGCAGTAGCAGCAGCATACAGTTTTTAAGCCTGGCGGTCAGATGGCCTGCTAAATATGAAACCCACTCCATTATTCTTGCTTGGAGAATCCCAGGGATGGGAGAGCCGGGTGGGCTGCCGTCTATGGGCTCGCACAGAGTCGGACACGACTGAAGCGACTTAGCAGCAGTAGCAGCAGCATACAGTTTTTAAGCCTGGCGGTCAGATGGCCTGCTAAATATGAAGTGAACTGATTGGTAGGATTTGTTACTATTTAGTCATCATATTTTCTTTACAGTAAAATGTTAAAGCTGTTGTGATGAATGAAATTATAGTGTAGCACTGAGGAAATTTGCTCAATTAAAATTTCTGTCCTGGTTGTTAATATTATTTGAATCAATTCACCTGAAATTTTTTGTTTGGTACTAAGTTTGCATTTTATTAATACATTTAGCTTATTGGATCTTTGCTGCTAGAAATTAACTTGGTAGGGTGAAAAATAAACATTAAATTTAGTCAGTGAGGGGAAAAATCTCAAATAATTTCAAAACCTTTCAAAATTTTGTTTCTTCAACCTTTTCATGAGTTTTCTTAAAATGTGCTAATTTACAATTTCTTTTTACTTTTTCTTTCACACTGTAATGGAAATACTAATGAACAATGGAATAAAGAAACACAGAACAGGTGGCACTAGTGGTGAAGAACCTGCCTGCCAGTACAGGAGACAGAAGAGATGTGGGTTAGATCCCCTGGGTTGCATGGCACCCACTCCAGGACTCTTGCCTGGAGAGTCCCATGGACAGAGGAGCCTGGTGGGCTACAGGCCATAGGGTTGCACAGAATTGGACATGACTGAGGCAGTTTAGCACACATGCAGGCAATGTTCTAGGTACTTACTATCTCTCATTTAGCTTAATACATGTTAATTCTTATATAAATTCTTTCAAATATTAGATGAATTTTTTAAACTCCATTTAAGTTAGCTTCCTCTTAATGCAGGTTGGAAAACATTCAGTCACCCTATTCCTTGCAAAAGAGCCTTTTGTATATTTGTAAATCATTAAAGTTGCTTGTAAATCTTTGCCTTTCTAGGTCAAACATTTCTAGTTCCTTTACCTTTTGGTATAGGTCTTATTTTCAAATACAGTAATACATTACAAATACATTAAGAATCTTTGCTGTTTTGTGTTGTACTTCTAAAATCTTTTATTGGTAAAGACCAGAATTTTATTTATTTTATCTACCAAAGGAAAGACACAGTCAGTACTGAGTAGAAAGGAAAGATTATCCTTCATTCCTTATAGTTTTTAGTTATGTTAGTTGTCATTTTTTAGGGTGCTTTTTGGCTTATAGGAATAGGAAGACCAGCCATACACTGCTCATGCATGAAGTTTGTTATTTTATTAAAGAATTAAACTCATTGCTGAAAGTATCTGTCATCCTTTGCAGCATGGTTTCTTAGGTTCTTGGGGCAAATCAGTTTTTCATGTGGAAGAAGATAGAGAAACTTTAATAGAGAAATCCAGTTTCTCAATAACTGTGATATTTCATTCAGCAAATATTTATTGGTCATCTGTTGTTTTTAGGCATTATTCTAAATATTGGGGGTTAAGTATTGAACTAATAAACTGTCTTACATTCTTGGGGGAAAGAATAACTATACTATGTCAGGGTGTGATAGATAACAATAAAAAAAATAGTGCAGGATAGAGGGAATAGAGTGACTTTGGAGACAGGATGCAGTTTTATAGAAATGTAGTCTTAGTTGTGCCACATTGAAGATTTTTAGCTCTGTAGATCACTCGTGTTTATTCTGCACCTGTTTGGGATTATTCAACATGTGTTTAACTTTTTTTCATCATCTCTTCAGTGGTGCTAAGTTGGTAGCATAAAAGCAATTCACTGCTAATCCTGACTGGTCACTTAATTAATGGTCACTGTGTCAGGTAAACAGTGCTGATGAAAGCTCTGTAAGAAATAACATGTCATATCTGTGATAGGTGCAGGTTTCAACTGGGTATGTGGTTTAGAGGGTGCATTTTGATCTGGAGCTTGATGTCATGTAAGTTTCCCAGAAGACATGCTATTGCTGTTAAAATTGATAAGCCTTAAGCCCTCCATTTCTGATGCACATCTTAAGAAGTAAAGTATATAGGTTAATGCATGCCATACTTGACTCAGGGGACTTGGTCCCACCTTAACACTGCTTTTGACTCGGGATCTGTGTAAAGATTCCTCGTCTCTGATTCCTACCCACCAGCTTCTACCCTACACTGTCTTCTTCTTGAGACAGGTTCTACTTATCTTATAAAAGCCCTCCTCTTTCTTCTTGTCCAAAATTAAATCTAATGCAGGGCTCAAATTGTGTCCTCCTCAAAACTTTTCCTGTTGACCTTATCCCACAGTGATAGAGCCCTTTTCTAAATATCTCCTGCACTCATAGTTTTGCCATATAGTTCTTGTGTATATACCATTTTATATGTTTTTATTTTTGTCTTACTTCCCCAATATGTGAATGAGCTTTACAGTGCCTACTATCTGTTCATACTAAACATAGCTAAAGGAAGACTTGTTTTTTCTACCCCCAACATTTCCAATGCCAAATACATAGATTTTCTACACCAAGAAATTCTCCAATTCTCACTGGGTGTCCTACGGTTTATTCATTCTGACACTACCCACAGTTAGCAAGGGCCTCTAGGGTGAAGGGCTCAGTCTATCAAGACGGTTCCTCACTGCAGACGCCAGTCATGAATCTGGGCCTCCTACCCATCTAACTGACTGGCTATAAATATGGGGTTACCACGACCCACTCTTCCAGTTCAGTAATTTGTTGTAAGAGCTCACAGAACTCAAGGAATCACTTTACTTACTGTTACCAGTTTATTATAAAGGATAAAACTCAGAAACAGCCAAATAGAAGTGAGGCATGCAGTAAGGTGCATGCAGTAAGGTGCAGCAGAGGGCTCGGGTTCTCCGTGTGCCAGCCGCCTAGCACTTTGATGTGCTCACCAGCCCGGAAGTTCTTCAGACTCCTTCGCTTAGGGTTTCTGGTGGTCCCATCGGGTGGCGGTGATTGTTGTTCAGTCGCTAAGTTGTGTCTAACTCTACCTCTGTTACCAAACTGACTGTCAAGGCACTGCAATACTTGTCTTCAAGTAACCCTGATCTGGGGCTAAAGAGTGCACCTGCCAATGCAGGAGTTTGATCCCTGGCTTGGAAAGATCCCCTGGAGAAGGAAGCAGCATCCCACTCCCATATTCTTGCCTGGGAAATCCCATGGACAGAGGAGCCTGGCAGGCTACAGTCCATGGGTCGCAAAAGAGCTGGACACGACTTAGCGACTAAACAGCAACCCTTAGGGATGCCAGAGAGAAGCTGTGAAGTGCTCTAAGGAAAAGGTGAACGTTCTCAACTGGATAAGGAAAGAAAAAAAGCATATGCTGACGTTGTGATCTGTGGTAATAAATCTATCTGTGAAATTCTGAGGAAAGAAAAAATCACGCTGGTTTTGCTGTTACACCTCAGACTACAAAACCTATGGCCACAGTGCATGTTAAGTGCTCAGTTAAGCTGGAAAAGGCATTAAATTTGTGGATGGAAACCATGAACAGAAAAGGGTCCAGTGCCATTAAGTCATGGGGAGGTGGTGCTTAGAACTTAGCACCCGAGGTTAAGAGAGCAGTACTGTGTTTTTAAGATGCTTAGCACTTTTTAAGTAAAGGCTTATTAGGGCTTTTAGTTTATTCACTGTGGTGCACATTTATTTCTGAGCCCTGCACTTAGATAACTTGGTTAATTATTTCTAAAGTGTGGATAAGATATCCTGGTTTTGATTTAGTTACTTTTTTCCTTCTGTACTTTTATAGAAGGACTTGAAGTTTTTCTCTTTTTTAAAATGATACCGATAACACTGCCCCTTACAATTCAGTTTATTCTTATCTGGAGGTTTCTCATCCTGCATTTAAGTAACTCTGGAAATTAAGGTGAGGTAGTTTAGCAGACCACTGAAGAAAGGTTCGCAGTGAGTATGGAGTGCAAAGTCTTCTAACTTAAATATTTTATAGGCATCGTCTTTGTTTTCTGGCTCCTGTAAGTTAATATTTTCAATGAATGATGCAAAGCAATAAATCCAAAATGTACCAACTTGGGAGACCAAATTGTGCATATATATTTAGCTCTGAAAAGAATGTTACCAATTCATCACATTTTATAATGAGATCTGAAATCTCATTACTAAGTTGTTAAGGGAGGTATGTTTTTGATATGAATTTCACATATAGTAAAATTTTATAGGCTTCATCTTGGCTTTTATTTCATTTTATCCTACAGTTGGTGTATGAATTCTTCTTGAGATTCTTGGAGAGCCCTGATTTCCAGCCTAGCATTGCAAAGCGATACATTGATCAGAAATTTGTACAACAGGTAAGGAATTCTTCTGTCTTAAATTTCCTTTTATTCATTTCAGCAGTGATTTATTAACTTGTGATTAAAATAGTCTTTCAAAAGTTTAAGGATTTCTTTTTAACGGCACCTAATATTCTTGCCAGATGATGAGAACTAAAAGTAAAGTGGCTTTGAGAATACAGGAGTATTTTTAATCAAGGTTTGCCTTCTGTTATATCAATTAAATTATCCTATCTGAATCCTAAATTTTCATAGTTGTTTTATAAAGACCAGAAAAGCAAGCCTTGTTGGAATATCTAACTTAGAAAATTTGGTATAACTAAGGGGAAACCATTAAAAATTTTTTTAAGTCTTTGAGCTTGAACTTGACATATAGTTCTAAGCGCTGTGACAGAGAGGGGGAAAATAAATATGGAATTATTTTTAGAAGTTTGGGCTTTATGTCACTACGTTTTCTCCCCTACTCCTTCCCACCTTACGAATTCTAGCCACCCAGTTCCTAAACCACAGATAAAATATTTAAGAAGGAAAGGAGCTAAATATATGTGATACCTTCTTTCTTTTTATAAGTTGATTGTTAGCTGGAGTTTTTTTATTTTGGAACCTAATACTTAAAATTCGTTTCTTAGAATGTGTTCATTTTTATTTTCAAAATCTTTTCAGTAACTTAAAGGCATCTTTCAAATACAAAGGACTTCACTGGCCCTAGACAAAACTGTGAAGTAAAGCAAACTTCTCTGGGTCCGTTTTCTCTTTTGAAGTACTTAGCTGTGAGTGAGGTCTCATTAGGAATTTGATACTCTCCTTTTCTAGAGTAATTAGCATTTTAAGGAAAGGCAGAGGATGAGTGGAAGGGTGGTAATGAAGTGCTGAGGCCAGGATTAAAGATCACCACAAGGACCTTTGCTGCCTTCTTCCCACCATTATGTGTCCCCTAGGATAAAGCTCAGTGAGCTCCACATATTGGAGTTAATTTCTGGTCATCTGCTGTAGCTACCACGTAAAGTATTTTCACTAGTGCTGTGAAATATTGATAAATGAAGAACATTGTCATTGTCCTTTAACCTTTCAAGTAGTTCTTCAGAAACTATGATGTAATACTAGGTGTGTGTTATCTGTAAAATGTTGATTTCATTTCAGTACCAAGTTAGAAGCAGTCATTAAATGGAGCTGTGTTATTTTGGTATTAGAGATGAATGCATGTTCCCTCCTGTAGCTTTCTTGTGCTATAGAAGAAATACAGTGTATTAAGGAACTTTAAGGCATCCCACTCCAGTACTCTTGTCTGGAAAATCCCATGAATGGAGGAGCCTGGTAGGCTGCAGTCTAAGGGCTCGCTAAGTCGGACATGACTGAGTGACTTCACTTTCACCTTTGGGTTTCATGCGTTGGAGAAGGAAATGGCAACCCACTCCAGTGTTCTTGCCTGGAGAATCCCAGGGATGGGGGAGGCAGGTGGGCTGCCGTCTGTGGGGTTGCACAGAGTTGGACACGACTGAAGTGACTTAGCAATAGCAAAGGAACTTTAGTAATGCTGTGTTAAATTGTATTTAAGATAATAGGTTGAGTGGAACAATTGCTGTAGGGCTTCTTCACCCTGGAGTTTGAGGTATTTTGGCTGGTGGATTTTTCAGTGGGTTTGGGTGGCAGCAGGAAGAAAACTGGTAGGATGGGACCCATTTTCTACCGTCTCCTCTAAATGCCTGAACTATCCGAGAAGCCAAGGCCTCGTTACTTGTTGCTAGCCGTTTACATCACTGTGTTTTCACAGATCACTGCTCTGAGGTATTCTTAGTGTGTTGCTTCAATAAATATTACTATGACATTTCTCAGCTTTTATATTTTGAAATTATTTAATTAGGTGGTAAGTTTAAGATGTAGAGGTACAGGAGAAGAATCTGAAGTATAAATTTGGACGTTTGTTATTGCAAGAGAAGAAAACAAGTATAATTCCAGGTTGTGCTCAAATCGTTTCCTGAAGGAGGAAGCTAAGAATTATTTAGTGCTTTTTATGTGCCAGGCACTGCCCTTATCTGCTGTTACATAAAGAGCTAGATCATGTCCAAATTTACAGAGCTAAAAGATGGTACACTCAGGATTTGATTATATATAATAGATTATAAATGTGATTATATAAAACAAATTATTTTATTTATATTATAGTATTTCAAAATATTTATTTAAATGGATTTTCTACTTAGCTAACAACTGTTCTCTAATATTTCACATTGACCCCGAGGATCAACTTGTATTACATTATATTTGTTCTTGAATTAGACATAGTGACCTAAATAATTAAGGATTGCTTTTATTAATTTCAAACATATCTTCCAAGTCAACTCAACATCAGAAACTTGTATTTGAGTGTCTTAAGTGAATAGTTCAGCTATTTTAATTAGAATAGTTTGAAGTGACTTAATTAGGTATAATAATACAAATTCTCATGCTTTATGAATATTTTTAGCTGGAGCCTCATGCAGTACTTAATAATCTGGCAAACATCAAATGCAGACAATAAGCAAGACACTTTAGGATTATAACTGAAGTCATCACTATTCTCAAAGAACACCCACTCTTGTAGAAGAGATACACAAATTAACAATTACATACAATTCAAGACAGAATGGAAAAAAAACTTTAAAGTTCAGAGCTTCCTATCATGACAGTAATTATTAGAGATTGCTATCATGACAGTAATTATTAGATTGATGAAAAAGTAATTGCAGTTTTGGACCGTGAATTTTCAATCATAACTATGCTTAAACTCATCTTTATTAATAAAATAGGAACCATTACAATCAACACATTTTTGCCAACGAGATGTGAGTTTGTTTATTCCTATAAAAATCCATGCTTCAGGATTCAGCGAAGTCTTAAAAAGCATTTTCTGCCTCCTGCTAGTTGTGGAAGCATTTTCCCTGAAAAAGTTGTCGAGATGCTTGAAGAAATGGTAGTGCGTTGGCAGGAGGTCAGGTGAATATGGGGGATGAGGCAAAACTTTGTAACCCAGTTCATTCAACTTTTGGGACTTGCAGTCAGGCCTTGTCACGGAGAATTGGGCCCTTTCTGTTCCAAAGCTGACTGCAGATATTGCAGTTTTTGGTGATCTCATTGATTTGCTGAGCATCCTTTTCAGGTGTAATGGTTTTACTGGGAATCAGAAAGCTGTGGTAGGTCAGACTAAACAGTGACCTTGACCTTTTTATGGTGCAAGTTTGGCTTTAGGAAATGCTTTGGAGCTTTTTCTCAGTCCACCCGCTGAGCTGGTCATTAGCGGTTGTCGTTTAAAATCCACATTTCATCACACATCAACAATCCAATCGAGAAATGGTTCGTTGACGTATTATAGAATAAGAGAAGACAGCATTTCAAAATGGTGATCTTTTTGATTTATGGTCGGCTCACGAGGCATCCACTTACCGAGCTTTTTCACCTTTCCAATTTCCTTCAAATGCCAAATGACTATGTGATGGTCAGTGTTGAGTTCTTCAGCAACTTCTCATGTTGTAAAAGGATCCATTTCAATATTGCCCTCAACTGGTCGTTGTCAGTTCCCAGTGGCCAGCTACTGTCTTTCTCATCTTCAAGGCTATCATCTCCTTTGTGAAACCTCTTGAATCACCATGGCCTGTACATTTATTAGCAGTTCCTGGGCCAAATGCGTTGTTGATGTTGTGAGTTGTCTCTGCTGCTTTACGACCCATTTTGAACTCAAATAGGAAAATCTTTCAAGTTTGCTTTTTGTCTAACATCATTTCCATAGTCTGAAATAAATATGAAATAAATAGCAAGTAATAAGTCATTGGGCTTTTATTAGCAAAAAAACATAAAGCAAGAAACACACATTAAAATGATGTATAGCATAACCACATTTACTTAAAATTCCAGTATCAAACAGCAGGTTTCAACAGTGCAAAACAACAATTACTTTTGCACCAATCTAATAACAATCCCAAAGTACAAAACATGAAATTCCTTGATGACTTCATAGGTAATTGTATTTTATGAATAGATTTATAGTTTTTCCTAAGAAAATCCAACTTTTTATTTAAAACACAGTAATATAAACTTATTTATTTAATAATTTGCAATCTACAAGCTTAAGATTCTAAAAACATTAAAAAAAATCTCAGATTTCAACAGTTTAAAATTATAAGCTATGTTTAGTAGTCAAGAGTAGGACAGAATTTTAAAATGAGTGGGAAAGCAAAAAAAAAAATTGCATTTTTTCTTTGAAGTGTTTATTTGATTTATTGTGCATTCTTTTTCAAAATGAAATGAAAGAAATACTCCGTAAGCTTTAGTGCCTCTTCTTTAGTGCTGTTATTTAGCAATAATAAAGTCAATCTGATAGGGCGCAGAGTCTTTTTAAAACATTTAAAGATTTTGTGGGTTATCTTAAAATCAAAATTAGAATAGATTGAAGTGTTAGCCTGATTATTTTTAAAAAGTAATTTCTCAGATTTTTTTTAAAGCTCCTGGAGCTTTTCGATAGTGAAGATCCCAGAGAACGTGACTTCCTGAAGACTGTTCTACATCGAATTTATGGGAAATTTCTTGGATTAAGAGCATTCATCAGGAAACAAATTAACAACATTTTCCTCAGGTATATTATTTGTATATTCAGGTATAGCACTTTTTTCCCTTCCATATTTTTTTATTCCAATTTCTTTAGGTTAGTTTTTAATGTCTGAAACTTATGAACTTAACTGATAGTAGTTGAGTCATTTCTAGCCTATTTTGTGGATATCATTTGATTGCATCTAACTTTTTCTTGTAACTTCTCATCTAAGTGGATAGTACTAATGACAGTTTTTAATAGATAATACAAATGTTATTCATGGTTAAATTTTATTGAGAGAAGAATTTGTCTGTTTGAGCACTTGTTTTAAAAAATCCTGTATAAATACAGTTTAAATCAATAGCTCTTAAAGTATTTTCAGTTGATGTTCTGACAAAGCTAATTAAATGTATGTGGGCCCTATCTTGACTACTTTATAAATGAAATCATTAAGTAGGTGCTTCAGATTAGGGGATTTTGCTTTAATCTTTGTACCTTCCTGCATCTTTCATTCAGTTTAGTTTTCTGATATTTTTCTTTATATCTTTGTTTTAAATTCAGGTTTATATATGAAACAGAACATTTCAATGGTGTTGCTGAACTCCTTGAAATTTTAGGAAGGTAGGTCAGTTTTTTGTTCTTTTTAAGAATTAAGTAACTTTGAATGTTTTATGTATTTAAATGTTAGTTGGGAATAGAGAAATTATTTTACATTTTAGAATTTGAATATACAGTATAAGGCATAGTTTCTCAACTGAATTCTTACTGTAGCTTTTTAGGGGGTCAGCATATTAAAGTAGTGCCACACAAAGCATCTGTTTCAGAGTAGACTTCCTGCTTTTGAAACTGTGGCATATTTTATGCCTAATCTTGCCAGACCGCCTCAGAAATTTCCAGGATCTGATTGAGAAGAGATGAAATAAGCTATAGTGAATTTTTGATGAAATTACAGGAGTTCTTCTTCCAATGTTGATGGACCATTCCCGTACATCTGTTCTTTTTAGAAGAATCTATAGCCTTCGATTTTAGTTCTATGAACTTTTTTGCCTTCTTGTGCACCACATAGCAGTATTAACCTGAGAGTTTAGACCCTCTTATTAAAGAATGGTTTTAATCTCTGTTAATATTTAGGGCATGATTATGGAGAGAACTGTTCTTAATTTCAGAACTTTCAATAAAGTAAGATAAACTACCCATTTACTTCAGAATATATTGAAAATTCTAACAATATTGTAATACTGACTCTCCTGTACTTCAGAGAAGAAAAATAAAGGCGTCAATAAGTGATAGGCTTTATAGAAAATGTAAAATTTCTTACTGGGACATTAAATTGGCAGTTCTCATTTTCTTTTGGGACCATTGGGTGACTTAGGGAAAAACTTTCAATAAAGTAAGATAAACTACCCATTTACTTCAGAATATATTGAAAATTCTAACAATACTGTAATACTGACTCTCCTGTACTTTAGAGAAGAAAAATAAAGGCGTCAATAAGTGATAGGCTTTATAGAAAATGTAAAATTTCTTACTGGGACATTAAATTGGCAGTTCTCATTTTCTTTTGGGACCATTGGGTGACTTAGGGAACAGGCTTCCTAGTGATAGTCTGTCTAACTTAGGTTGCAGATAAGTAAGTCATTCAACACCAGGCCTGAAGCAAAGCAGTTCCTATGTACTTGGGGATGTAATAACTTAGAAATAAAGTAGTAACTACGTAACCCTTCCCCTGCCTTTTTTTCCCTCCAGTATTATCAATGGCTTTGCATTGCCACTGAAAGCAGAACATAAACAATTTCTAATGAAGGTTCTTATTCCTATGCATACTGCAAAAGGATTAGCTTTGTTTCATGCTCAGGTAAGTAGCAGATTTCAGGTGAAATGAACATTGTTTCAAAAATCAATATAAAGGCAGAGAAACTGAGAAATACTGAGGTGGCAATTTTAAGTATACTTAAGCAATTTGCTTTGTAAGTTGCCCAAAGCAAATTTTTAATTCTATCATAATTTTTAAAGCATAGTGATATTTGGTATTCTTAAATAAGCTCAATGCATTTTAAGTATAGATATAGGAAAAATCAAGTTCTTTTCTAGTCCAGGCCCTGACCTAATTAACTTTGTGACTTTGAATACATCCCACATATTTGCGTCTAGCCTCCATGACCTAATTAGAGAATGATTTGGTTTTTTCTATTAACACTCAGAGAATATCATATCAGCATAGGCATACATGTTAGAAACATGCTAAAAAACTAAAATGTTAGCGCTAGTCTTATTTCACTCAGCTTTATTTGTCTATCTGTTTGTTTAGTGGGCTATGGTTACATTTCTGATTTATAAGACAAAGACAGTTACTTTTAATTCCCCAAAGAACTGGTCTACCACCTCAATGATACCGAAAGATGGATATGCCCAACTACATTTTCTTTAATATTCAGAAGTTACTACTGAAAAAAGGACATCTTTTTTAAGTAGAAGTTATTTACATAATTATGGGTATATTTATTTTTATATATTGCCATAAACTGAAGTTTATTAAAATGAAGTACTTTTGTTAGCTAAATATAAAAATCCTGCATTACTAAATGCTATTTCATTCAGTAACATTTATAAGCTGTCCCTTGCATTTTAGCTAGCCTACTGTGTTGTACAGTTCCTGGAGAAAGATACAACACTAACGGAACCCGTAAGTGTTTTACTTGTTTTTATGCTTTTGGTCTACATCATAGCATTTTATGTTAGCTTCCTTTATACTCTTATAGCTCTACCAAACAGTCGTAGTAATATATTTTAAATTAAAATCATTTGGAAGAAGAAAAGTGAGGTTAATCTGTATTTAAAGAATAAGAATGGGATGGCAAGTTCTCATGAATTATGTGTCTCAAATAACTTAAATATAGGTTAAAATTAATATATAGTAGTTAAGATGTGTGATGACAGGCTCAAATGACTACAGTGAAATCATTTATACATTTATTATCTTCAGTGGTAGTCTTTTTCATCTTTATTCACCTTTTAACATAAAACATACTATAAGGATTCCAAAACTATTTCCTTGAATTTTGTTTTATCTTTAGAATTTTCCCTCTCAGTTATGATAAACCATGTGATAGGGATTGAAAACATTTCCTTGTCTTTGGTGACTGAGCTATAATCTTGGAGTAAAGATTATTTACTTTATGAATCAGCATAGCAATTCAGTCTTAGAATTCTCCTGCTTACTAATTATCTATTAATACAAAGATTCAGGAGAGAACAAAAATGTTACCATGAAAATTGACTGAAGATTGAAGAAAAACAAAAGATAAGTTTAGGGAGAAACAGAAAAGGATAAACACTTAGAAAACAACCTTTTAACCTTGGTGAAATAAGTATTCTGAGAGAGTGTTTTCTAGGTATTCTAAATCTAAACAGTTAAAGAGTTCTTGACGAATAGCACAGGGTTTGAAGGATTTAAATTATGTGATTTTCTTCATATTAGAACTTTCTGAGGCTAGAGGCACTTGCAAAAATTACATACTTGGTCCTCCTTTGACTTGAGTTTTGTATGTAAAAAGGAACAAAAGGTATTTCTCTGCTCGCTGATATTTAGAGCTTTAGACTTTTTAAATATGCAATTCTTTCTGAAATAACTAAAAACAGTTTTTAAAGACAAATAGAATTAGAAGCCCAATACTTACATGAAACCACATTAACCTCTAAAGTAGATTAAAACTTAATAGAAATCCATGATAACATATTAGAATTTAGAAAAAGAAAGCCCATAATATGGTTTATGCTTGGTGGCTAATAAACAGATATGCATTAAATATGGTTAAGTTAATATGGAGTGGATTTAGGAGATTGCTAATTTCTTTTTAAAGAGTGAAAGGTTAGGGAGAGGGATGAGAGCCAGACATTTGAGTTAGGTGAGTTGAGTTAATAGCAATAGGAGCAGCATGAGGAGGTGAAATGTCCAAGTTAACAAAGGAAAATATATTTCATTTCATTAAGATCTGCAGATAATAGAGATCTTGCAATTACTATTCTAGGCTACTCTAGCACCAAAATTATGGCCATAGTACCTGGGTTTGAGCCCTAATAATAATTTTTTAGAAGCCTGGCATTCATATCAAAGCTTCCTACAAATTGTAAATAAGTCAGAGGTTTGGTTGGTTTGTTACATTCTTCGTGTTCCTAGATCTTCTATTGAAATTATTTTATTTTCCAGAATGGAAATGACTTTATTATTACATCCATTTATCAAAATAATGTGTTAATTTGATTCACATAAGACAAAACCATAAAGCATAATGTGAAGGAATTCCTTGAAATTCCCCTAAAGATAACCATACAAATTGGTGAATACATTTCTATAAATTTTTTCTGCATGTATATTTATGTGTAAACAGTGGGAAATGCTGACTGGGTTTTTTCGCGTCTCAGTATAACATGGATATCTTGCCATATTAGTCTGCTTCATATTTTCATTGGTAGCATCAAATTCCATTGTATGGATTGACATATTTAATTCATCCTCAATTCATGGACACTTGGGTTATTGGAGTTTTTGTTGTTATTAACATGTTGCTGGGTATGGGGATGTTTCAGTGTTTTGAAATTATTCTTTGTCCTGTCTATAGTGTTGCTTACAAAAAAAATCTTAATGTGTGTATTAAATTATCCTCGGAACTGCACACCAAAAAAAGATAAGGTTTACTGTATGTAACATTTTTAATAAACCAAGTTATTGAAATTAAAACCTGTTTCTGGGTCAGAGTACAGTGTGTGATGGTGCCTGTTTCCCCACATCAGCCAGTACTGAATATTATTTTAAATTTTTGCTAGTCTGATTGGTATGAAATATTTTAATTGGATTTTTAAAATTATCACAGCCATACTCTTATAAAGTTATTGGTCATTTATATTTCTGTGTCCTTTCCCTACTTTGAAGCTTTTGCCTATTGTGTTTTGCAAGTATTTTTTTTAACCATTTAGAGTTTTCCTTTTAACTTGAATATACTGTTTTTAATATTTGCCTTTTTAAAGAACTAAAAAAAATTTTAATGTTGGGAAATCTATTCATCATTATAGCTTCTGGCTTTGGTGTCATGCTAAGTAAAATCCTTCTGCCTTTTGAGATTATAAAAACACTCTCTAGTATCATGTTCTAGTTATTTAACGGATTCTTTATTCCTTCTCTAGTGTTTTTCTAGGGCTGCCATAACAAATTACCACTATCTTGGTGGTTTAAAATGATAGAAATGTGTCCTCTCACAGTTCTGAAGGCCAGAGTCCAAAATCAAGCTGTTGGCGGGGCCGCCAGGCGCTCTAGGGTGATTCGCTTCCTTGCCTCTTCCAGTTTCTGGTGTTTCCAGGCATTCCTGCTTGGTGGCTGCATCTCTCCAGTATCACATTGCTGCCCTTTCTTCTGTCTCTCCTCCAATGTTATCTCTTACACGGACACTTGTCATTTTGGATTTAGGGCCCATCCAGATAACCCGGAATGATTTCACCTTGAGATCCTTAACTTAATTATATCTGTAAAGACCCATTTTCCAAATAAGTCACATTCATAGATTTCATAGAAATTAGGACATGAACATATCTGATTGCAGGCCACCATTCAACCCACCACACTATTGGAAACTGAAATTTTCAGGTGACAAGGGAAAGAAATTGTATTTGTCTTCTATTGCAGCATAACAAATTGTCACAAAGTTTAGTGGCTTGAAACAACAAGCATTTATTATTGGATAGTTTCTGTGAGTCAGGAATCCAGGCACGACTTAGCTGGGTCCTCTGCCTCAGGGTCTCTCATAAGACTGCAGTCAAGTCGCTGGCCGGGTAAAATCTCAGATGAGGGAGGAGCTGCTTCTGAGTTCATGTGATGGTTGGTGGTAGCATCCAGTTCTTCACATGCTGTTGGACTGCTGTTCCTAACTGAGAGTTGGCGAGCAGCCACCCTCCATTCCTTGGTACTTGGGCCTGTCTGGCTTCCCAGGTGGCGTGAGTGGCAAAGAACCTGCCTGCCAGTGCAGCCGATGTAAAAGACATGGGTTTGATCTCTGGGTTGGGAAGATCCCCTGGAGAAGGGCAGCACAACCCACTCCAGTATCCTTGCCTGGAGAATCCCATGGACAGAGGAGCCTGGCTTGGCTACAGTCCATGGGGTCGCACAGAGTTGGACATGACTGAAGCAACTTAGCATGATGGGCCTCTCCAGCATAGCAACTTGCTCTATCAAAGCTTGCAAGACAAGAAGGCCCAGGAGAATCTGTTCATAAGGTGGAAGTCACAATCTTTTCTAACTTTCCCATGGAAATGGCATTCTGTCCCTTTTGCCACATTCTGTTGGTTAGAAGCAAGTCCCCAGGCCAGTGCACACTTAAGGGAAGGGCTCAACTACACAAGAGGGTGAGTTCAGGAAATCAGGACCATAGGAGATTCCTTCAGGCATCTGCCTCCCACAGGAGTGACACTTTTTTTCTAACTGGTGACCCACCAGTTCAAGTACCACCGATTCACTGACTAATTTAGCTGTTTTCCAGAACTGAAATGCCACGTTTGTCATATATTAAGTCTTGTATATACTTGAGTCTGTCTAGACACTCCTCTGTGTCATATCTTTTCTGTCAGTTTCCATGGTAATACCTTATTGTTTTATTATCTGATTATTATAACTGATATTTTGTTTTAAAAGGTATTGATTTTTATATTTTTATCTAACCACATACTGAATTTTCCTATTCATTTTAGTACCTTTTCAGTTCTTTTAATATTTATACACTTAGGCAAGTAAGTATAATTCTGGTATTCCTTTCCAGCATTATTTATCAAATTCTTCTTACTGGATCGGCTCCAGAACAGTGTTCTTCCCCAGTTTTAATTTGAATGAGTGTTCATTACTGGACGAGACCAATAACTATAAACTTACTTAAAAGGCTGTCAAAGATTTTCCTCTACCAAAGCACCCAAATGGTTTATTGCCTATTTCCAGGAATCAGTATATAAGTTGATTGCTGATGGTTTCTGATAAATTCTTAGTTCAAGCTTACAAAATTGTTATCAAAATATATAGTCAATCAAACAACTGTTCAAAATCTTCTCAGATGATCATATATATTTTGAGGTTTTTTTCATCCCTTTTAACCTGTAATGAGTTGAATCATTCTGGGATTTCTGGAATAACTTATGGGGTAGATAGTATTATTCTGTTAATATACTGTTCAGTCACTGAGTCATGTCTGACTCTTTGCGACCCCATGAACCGCAGCACGCCAGGCCTCCCTGTCCATCACCAACTCCTGGAGTCTCCCCAAACTCATGGCCATTGAGTCGGTGATGCCAACCAGCCATCTCATCCTCTGTCGTCCCCTTCTCTTCCTGCCCTCAATCTTTCCCAGCATCAAGGTATTTTCAAATGAGTCAGCTCTTCGTATCAGGTGGCCAAAATATTGGAGTTTCACCTTCAATATTAGTCCTTCCAATGAACACCCAGGACTGATCTCCTTTAGGATGAACTGGTTGGATCTCCTTGCAGTCCAAGGGACTCTCAAGAGTCTTCTCCAGCACCACAGTTCAAAAGCATCAATTTTTTATAGACCAACTCTCACATCCGTACATGACTACTGGAAAAACCATAGCCTTGACTAGATGGACCTTCGTTGACAATTTAATGTCTCTACTTTTTAATATGCTATCTAGGTTGGTCATAACTTTCCTTCCAAGGAGTCTTTTAATTTCATAGCTGCAGTCACCAGCTGCAGTGATTTTGGAGTCCCCCAAAATAAAGTCAGCCACAGTTTCCACTGTTAATCCATCTACTTGCCATGAAGTGATGGNCTGTTGGCGGGGCCGCCAGGCGCTCTAGGGTGATTCGCTTCCTTGCCTCTTCCAGTTTCTGGTGTTTCCAGGCATTCCTGCTTGGTGGCTGCATCTCTCCAGTATCACATTGCTGCCCTTTCTTCTGTCTCTCCTCCAATGTTATCTCTTACACGGACACTTGTCATTTTGGATTTAGGGCCCATCCAGATAACCCGGAATGATTTCACCTTGAGATCCTTAACTTAATTATATCTGTAAAGACCCATTTTCCAAATAAGTCACATTCATAGATTTCATAGAAATTAGGACATGAACATATCTGATTGCAGGCCACCATTCAACCCACCACACTATTGGAAACTGAAATTTTCAGGTGACAAGGGAAAGAAATTGTATTCGTCTTCTATTGCAGCATAACAAATTGTCACAAAGTTTAGTGGCTTGAAACAACAAGCATTTATTATTGGATAGTTTCTGTGAGTCAGGAATCCAGGCACGACTTAGCTGGGTCCTCTGCCTCAGGGTCTCTCATAAGACTGCAGTCAAGTCGCTGGCCGGGTAAAATCTCAGATGAGGGAGGAGCTGCTTCTGAGTTCATGTGATGGTTGGTGGTAGCATCCAGTTCTTCACATGCTGTTGGACTGCTGTTCCTAACTGAGAGTTGGCGAGCAGCCACCCTCCATTCCTTGGTACTTGGGCCTGTCTGGCTTCCCAGGTGGCGTGAGTGGCAAAGAACCTGCCTGCCAGTGCAGCCGATGTAAAAGACATGGGTTTGATCTCTGGGTTGGGAAGATCCCCTGGAGAAGGGCAGCACAACCCACTCCAGTATCCTTGCCTGGAGAATCCCATGGACAGAGGAGCCTGGCTTGGCTACAGTCCATGGGGTCGCACAGAGTTGGACATGACTGAAGCAACTTAGCATGATGGGCCTCTCCAGCATAGCAACTTGCTCTATCAAAGCTTGCAAGACAAGAAGGCCCAGGAGAATCTGTTCATAAGGTGGAAGTCACAATCTTTTCTAACTTTCCCATGGAAATGGCATTCTGTCCCTTTTGCCACATTCTGTTGGTTAGAAGCAAGTCCCCAGGCCAGTGCACACTTAAGGGAAGGGCTCAACTACACAAGAGGGTGAGTTCAGGAAATCAGGACCATAGGAGATTCCTTCAGGCATCTGCCTCCCACAGGAGTGACACTTTTTTTCTAACTGGTGACCCACCAGTTCAAGTACCACCGATTCACTGACTAATTTAGCTGTTTTCCAGAACTGAAATGCCACGTTTGTCATATATTAAGTCTTGTATATACTTGAGTCTGTCTAGACACTCCTCTGTGTCATATCTTTTCTGTCAGTTTCCATGGTAATACCTTATTGTTTTATTATCTGATTATTATAACTGATATTTTGTTTTAAAAGGTATTGATTTTTATATTTTTATCTAACCACATACTGAATTTTCCTATTCATTTTAGTACCTTTTCAGTTCTTTTAATATTTATACACTTAGGCAAGTAAGTATAATTCTGGTATTCCTTTCCAGCATTATTTATCAAATTCTTCTTACTGGATCGGCTCCAGAACAGTGTTCTTCCCCAGTTTTAATTTGAATGAGTGTTCATTACTGGACGAGACCAATAACTATAAACTTACTTAAAAGGCTGTCAAAGATTTTCCTCTACCAAAGCACCCAAATGGTTTATTGCCTATTTCCAGGAATCAGTATATAAGTTGATTGCTGATGGTTTCTGATAAATTCTTAGTTCAAGCTTACAAAATTGTTATCAAAATATATAGTCAGTCAAACAACTGTTCAAAATCTTTTCAGATGATCATATATATTTTGAGGTTTTTTTCATCCCTTTTAACCTGTAATGAGTTGAATCATTCTAGGATTTCTGGAATAACTTATGGGGTAGATAGTATTATTCTGTTAATATACTGTTCAGTCACTGAGTCATGTCTGACTCTGTGCGACCCCATGAACCGCAGCACGCCAGGCCTCCCTGTCCATCACCAACTCCTGGAGTCTCCCCAAACTCATGGCCATTGAGTCGGTGATGCCAACCAACCATCTCATCCTCTGTCGTCCCCTTCTCTTCCTGCCCTCAATCTTTCCCAGCATCAAGGTCTTTTCAAATGAGTCAGCTCTTCGCATCAGGTGGCCAAAATATTGGAGTTTCACCTTCAATATTAGTCCTTCCAATGAACACCCAGGACTGATCTCCTTTAGGATGAACTGGTTGGATCTCCTTGCAGTCCAAGGGACTCTCAAGAGTCTTCTCCAGCACCACAGTTCAAAAGCATCAATTTTTTATAGACCAACTCTCACATCCGTACATGACTACTGGAAAAACCATAGCCTTGACTAGATGGACCTTCGTTGACAATTTAATGTCTCTACTTTTTAATATGCTATCTAGGTTGGTCATAACTTTCCTTCCAAGGAGTCTTTTCATGTCATAGCTGCAATCACCAGCTGCAGTGATTTTGGAGTCCCCCAAAATAAAGTCAGCCACAGTTTCCACTGTTAATCCATCTACTTGCCATGAAGTGATGGGACTGGATGCCATGATCTTTTTCTGAATGTTGAGCTTTAAGCCAACCTTTTCACTCTCCTCTTTCACGTTCATCAAGAGGCTCTTTAGTTCTTCTTCACTTCTTGCCGTAAAGGTGGTGTTATCTGCATATCTGAGATTACTGATAGTTCTCCCAGCAGTCTTGATTCCAGCTTGTGCTTCCTCTAGCCCAGCATTTCTCATGATGTACTCTGCATATAGCAGGGTGACAATACTTACTCCTTTTCCTATATACTGTTACATTCAGTTTAATACAGATTTTTACAACTGTTTACTTGAATTCATTTGGCTTATCAAAACTGTGCTAGCCATGAAATAAATTTGGAAGCTTTCTGGCTTTTTGGGGGTGCTTCATGATGGTTTAAAAAATAGGAATTATCTGTTCCTTAATTTTTCCATAAAATAACCTCCCTTCCTCACCCCACCAAGTCATTATCTCATACTTAGTAGGAAGTAGCCCTTACTACTATTAAAATTACTTTATTTATAAGTTTAATTGCTAACTATGTCAGTCTTCCTGCTTCATGAAAATCAGGGACCATCTTCATCTTGTTCATCAGTGTGTCCCTGATCTAGAGCAGTATCTGGTACAAAGGCACGCAACAAGTATCTGTTGAATGGGTAAAACCTAAATAAAGCTGAACAGAGTAAGGGGAGATACAGAGGTATTGAATAATACTCTGCTACTTCAGAATGAATATTGGTATTATCACACTTATTTAAAATTTCCTGAGGTTAACCAGCTTCATTGCTTAATTCATGCCAGAATTTTCCCTTTTTTGAAGGTGATCAGAGGATTGCTGAAATTTTGGCCAAAAACATGCAGTCAGAAAGAGGTGAGTTTTGTTTAACAAAAGCAGTAAATTTTATTAGAACTTTTCAATCTCAGGGCTATAAACGGTGCTTCCTTGGGTTACGGGTATCACCACCACTACCTACCAAGTGGGCACTGTTCTGTGGGGTTTAGAGAAACTTGGTGGAAGAGCTGTCCATTATGGTAAGTTGCATATACTGTCAAGGTATTTTTCGTCCACTGTTAACCTTCTTGTGTTTTCTATATTAACATCATATAATTTGTCATGTTTCTTAAAAGAAAATTTTTTTAACCTAGGTGATGTTTTTAGGAGAAATTGAAGAAATCTTAGATGTCATTGAACCAACACAATTCAAAAAAATTGAAGAGCCCCTTTTTAAGCAGATATCCAAGTGTGTATCCAGTTCTCATTTTCAGGTATGGTGTTTTCAGTGAAGCCATTTCTATTTTACACTATTACTTTTCTTAGTTTTGATGTTTCTGAATGTCTTTTTTAGGTTGCAGAAAGGGCACTGTACTTCTGGAACAATGAATATATTCTTAGTTTGATTGAGGAGAATATTGATAAAATTCTGCCGATTATGTTTGGCAGTTTGTACAAAATCTCCAAAGAACACTGGAATCCGTAAGTGTCTTTTGTGTTGATTGTGTCATTTTTGTTTTTCTAACGTCTTTCTCGTTTGATCTCATAACGCATACATAGGAAACCTATACAGATTTGGAACTCCCAAGGTTAACATCACATGGTTCTATTGTGCAATGAGTTTTATGAAGTTGTACATATATGTGGGTCTGTACGTTTGTGTGTTTGTAGCAGAGAAAGNTCGTTTGATCTCATAACGCATACATAGGAAACCTATACAGATTTGGAACTCCCAAGGTTAACATCACATGGTTCTATTGTGCAATGAGTTTTATGAAGTTGTACATATATGTGGGTCTGTACGTTTGTGTGTTTGTAGCAGAGAAAGGTTTATTGCAGGGCCAAATGAAAAGAATGGGGTGGCTTGTCCTTAAAAACTCTGAACTCCTGCATGTTCTTAATTTTAGTTGAGAATTGCAGATCTAGGTTCTGTCTGGTGTGACATCCTGCCAGCATCCAGGCTCACCTCCCAGCTGGCTGAGCCCAGGGCGAAGCGTCAGTGCTCAGGGTCACGTCAGTGGCGTTTAGGTTGCATGTGTCCCAAGTTCTGTAACATCCTTATCCTGTCGTCTCTTTCCTTCTTACAAGTCGTAGCAACTGCATCTTTTTCAGCTGCTTTTAATGCGGTCATTCAGGATTCCTGATGGCAGAGCTGCTTTTAATGCGGTCATTCAGGATTCCTGACGGCAGAGCTGCTTTTAATGCGGTTATTCAGGATTCGTGATGCAGACTCTAGAGTAGTCCCTGTGTGCCCTCATAGCTCAGTTGGTAAAGAATCTGCCTGCAGTGCAGGAGACCTACGTTCGACTCCTGGGTTGGGAAGACTCCCTGGAGAAGGAAATGGCAACTCACTCCAGTACTCTTGCCTGGAGAATCCCATGGATAGAGGAGCCTGGCAGGCTACAGTCCACGGGGTCACAAGAGTCGGACACGACCTTGTGACTAATTCATCAAATCAGACTCTAGAGCAGACAGGAAGCTGGCCATAACGTTTTTAGGGTTTAACCCAAGCATGACACAGTGGGAAGGACATGAGTTTTGGAATCAGATAGACCATCTCTGCTACCACTGGCTGGGTGACCTTGAACAAATTACTGAACTTGAGCTTCAGTTTATCCTCACTAGTGGATTGACTGAGTCAGTCAGTGTCAAAGCCATTTCAGAGATGATAGTGATGCATTTCCCATCTGTTAGTAGCATCAGTAACCCAGCACTGGCTTGTTTCCTTTTAGCACCATTGTAGCACTGGTGTACAATGTGCTGAAAACCCTCATGGAGATGAACGGCAAGCTTTTTGATGACCTTACTAGCTCATACAAAGCTGAAAGACAAAGGTATTTGACATTTTTAATTACAAAGCCAACTGTACATTTTAGATTACTTGAATGTGATTCAGTCCAATAAGGTATTCTAAGTTAAAATTATGTTTAAAAAGCCAATTACATCAGCCATTACAATTTGAACATCTCAGGTGGTGGTATGGTTTAGAACCTGCCCACTGATGCAGGAGATGCAAGAGACACGGGTTCAAGCCCTGGGTCAGGAAGATCCCCTGGAGGAGGAAATGGCAACCCACTCCAGTATTCTTGCCTGGAGAGAATCCCATGGACAGAGGAGCCTGGTGGACTACAGTTCATAGGGTCACAGAGTCGGAGACGACTGAGGCGGCTTACCATAATAAACACTTTATGGGCTTCCCTGGTGGCTCAGGGTAAAGATTCTGCCTGCCAATGCATATGAACAGAGGAGCCTGGCAGTCCAGGGGGTTGCAGAGTCGAACTCAGAGATTAAACAATAACAACAATAATAATAAATGCTTTAAAGTCATATGCAGGTAAACTCCTAATGGTTAGATTATGATTTTAATGTGGATCATAAATTCTGATCTCATTGTGAGCCTTAGACTTCATCAGTCTTGGTAACATCTACATTGTGAAATACATTTTATATTAAATTTTAAATGTTTTATTTTTACATATATGAGAATTGCTTTTGTCCACATGGGCTTCCATAGTGAGCTTATTCTTAACTGTTCCTTGCACAATATTTAAACTTAAGGTGTACAATAACTAATGTACCTGAGCCCATTTATTTCTAATAATTGTATTACCTATTTATTATGTTTGGAAAAACTGATCTACTTGGATTGTAAGTTCTTAGTCCTGGTTTTCTGGTGTCAAGTAGAGAAAGGATCTCTCTTCTTCAAGGTCATCCTAGTCCATGAATAACTAACTCAATGCATTATTTCTTTTAAATAGCACCTTTCAGGGAGGAATACGAATTAGGTAGTTAAGAGCCCTGGAAGCAATAGGAAGAAGGAAGAGATGACTGGGATCATATGAAACTCACATTGAAAAATGCATTTCACATAACTTAAGACTGATCTTTGTATCTCACTATCTGCGTGAATCAGCACTTTTGTCCCCTTAAAGCATATGTAACTGTGGAACTGTAAGCCTGTGGGTTTTTCACACATTTATATAGCCCTTCAGAATAGTTTGGTCCACATCATTCAAAAATGTTCTCTTTAGAACTGAAATTAAGTATTAATAATTGAAGCAACATGTTTTGAGTTTTGTGGGGTTAAGAGATTATTCAGACTTTAAAGTTTCCATCTGACATGCAGGAGACAAGAGATAGTAAGACACAGACTGGTTGGTAGCTTAGAGATGGGAAGCGGGTCCACCAGGAAATGGCCCAGACCGACTCGTGGCAAAAGAGCAATCGTGATTACAGCCACTGCATGGGGTTTCCGCAGTCGTGATTACAGCCACTGCACGGGGTTTCCGTGACTGAGTCCACATTGTGTGGTTTGTCAACCATGAAGCACTAACAGTGGCCGTGGCGATGGTGATACATTTCAGCTGGTGCAAGAGACGCACGGACATGGTTAATTACGCTGAGGAGAGTAATGGCAAACAACACAGTGCCCTAGGTATACCTGACTCTCAAATGCTTTAGGTGGAGGGGTTTAAGTGACACGTGAGTCAGCAAGTCTATTTTCCAGCAAACTGCCAAATAGCATGTTTCTTCAAGCTATGAAATAAATTTCTAACTACAAAATTCTTGCTTTGTTTACAGGGAGAAAAAGAAGGAATTGGAACGAGAAGAATTATGGAAAAAATTGGAGGAGCTAAAGCTAAAGAAAGCTCTAGAAAAGCAGAACAGTGCTTACAACATGCACAGTATTCTCAGCAATACAAATGATGGATAAAAACAAA
>SJYX01014954.1:108117-160633 GCA_006410675.1 Oreotragus oreotragus | reverse complement strand
TTTTTTTTTTTTTCAAATCCAGCTGCTAACTATGTGGGAGGGAGTGGAGCAGAGCTACAAACCAGCTCAGATCCAGCTGGACCAGGCACCACTCCGTGAAATGCTCCACCGTGAGCGCTCTGGGAGCCGCTGGGACAAAAGCAAAGGGTCTGGGGCAGGCCAGGCCAGGCCTGCAGAAGAAACATGCAGTGAAACCCCCGGCGGCGGGCCCACTCACTTCCTGTCGAACATCCTCTCACCCTTAAGACCCTGGGGCGAAGCTGACCCCTCCGAGAGGCTTCCCTGCACGCAGGACTCAAGGGTGGACCCAGGGACGGTGCAAGGCGAGCCCAGCGCCACCTACCTCCTGCCGGAACTCCACCGCCTCCCGCCCGTCCTGCTCCTTGGTCTCCACCAGGGACATCTTAACCCAGGTGCGGAAGCTCCCAGAGAACTTCCAGCTGGAATAGGCGCTCTCGCAGGCCTGCATGAAGCTGGCCCTGTCTGGGCTTGGAGGGCAGAGAAGGAAGGTCCGCGTTAACCAGGAAGGGCTCGAACCTAGCCAGACAAACTCCAGCCCGTACCACCAGCCAGCTCCTCTGCTGGTATTGGCAGGACGCGGCCCACGCTCTCCTTCTTCACAGCTGGAGGGGAAGCTGCCACCTGCCTCAAGGCCGAAGTGTGGTCCCTGGAGCTCCCAGCAGAAGCCCCCCACCCTTCCCCGCTCCCTGTCTTCTCCACCACCTGCTCCCAGCAAAGAGGCCTGCAGACTGGGCTGGGCCCCTCAGCACCCTGGAGAACTCAGCTTCAGCAGCCCTGGGGTGCCCTGGAGAACTCAGCTTCAGCCAGCCCTGGGGTGCCCTCCCTAAAGGCCTGGAGAGGGGAGGAGGGTTCCCTCGGGAGCTCTCAGCCAGAGGAGGCATCCGCAGCGCCCATCCAAGGGTCACAGAGCGCCCACGGCCAAGATGAAACTGCAGCGCAGCGCTGAGAATGCTCAGAGGGGCACAGGAAGGCGCTAGGTGAGGAGGGGGCGCGGCCTGCATCCGCAGGGAAGGGAGGGGAGCTCCAGCTGGAAGAAGGGGCGGAATAAGCCAAGGCGGGGGCCCCGAGCCCCAGGATGGGGCCACGGGTGTGGCCAGCAGAGGCAGCTCATGGCCATGTCAGCCCGGGGGTGGAGGGGCAGCCTTCCTTCAGCCGCGGCTCCTTGAAACGGAGCCGCCGCACCTGGAGGACCCGAGTCACTGCCCCCTCAGGCCCCCCTGCAGGACACGCTCCCGCTGCCCACGACCACTCTGGGCCCCAGAGATGGCGCAACAGGGGTGTCCCAAGATGTACAGAACTTGCACCCTCCTGCTAGAAATGGGTGGCAAGGGGGCACCAGGCCCTCCCTTAGGGCCGGCCCCTGTCCCCGGACACCAGGGAAATGCAGCCCAGGGCGGAGGCTGGCCGCCTGGGGCCTCACAGAAACCGGGCAGCTCTGGCCCGTCCTCCGCAATGCCATCAGGGAGCGGGGGACACAAGCGCCCACCCTCTGGGGCGCAGCCATCTCTGCGTGTGGGGTCAGAACACCCTCCCAGCTCCCCGGACTCTCTCAGGGGTCCCTCTGTCTGCCTGGAGGCCGCCTAGCATCCCAATTCCCCCGCACCTGCCCCCTGCCCCCAGCCCAGGGATGCACATGGCTAGAGTGAGATCCCAGGGGACAAGCGGGCTCTGAAGGGCACCTCTGCAGGAACTCCTGGAAGGACGAGAAGAGCAGGTAATCGATGGCGCTGAAGTCCTCGCTGCTCTGGTTCAGGCGGAACTGGAGGAAGACCAGCTCCCGCTTCTGCACCTCCCGCGGCCCCCGCACAATCAGGGCGGATTTCTGCGGAGACAGAGACCAGAGTGGCAGCCTGGGGAGGCGGGCTCCCCAGGGGACCAGGCCCGGGCGACCCAGGACGCAGGCGTCTCCGCCAAGGGGCGGCCCCTGCCCCACCTCGACCTTCCTCCCGGGCCGAGGCAGGACACACCGCACAGGTGCCCCCAGGGGCGTCACCGGGCCTCGGCAGGCGGCCGTGCCTCTCGGGGGAGCTCCACCACGGCCCCTGCTCCTCCACCGCTCTGCCTGGTACGGGGAGGGACGCGGGGCCTGGGGACCAGGCGCCTCCTCTCTAGTCCACAGCCGTGGACGGCAAGGAGCGACCTGGGGCTGCAGGCAGTGACCGCAGGCAGCTTCCGTCTGCACGGAAACGGCTCGCCTTTTGAGCCCTCGTTTCATGAATTCCTATGATACTCAGTTAAACTCTAACTATTATAACAAATCCAGCCGGCCTGGACAGGCGTGGGCCACGATGACTCCTGGTAAGCGTCCCCCTCAGAGGGGAGCCGAGAGGAAGGCAGGCCAGGGAGCCGGTATCCGCGGCGCCGTCTCAGCGGGCACGGGCTGGCACCCAGGGAACTAACACAGCGGGGCACCTGGACAGCGCTGCACTGTACTATCCAGCTCCTCGTTCAAATTTCCTACAGTTCTTTTCATTTACATTAGCTCCCATTTCCTGGAGTCAGTTCTGTCAGTTCCTCTCCAGCCTTTTATGCTGTTGGTCTCCCGGCGACCCTGAATTCTCCATTCTGAGTGTCGGGTCGGGCTGACCAGCGCAGGTCTGGGGTGTGGGCTTCCTCCTAAGCAGGGCTCTTACAGGCTGGCCCCGGCCTGGGGCTCACGAGGAGGATGCCCTGACGCAGTGGCCGGGCGGGCCGGCAGGCCAGGCGCTCCACGTCCTCATCTCCCACGAAGAGTCCTTTCTCCCAGCACTCTCCTCCTCCTGCCGCGGACGTCCCGACTCGAGTTCTGCCGTTCCTCTCTGCTGGCCCAGTACCCAGGCAGGAACCCCACCCCGAGCTTATGCAGAGAAGGGCCCCGGGGCCTTCTCCCAGAGCAAACACTGTCCCCAGAAGCCCTGCGAGGGCTGCAAGCCGGGCCGCCGGGCCCAGAGCCAGGATCCCAACTTGCCCATTGGGCAGCCCGGCTCTTCGTGATTAAAGAGCTGGGAGTGGGAGGAAAGCCTTCACTACGACAGCAAGGACTCTGTGGCACCTGCTTTCGGGCACAGGCTTCCCCTGGCCCTGCTCCATCGATCTGATCCAACGGGCTGTCTATACCTTACACCAGTTCCTCAAAATCTCTGGTCCTCCTATCCGTTCTTGGTTGGCAGGGTTATTATCAATATTGTACCTTGCTTTATCGTGTGCAGGAATGGGAATCATTTCAGCAGGATTTCAGGAGGAGGTCTAGAATATATATTAACAAAAAGTCTCAGAGGAATTCTTTCATCTCAAGGTCCACCTGGGGCCTCTGTATCACCCAAGGGGCAGGTCCTGCTCCGTATTCGACACGCGAGCTGCCTCGTCCGGCCGGTCCTTCTGTCCACAGCTCCGCCATCTGCTGCCCTTTGGGGGCCCCTTCCTCTCCAGAGATACCTAACTGTGGAATTTTGCTCAAAGGAACAAACAAGCATGCTGCTGCCTCCCTTTATGCTTTGGTGCAGAGTTCCTCTGCCTAGAAACCCTCTTCTTCCTCGTTTTGAGCTGGAAAACTTAATGCAGCCCTGTCCTTTTGGAAACAAGGATACAGGATGCAAAGAAGATGTAAATATACACAGAATTCCTTCCTTGTCTCCAGAACCCTTGTCATCCACTTCCCTGCTGAGCTGAGCCTCCGTGACGGCCGGGCCAGGGTCCTTGTTCCCAGACCAGCGCTCCTTCCCACAGGGGCCCCAGTTACTCCAGAACACAGATTCCCAGGCCCCGACCCCAGGAACCACGATTCCAGTGAGCCCAAGTGGAACCCGGAATCTGTATTATCAGAAACGATCCTGGCAGTTCTGCTGAGCACTCGGGAATGGGGCCCGCCTGGTGACATCACATCAGCTCCACTCTGCAGCCCTGCCTCCTTCCATCCAGGACCGGGTGTCTCATCACACTGCCGGGAATCGCAGAGAGTCACTCAGAGAAGGATGAGGCTTCACTGCTGCTCTGGATGCAGGCGAGCCAGCCACGGCTAGACCTGACCACGGCTAGACCTGAGGAGAGCCTCATGCTTGCTGTCCTCGGGCCCACACCAAGGGCAAGGGAGGCTAGCTGGCAGAAGGAAGATAGGGACCCTCGGGGTGCGCACTGCCCAGCCCCAACCCGGGAGACAGGCGTTACCAGGGTCTGATTGGAGAAGGGGTCCGTGTAGTTGATCCTCTGCGTGGTGCAGTTCACGTCTCCAGGCTGCCCGGGGCTCCTCAGAGGCGGGATGACCTCGTAATAGTGCTTACAGCTGAGCAGCTGGGCCTGACCGGGGTACAGGGCGATGCCTGGAGCGGGGACAGGGAGAAGTGAACACACCCCTAAAACCATGTCATGCATATTTTTTCACACTCATCAGTCACCTAAGTCCTCCCGGAGTGATTGCAGAGGAGGAAGAAAAAAAGGGCTGTTTACAGAGGATGGGGAGCCCCACGCCCTGCCCTCAGAAAGGCCTGCTCTCATGGAGCCAGCCAGGGCCTTCTCAGTTAGCCCCTCTCCTGGCTGGGGACGCAGCCTCCCTGGTGCCTATAGCAACACCCACCCCATTCAGAGCCCTGCTCCATGTGTTCCCAGGAGGCCCCCCGAGACCAAGCCGGGAGGCCAGGCCCCTGGGACCGCCGCCCGCTTGCAGGCTCACAGGGCGGCCCTCGGCGGTGGGACTTCCCAGATCTCCCCATCTCTCATCTCCTGCTCCGACTGGGAGCTCCACGTGTGCAAGTCACATCTCCAAAGTCCCTCCCCTTCCCCAGCCAAGGCAGCGCCCTCCAAGCTGCAAGGATGGCAGTTGTTCTAACCACACTGAGCTGCACATCGACTCCGGACACCGGCAATGTCAGAAAGACAAAGGGACCAGATACAGAGTAAGACCCCCAGAGAGAAAGACCAGGGCGGACACAGAGAGGGGAGGGGCAAGCAGGCGGGCGAAGAGGCTGGGACTGGCACACATAGTCAAGAACCCCCCAGGAGAGGGGACTCGAGACTCCGGCTCTGCGCTGTGAGCAGTCCATCCTGAGGGTCACTCTGGGGCGTCCCGGGGGCAGAGTGGCGGGGGCACAGGCCAGGCGGGCAGAGCCCGAGCCCCCAGACCTCACGCTGCCTCCCCGCCTCCTGTTCACACCACGCTACCAGAACCCAGCACCAGCACCGCCACCCTGGAGCGGACAGTCCCCTCTTCAGCAGAGATGGTTCCCGGTGGGTGATGTGGCCCGGGGGTCCCCTCTCCAGGCAGGCCCCAGCCACCTCTGGATGGCCGCGCCTCCCCCGCCCCCTGCTCCAGCCAGACTAGACTCATCTCCCCAGAGAAGCCCTGTCTCCCTAAGTTCATCTCTGCTCCTATGGACCCGCCTCCCAGAGAAACTGTTCCATCTGCCAAAGCCCAGCTCAAATCCTGCTGTGAGCGAAGCCTTCGGTGCCCACTCCAGCCCTGCAGCCATCACTCCAGGCTTGGTCCGCCTCCCTCCTCGGCACACGACCCTCTGGCTGGGTACCAACGGCAGCTCGTGGGGTGGGGCAACCCACACCCAGACTGTCTCAGACTCCCCTGCCCGTGGTGCCCGGCACCGTGCCAGGAATGCAACGGAGGCTCGGGGGTATTTAGAAGTCGCTGCCTGGGACCCGATGCCTGTCCTGGGGCAGGCGCTACCTGGGGCGTCGTAGCGATCCACCTCCTTGTAAGACACCGACATGACAGGGTGCTTGAGCTTCTCGCGGAAGTCCGTGATGGTCTGGTAGACCAGGAAGACGGCCACGGCCATGAGCAGCAGGTAGATGAAGATGAGCAGGACCGAGAAGACGCTCTTCAGGCAGGCCTTGCTGAAACGGATGCTGCTGGCGGCCGACTCGCTGTCCAGGGCTGAGCAGCGACAACACACACGTGACCCAGAGGCCGTCTCCAGGCCCTTGACCTGCTTCACCCCAGAGGCGAGGCTGTCTGCACACCCAACCCCCCCATCCCAAAGCCCAACACCTGGCACCCGTCAACACACACCACACTCCTGCTCTGCCAGGACGGGGACCCGAGCTGGAGGAGACTCCCCCAAGAGACGCTTTCAACCCAGCGTGGGCACTGCCCACCCCTGAGCAGCCGAATCAGTGCGTCCTCCTCTGCCCTGAAGGCCCTCTCACCCCAAGCCTGGCCTAAAGCACTGTTCTCCCAATAGCTGCCTCCTAACTGATCCTTCAGGTTTCAGTTTAGAAAGGCATGTCCTCAAGGAAGCGGCTGCTGACCCCGTAACTTGACTGGCACCCGTCTCTCAGCGCTCCCAGGACACCCTATGGCCCTTGCTGTCACTCTGCAATGTCACCGCCTACCTGTCTTTTTATCCCCCCCGGCTGTGAGCTCCACGTGGGTGGATACAGGGTCATTCCCGTCCACACTGCACCCCTAGCCCTTCATGCAGGCCTTCTGTAACTAAATGGTGAATGACTGCATGTGTCCTGAGGCCATCCCCTCCCCAAAAGCCCTAAGGTGAAGACCTAAGACCAGGTGACAAGTGTTTGGAGCAGGGCGGTCAAGGAGCTACGGCAGTTAAAGAAGGTCATAAGGATGGGCCCTGATCCAACAGCACAGATGTCCATAAAGAAGAGGGAGAGCCCAGTGGCGTTTTCCACAGAAACAGAACAAAACAGAAGACCCTGAACAGTCAAAACAATCTTGAGAAGGGAGAACAGAGCTGAAGGAATCACACCCCCTGACTTGAGACTATCAGTTCAGTTCAGTTCAGTCGCTTAGTCCTGTCCGACTCTTTGTGACCCCATGGACTNAAAGAAGAGGGAGAGCCCAGTGGCGTTTTCCACAGAAACAGAACAAAACAGAAGACCCTGAACAGTCAAAACAATCTTGAGAAGGGAGAACAGAGCTGAAGGAATCACACCCCCTGACTTGAGACTATCAGTTCAGTTCAGTTCAGTCGCTTAGTCCTGTCCGACTCTTTGTGACCCCATGGACTGCCGCACGCCAGGCCTCCCTGTCCATCACCAACTCCCGGAGTTTACTCAAACTCATGCCCATCGAGCTGGTGACGTCATCCAACCATCGCGTCCTCTGTCGTCCCCTTCTCCCTCTTTCCACCTCTCCTAGCACCTTGAGACTATGTACAAGGTGATCAAAACACTCTGGTATGGGCACAAATACAGAAGCGCAGGTCAGAAGAACAGAACATCAAGCCCAGAAATAAGCCCACACACTCGTGACTAATTAGTCCATGACAGAGGAGGCAAGAACATACAGAAGAAAAAAGGAAGTCTCTTCAGTGAGCGGTGTCCGGAGAACGGGACAGCTACGTGTGAAAGAATAAAATTAGAACATTCTCTAACAACATACACAAAAATAAACTCAAAATGGGTAAAAGACCTAAACGTTAAGACCAAATGCTATAAAACGTCCACAGGAAAACATAGGCAGAACACTCTTTGACATCAATCGCAGCAACGTTTTTTTAAATCCACCTTCTAAAGTAATGAAAATAAAAACAAAAGTAAACAATTGGGACTGAATTAAAACTCTCCTCCTTCACTTTCATCAAGAGGCTTTTTAGCTCCTCCTCACTTTCTGCCATAAGGGTGGTGTCATCAGCATATCTGAGGTTATTGATATTTCTCCCGGCAATCTTGATTCCAGCTTGTGTTTCTTCCAGTCCAGCGTTTCTCATGATGTACTCTGCATATAAGTTAAATAAGCAGGGAGACAATATACAGCCTTGACGTACTCCTTTTCCTATTTGGAACCAGTCTGTTGTTCCATGTGCAGTTCTAACTGTTGCTTCCTGACCTGCATACAGATTTCTCAAGAGGCAGGTTAGGTGGTCTGGTATTCCCATCTCTTTCAGAATTTTCCACAGTTGATTGTGATCCACACAGTCAAAGGCTTTGGCATAGTCAATAAAGCAGAAATAGATGTTTTTCTGGAACTCTCTTGCTTTTTCCATGATCCAGCGGATGTTGGCAATTTGATCTCTGGTTCCTCTGCCTGTTCTAAAACCAGCTTGAACATCAGGGAGTTCACGGTTCACATATTGCTGAAGCCTGGCTTGGAGAATTTTGAGCATTACTTTACTAGCGTGTGAACGGAACACATTTCAACAGAAGAGAATAAAAGGTGGTTAAGTTGAAAGGGGAAGGAAATCATTAACCTGCAAATAAGAACAAAGCTATTTAGGTGGTAGGACCTATTTAGGTAGAAACAGTATATATACCTAAATCACACAATTGAGGAATGACAGTATCCCCAATGGTTCATAATGCTGAAAGGAGGCTTCTTCCCTTACCCACCCCAACTCTCTCTCACATTTTAATCTGAGTATAGAATCAACAAACCTCCAGGCAACCCCACTTACTTTTATTGGTACAAACTGTCTTATGAACTTGATACCATGTTCTTGCATATGTTCACCAATTTTGTTGGCCATGTCCTGGTCAAATCCTCTTAGGAGAATGGATCGTACCATAACAGTGACGTCTAAACCAATACCAGCAAGAAATCCAGCACATTCCAAAGCAACATAGGATGCTCCGACCACCAGGGTCTTACCCGGGCAATAAGGTAGAGAGAAAAGATCATCACTGAAAAAAAAATTTTTTTTTTAAAGGAAGAAAAGAACAGAAAAAATGTCCATATGTGTATAATACCCCAAATTAAAGTAGGTATTTTTACTTTCTTAAGAACAAGACACTTTTAGGATTAAAACCATCCCGATTAGCTACACACATAATATTTGAGAAATTTTTACAAGGTCTTAGACACTTCTCACCACTCAACTGCTGTGGGAGCAGCTCGGGCTTCCAAGGGTGAGCACAGCAAATCATAGCAACTCTGACACTAGTCCAACTCCCACTAAAACAAGTTTATTTTGTACTATTTGGAGTAATTCTCCACTTACGTGTTTAAAATCGCACACGTGTAAACCCAAACCCCCACCCTCATCCCACCACTCCAGCTCTCTCTGAGGTGGAAAACCTGTGTTACTTTTCCTCAACCACCACATCAATCACCAACGGTGGGGAGAGAGGTGGAGGAAAGCTGTCAACGTGTGGGTTTTGTAATGTAAAAACCATTCAAAGTAAAGCCTGACAAAATCTTCTAGTAGAGTGAGGAGGACATCAGACATAAGAGATCCTAAAAGTATTGTTAGTAGACTAGTTTTTTAAAATATGACAAGGGAGTTCATCTAAGACAGTGAAAACGAGAGATGGCAACTGAGCTGCCCCCAGGCAAAGGTTCACAGGATAAACTCATATTACAAAGGTAAAAAGCCTGAAGATAAGTAGTTATAACATAATCAGAAAATAAGAAACTCCTGGGAAAAGAGCATCCAAGGAGACACATTTATCAGTAATCTATCTTAATAACATCATAATTCAAAACTCCTGAACAATAATGTCATCAGTATTTCCACTTGATGGGCAAAAATAAGCCACACAGCAAATCCCTGCCTGACTCACTGATTTCAGAAGATCCCTCTGCACTGAGGCTGCACCCATTCAAATGGCAAAGACTGAGGAAAAACTAGGGTTGAGAAATCTAAATGGCCTGTTATCCTCTAAGTCATGTAATATCTACATAAAGGGTAATGGTAAGTCGCTTCAGTAGTGTCCAACTCTGTGCGACCCCATAGACGGCAGCCCACCTGGCTTCCCCGTCCCTGGGATTCTCCAGGCAAGAATACTGGAGTGGGTTGCCATTTCCTTCTCCAATGCATGAAAGAGAAAAGTGAAAGTGAAGTCGCTCAGTCTGTCCGACTGTTAGCGACCCCATGGACTGCAGCCCACCAGGCTCCTCCGTCCATGGGATTTTCCAGGCAAGAGTACTGGAGTGGGGTGCCATTTCCTTCTCCAACATAAAGGGTAATATGTAATTCTGATTTTGTTTAAAAAAAAAAAACCCATGGACTGCAGCCCACCAGGCTCCTCCGTCCATGGGAGTTTCCAGGCAAGAGTACTGGAGTGGAATAACCTATAGTGGAAAAGAATCTGAAAAAGAACATATATGCATAACTGATTCACTTTGCTGTATGCTTGAAACTAACAAAGCACGGTAAATTAGCCACACTTTGAAGAGGGAGAGACAAGAGGGTGCAGACACTCAGAGGAAAAGTCACACACGAGAACGCACGGGCCGAAAGCCAGAGCAAAGGGGCCTCGGGAGACTCCAAGCCTGCCGACACTGGGGCCCTGAACTTCCAGCCTCCGTAACCGGAAAACATTTCTGTTGCTCAGCCACCAGCCTGAGGCAGTTGGTGAGGACAGGCCGAGCTGAGACACTCCCACAGTGCTCCTGGAGGGTCTCTGCTCCTGAAACCGTGGGCTCCCTGAGGAGAAGCCTGTCTCCTCCCCAGCAGCTGAGCGCAAGGCTGAGGAGGAAGCGGGGTCGGAATGGAAGCCCCAGAAGGTACGTGCTTGGCTTCTGGCTTCCAACAGCGACAAGGCTGCGCGGTCACACCACCCTTCTACAGAACACAATTACAAACTTGGACGAAATAATTTAAAATTATTTGAAGGCACTGGAAAATGATCAAAAGCAAGCTGAAACTAAAAGAGAATCTACCCCTTTTGAAAAAAAAACAAAATAAAAACCTGTGTCTGGTGAGATTGGTAAACTTGCAGCTTTTTGCCTGAGGGCTCTGAACAGTCTCTATAAGGTGTGGCGAGACAGTGGACAAAGTCCAAGGCTGGGCAAGCAGCCAGAAAGTTAGGGGAAAACTCTGAAAGGGGGGGAGCCACATGGGCGAATGAGCTCCCAAATCTGCAAACAAAACATGCTCCAGTCCTCGCTGAAGACCCCAGGAGGGCCAGGAAAAAGCAGCAGCTGGAAACCGCAAGACTGAGAAAAGAGTCCAGCTGCTCTTCATGCAAGGAATACAGGCGATTAGAACTTGAGTCTTGCTAGTTTATCTACTTGCTAAAAAAAAAAAAGAAAAGTGAAAGTGAAGTCGCTCAGTCTGTCCGACTGTTAGCGACCCCATGGACTGCAGCCCACCAGGCTCCTCCGTCCATGGGATTTTCCAGGCAAGAGTACTGGAGTGGGGTGCCATTTCCTTCTCCAACATAAAGGGTAATATGTAATTCTGATTTTGTTTAAAAAAAAAAAAAAAGGTATATGTATCAATTATTTTCCAAAGTATCTGTAAATATCCATCTGGGTTTTATATAGTATACATTTAAAAGACATACTCACATATATATACATTTCAAATATAAATATTGCAAGCATAATCTATATATGAGTAGAGATATTAACTCTGGGTGATAAGATGACCAATGTTTATAATCCTGAATTTTTCAAATGTTCTCTGGTATAAAATTCTTTTCCTTTCTCTTTTTCCTAATTCCCTGTTCCCTCGGGCAAAAACGTAGTGAAAAACTTAAGTTTTAGGAAAAGGATTAAATGGATTTGAAGAAAAAAGAAAAAGCAGAAATCCTCTTTTCTCTCCCAATTTGTCCTTACCTGCTGATACAGTATTCTTTGTCACCAGGGATACCCAAATAACGTGGCCTTTCACCAGTAGCAATGAGAAATCTCTCTGCTGAGTAAATCTTCTCTTTGCCTTTGTTATTTGTTGCCTACAAAGGAACCAATATATCAATTTTTAATAAGTTATTATCCTTTAGAATTGTCAACACTGTAATTAAAAAGGCTGTTTACTACAGTGACCAATTTGATCTTCATAAAAATTTGCTAATGCAGTGAGAGGTTGCCCGAGGGCACAATGCTAGGAAGCAGACATAGAGCCAATATTCAAATCCTGCTAATCTGCCCCAAACCCAGTCCTCTTATCCTTCACTACACCACAAGAGAAAGCCCCTAAGAAGTGACCGCAAAATCACCCAACTGGATGTTCTGGGTCACTAATGTTTTTATTAGGCTAATCACCTCTACTCCCCACCCACCCCAACAAAAGCTTAAAGATACAAAACCAAAAAACCTTCTTAGGCAGTCACACGCTTACCTTAATCCTGTGAGGCCCCACAAACTCCCCGTACGCGTTCTCGTAGGTGACCTTTTTCTCCCGCAGAGCCACGCGGTAGCCCCAGTTGAGAGAGCCAATGTGGTTCTGGACAGCCTCTGTCATTCTCTCCCAGTCATGTTTAACTACAAGAGAAAGAGAGACAACATGCTCAGCTTCTCAACCGCCTGACAAGTATCAGTTCCCAGGAACTCGTCTGAAATAGCAAGGCTTTCATTTCAAGCACATAAACAACTTTTTCAAGTATTTTTTCCCTTTAGAAAACTACCCAACAATTAATTAGTGTAAAAATCCTGGAAAACTTTAAGACTAAAATAACTATACCCAAACTTTTTTCTTCTTTATCTAGAAACAAACAGGAATTTTACCTTGGACTATGAACACTGACTGCTGGGTCAATGGGATGCGTAAGTAAAAGACCTAGGATTTGGAATGTATATCCATCTCCAAGGGATTCTGATGTAGCCAGGTTTGGAGTACTAATAAGCTGGAAACAGTATCTGGACCAGACGCTGGCAAATTAAGGCCCCACCAGTGAAATTCAGTCACCACCCCTTCTATACATGAAGCTTTACTAAAATCCAGCCACGATCATTTACTTCCATAGCTGAGCAGTTCTGACATAGGCCACAAGGCCCATAAAGCCTAAAATATTCTATGTGGCTCTACAGAAGTGTGTGGATCCCTGGTCCAGACAGAAGTTTAAGAGTTTGCTTCATTATCTCCCAAACCTCCTATCTCACCAAAGAGGAAGATTCTTACAATTCTATCATAAAATTAATTCTTTGAGCAAAGGCACTAATATTGAATTTCAATGGACAAAAACAAATCCTGTCATTCATTCATTAACAACTTCAACAATGACTGAAAAAATAGGACACAGGTAAAATCTACTCTGGTGGTAGAAGAAGGCAGGTTATGGGAAGCTGCAGTTTGCAAGGAGGAAGAAGAGAATCAGCACAAATTGAAAGCCTCTGACACAGAAATGAGCAGTCTGAGTCCTAGAGTGAGGGTTAAGTAGCTTGGTTCAGGCAAGAAGTACTAGAATCAATTCTATGGGTACCAGCAGCCGGCCTCTGGAAGTGGGAATGACAGCACAAAAACTGGTTTGTGGCCTCCCAAAGAAAAGATTATAGGGATTCAATTCATAGAACCAAAAAATGTCTAGAAAAACTGGAGCAAACCTTCAGATATGAGTTCAGCTGGGGTAGGGAAACTTTGGAGGCCACTGTGGTCACAAGGCCCGGTGGACTAGGTGCTAGGGCCCAACAGATGTTACAGAGAGCCTCGATCAGCCTGTCTGTCTGATGTCCATCCACCACCATGGAAATATGAGACAGGACTTACTGTTTCCCCCAAGGAATGGAAGAGAATAGTATTGACTCACTCCCATGTGCCAATCATCCATATTTAACCAATCTCATTACATAACACGTCTTCTTTTTAACTAGAATATTTTAAGCAAATCCCAGATGTGGTTTTATCAGTGGTGGTTTTATTGGTAGTGGTTTTGGTTGTCACTCTGATGCAAGTAGGAATCAAGATTGCCAGAGAAATATCAATAACCTCAGATATGCAGATGACACAACCCTTATGGCAGAAAGCAAAGAACTAAAGAGCCTCTTAATGAAAGTGAAAGAGGAGAGTGAAAAAGTTGGCTTAAAGCTCAACATTCAGAAAACTAAGATCATGGCATTTGGTCCCATCACTTCATGGCAAATAGATGGGGAAGCAGTGGAAACAGTGGCTGACTTTATTTTGGGGGGCTCCAAAATCACTGCAGTTGGTGATTGAAGCCATAAAATTAAAAGATGTTTACTCCTTGGAAGAAAAGCCATGGCCAACCTAGATAGCACATTAAAAAGCAGAGACATTACTTTGCCAACAAAGGTCCATCTAGTCAAAGCTATGGTTTTTCCAGGAGTCATGTATGGATGTGAGAGTTGGACTATAAGAAAGCTGAGCACCAAAGAATTGATGCTTTTGAACTTTGGTGTTGGAGAAGACTCTTGAGAGTCCCTTGGACTGCAAGGAGATCCAACCAGTCCATTCTAAAGGAAGTCACTCCTGAATATTCATTGGAAGGACTGAGGCTGAAGCTCAAACTCCAATACTTTGGCCACCTGATGCAAAGAACTAACTCCTTGGAAAAGACCCTGATACTGGGAAATATTGAAGGCAGGAGGAGAAGGGGATGACAGAGGATGAGGTGGTTGGATGGTATCACCAACTTGATGGCCATGGGCCTGAGCAAGCTCCGGGAGTTGGTGATGGACAGAGAAGCCTGGCATGCTGCAGTCCATGGGGTCTCAAATAGTCGGACATGTCTGAGAGACCGAACTGACTGACACAGGGACGTCCAGCGATGCTAACTATCCTCCACCTTTGTTCCTTACAAGTAGGAGCTGTCTAGCACAGCATGCCAATAACACCCCCAAGGAGGAACAAGATCTAAGGCAGAATTCACTGTGAAATTTTACAGTGGTAGAAGTGCTAAGTGGATTCTGCTCTGCCAATCCTACAAGTGATACCATGTTTGAAAAGAAGACACAGTTGGGACTAAGTAACTGTACAAAGAAATTACTTCAATGACAGAAATTCAGTGATTAGACCTAATTCAACACTAATTCTATTGTTAGGGACAAGCTTTGTAACTGTTAGGCCCCATGTGATTTCCAAACTCATCAAACCCCTTTTCTCTACCAAAGTCCCTTCATCCTCGGGTACAGTAGGCAGGCACCAATCTCTAGTGTGGTTATGCTCAGGCAGAAGAAATGAAAAAAGCTGCAGCCCACTACTTTGGGATTCAGCATCAAGATACTCTAGCTGCTCCTATGGTCCTGGTCTTGCATTTCATTCTGAGAACTGAGTTTAAGTCTCACAAAATCCACATTCCTACTTTACACGCTGCTGGTGGTAACCGGATTCCTGCTGGACTGTGGGGGTTACATGCCCAGAACCTTAGTTCTCTAGGGCTGCCCTGCTTTCCAGTAATGCCCCAAATCCCCCACCTTCCTGCATTCCCATATACCACCTGGACAGTCCCCATTCCTAAACAGCCCACCCACTGGCACAGCCCAGCACCTCCCCCAGGCCTCCCGATTCCACTGGCCTGGTCAACCAGCTGTAACCTAATGCTGAGCCTCTGCAACGCTGATTCCAGCTACCTAGGCAAGGATTGTACTTTGCCTGGGTGCGCCCTTATGCCCATCCTGGCAATTGGGTCTTAAGCCAATTCTCTCATGCTCCTGAACCGCCTCCCACTACTATACACCCCTAGGTTCGACAACAGTATTCAGACTAACAGAGCTACTAGCATCCTTTAATCTTCATTGCACCTGCTCACTTATACCTCAAATACCCTGAAGGGGCACAAATTCCTTCCAGTATATACACAAGGAAATGAAGGATAGATGGATGACCTGCCCAGGGCTACACAGGAACTCACAGCAGCACAGACACACTGTATGCAAACAGTCAGCTGAGCATGGGAAGAGAATGCAGGCATCTAGAAACTCTGCAAGCCCCCCAAGTGCAAACCAATAATTGTGCTTTCTCTCTAAGGACAATGGGATCCTACAACTTCACAAATGCTCAATTTTTTAAAAGGTACATTTAATTCTTGAGCACAAGAGAATTCAAACAGATATATTTGAAGAAAATACAAAGCCAGTAAATCTTCCAGAAAGGACCAATTCCTCCAGTTTACATAACTGAGCTCCTGTAATTTTTCTCTTATCACAGTCTCATCTTGGAGCTTTCAGAAGAGCAGAGCGCAGGCTGAGTCCTGGACAAGTCACCCCCCTCTCCCCACCTCCCACCCCATTACCAGGCAGATTCAGCTGTGCTGCCTGGTCCAGGTCGAAAGGGCCTTTCCTCCCTCACCATGCTCTGAGCTATTTGCAGTGTCAGAGAAGACAGTCTTCCAAGAAAATAGAAGCACTGTTCTTCAGTCAAGGGCATGAGATTAGATGTGTTTCTATTCGAAAATACAAAATAAGCATTCATGCCTCATCTCCTGGGAACTCGGAGCAGCAGCCTCTAGCCGCTTCTCATTTGAAATATATACCTCCAGTTTCTTTATTCCTCAAAGACCTAATGATAAAGTGTTTGTCTAAGTCCACTGTATCCTTCACCATCAACATTTAGCACAAAAAGGAGAGAGGCGATGACTGCTCCCTGGGTGGTGGATCCCACCAGGCCGGGCCAGCCACTCCACAGCACCCAGCTCTGGCTCCCACAGAGAGGCCAAGTTTGCTTCCGAAGGCACAAGGAGGAATGAGAAAGACGACCATAAAGAAGCCACCACGCTTCCACTTAGGAGAGGGAAGGGATTTAAATAGAGAGCACGTCTCCCGTCAGAGGCTTTGGGATTACTGTCCCTGGCACAGATCTACAAGAGGTGGAAGGTATAAAAATACAAAGATATACATTTCTATCTTAAAATCAGGCAAAGGGGAAGAAACACGAAAGAGCTAAAACTGTTAAATTAGTTGAATAAAATAACTTCTGTAGAGATACACAAGTAAGATAACTTTTGAGTTGTTTATGTTTTAAAATTCAGAGAGCTCCTGCTGATTTTACTGTGCAGAGCTGCCATACACCGGCAGTGGGTGCTTTATCGCCTCATCTCTGTACATTTATTAGTTTTTTATGTAATTCAGAAATAAAGTCAATGTAAATAAGTAAAGTCAGTTCTTATTATTGTTACATGACAACTATAAACTTTTCTTTTGCTGGAAAGATTTGTCAATTCACCAAGTTATATTTCATCACTCACTTGATTACTGAACTTATTAGAATTATACTTTGCTGACCCTGTCATTAAAATTTATTCTGCAGAGGCCTATACTTATCTCTTAAAGATTCTAAAGACCTGTTACATGTACTTTCCTACCTTTCTTACCAAATTAAGCTATTCTGTTCCACCTACCTCATTTTTCTTGAGTTAACAGTTTAAAAGCTAACATCAACTACATACCAATTTAAGTATGAGATCTTCCATGAATCAACAACATTTTAATGATTATGAGTTGTCCCTCCCCAGAACTATTATTGAAATTTAAGGGCCACTGACATTCACTATAAAGAAGACACTATATGGAAATTATATTACTGCATAAATCAAAATTTGCTTGGAACAACCATACATTTTCCATCAAACTCTAGACTTTTTCTTGTTACATGTCCTTCTCTTTGAGGGAAACAAATTGGTTCAAACATACAAATTCCTAAAGATCCATAGATGTTTCTCTACAACCCATTAAACAAAGAACCAAGAAAAGTGCCAGGCACAGTCTACTCCAATTGGCTGACACTCTGAAGGGAAAAATTAGAAGAAGCAGGTCCAGGAGGAAGGGACCAAAACTAAGGCTGGCAGGTATTTTAATCACACTACTGTATCTAAAAAGCCTTTGACTTTGTGGACCACAACTCTGGAAAATTCTTAAAGAGATGGGAACATCTCTTGATGCCTCTTGAGCAATGTGTATGCAGGCCAGGAAGCAACAGTTAGAACTGGACATGGAATAACAGACTGATTCCAAATAGGAAAAGGAGTACATCAAGGCTATTGGATGGCATCACTGACTCAATGGACATGAGTTTGAGTAAACTCTGGGAGTTGGTGATGGATAGGGAGCCCTGGTGTGCTACAGTCCATGGGGTCACAAAGAGTTGGACACAACTGAGCGACTGAACTGAATTGTATTTAATCCTTACCACACAGGCAGTAAACAGCAAAGTCAGAATTACCACTCGCATCTGTCTACTCTAACAACCTATACTTCAATGAGGTGAAGAAAGGATCTTATCCCTGGGGCCCCCAGGGAATGAAGTCTCCCTAAGAATACTGGTAAAGAGTATGTGTGGAAGGACTGGGGTGGATCACAGATCTTTTGAGAGTGGTTAGCAAACAAAATGAATGGTTCTTGGGTTTTCCTCCCAAAGACCCAGAAGGGAAATTCGAGTGTGGCCTGCAGACTGCACACAGAACTTGCCCTTTTGGGGGAGAGAATGGTGAGGAGAGGTACATACAGACCAAGGTCAAAAGCTCTGAGAGTACTTGCTTCTACAACAGTTCCCAAAACCCTGGTCCTCTAGAGGAGTTGCCACTGAAGCCATGAGGGCTGAAAGAAGACATCTATGTAAACCCATGTGTTTTGAGGTCAGAGAGACTTCAATCTAAACTCTGTGCTGTGCTGAGTCACTCAGTCATGTCCGACTCTTTGTGACCCCATGAACTCTAGCCTGCAAGGCTCCTCTGTCCATCGAGATTTTCCAGGCAAGAATACCAGAGTGGGTTGCCATGCTCTCCTCCAGGGGATCTTCCCAACCCAGGGATCAAACCTAGTCTCCTGTATTGCAGGCAGATTCTTTACCGTCTGTGTCACCAGGGAAGCCCAAGAATACTGGAGTGAGTAGCTTATCCCTTCTCCAGGGGATCTTCCTGACCAAGCAATCAAACCAGGGTTTCCTGCATTCCAGGCAGATTCTTTACTAGCTGAGCTACCAGGGAAGTCCTAGTGCTGCCAATTTCTTAGCTGTGATATGGGGGCCCCACTTCACCCCCTCCCCCGAGCCTCAGTCTGCTTGTCTGCCAAATGGAACAACAGGATCCCCTCCAGGGACAGCAGGCTCATATATGTACTGCAATAAGATGGAATGGAGAATAAGGAAAATAATCTGTCTTTAACATGACTCCTGACCTGCAGGACCCCAGTGAAGCCATGAGGTGGGTATTAAGGAAAGACAGGAGCTTCCTCTCTGCTATAGCTATGGTCTTTACCTGCTCTCCCCTCTTCTTTCTGCTATCCCAAGAACCATGAAACATCTGTTCCAACTTGCCCTCAGCACAACTGCAGCTCGCTAAGCTGGTCCACATTCCTCCTCCTACCCTCATCCCAAACCACCCAGGGCATTCAGTCCACAGCAACTGTCTGCTTTATGTTCCCACATGCTCCCTGCTCTAGAGACTCCAACGTATTTACTATTCTCCAAGTACAAACCTTGGTCCTTTTCTTTTGCCTAAATGAACTGACTATCCTCTCCTCTGCTTAGTGTCGAGGATACAACATCTGAAAAGTCATCTCCAGTCACCTCTTAAGTCATTTACCGACCCCACCTCTGGACACCCAGGGTACTTAGCTGGTTTATCAACGATATCAGCACGTTGATGAAAACAGAATCTGTGTATCTACAGATTTGTATTATTTATATACTTCCCCAGCACAGAAACAAGTGCAAATAGTGGGTAAGCATTAGTAATATTATATAACTTCACTAGGAGGATTTCCGAAAAGTCTACTGAAAAAATCTAACTCATTAACTGAAAGGAGATTCTGTTGTGAACTGGGTACACTGACAGTAGGCTCCCAGGAAGGAAACAGTGGACCAACGGCAGACTCAGATACTCAGACATGGGAGTAAATAACTTGCAGGGTAGAGGGCGTAGACGTGGGAAGAGAGGTAGACCATCAGCAGATTACGTGATAAATTTATGCTCCATTAGGTTGAGTCTCCTCACTGCCTTTTTTGCTGGGCAAGAGAAAAGGATGTAGTTTCCATGGTACTTTAAATATTTTTAATCCAACAAAACCCACTTCTCAACAAATAACCCTCCCAAATATCAGTTCATGAAACAAGACTTCCTGGATGAGAGAAAAATAACAGCTTCAAGGGAAAGCAAATGTAATTTGCATTCCCATAGGAAACTCTAGAATTATGAGAATTTCTTTGAAAGAATTCTGGGTTTCTGTTATAAAAAGATACTCCAAGTATAATATCTGTTCTTACCACTAATAGTTACTACACAGCCAACAAGACACAGGATAACCACACTGTTTTTTTTTTTTAACCACACTGATTTTATCCATTAAAATAAAAAAAAACAATAGAAACGACTTCCTGGTTATATACTAGTCTCGTAAGAATGAATGGTGCACTGCAAGATCCCAGCTTACACCTCTCAACAGCACAAATGCAAGAGTAGCTTCCTCCACGTACCCGTCTCCTCAACGTTCCACCCGTAGTTTCGAGAGTCTCGTAGGGCTTGTCCTAACAACGCTGCTTGGTGCATCAGTTTTTTAGGTATGCAACCCACATTCACACACGTTCCTCCAAGACCTGCAAAAGCATTGCAAAATCAGTTTATAGCCTGATGTACAATCCTCCAAAGAAAAGGGCCAACAGTTATTACCATTATAAGGGAGAGGGAAACTTCCCCATCTACCCCTCTTCAGTTCTTGTGGTTAGACAAACAAATCTGACATGAGACAGATCAACAGGAGAAAAAGAAATACATTTTAATTTGTGCACACGACACTTTCATAGAAATGGGACCTAAGAAGTAGCCAAAAGAGACAGCTTTTGTTTTAGACAAAGAAATAATACATCTGTGAGGAACTGACAGGACAAAAACTGACGTTTTGGGTGCTCAATTATTTAAGAATCAAAACAGAGTATGGGTTTGGGATAATAGATAAAGAAGTAACAGTTTTCTTTACATTAGGTTTCTCAGCACCCAATTCTCTATCTTTTGTGATAAGGGTGTCTTTCTACTTCCTGATGTAGGGAGTGCACCTTTCATGTGATGTACTTCCTGCTTTCAGGCAACAGAAAGGAGGGACAGAGTGTCCCACTGGTCATTTCTTAAGTAATTTTAATTCAAAATAATCAGCGTGCCATAGTGCATATTTTGGGTGGCCTACTCCAAGCCCCAATGCTATTCTATGAGACATTGCAATTCATTTGTTTAATGTAGTCAACACTGTTTATACGAGTTTATTCTTAAGTCTCACGACATTGCTAAGATCAGAGAGCCTTAAGACTAAACATGGCAAAACTACCGTAAAACGAAAAGGAGACTTCCACAACTTCCATGTACTTCAAAAATTCATAATTAATTGACTGCTGATAAAAAAGCCAGATATTGAGATTTTACTTTGTGTACAACCTTACACTTGCCACTAAATCCATGAATAGAACTGATAATGGGGTTGCTGAGCAGGGGATGGCTGGACTGCAGTGGGTCTGAAACCACACGCAAAGTTTGGTAAAGGGGATTTCCTGACAGGCCAGTGGTTAGGACTCCACACTTAACTGCCGAGGGCATGGATTTGATCCTTGGTCGAACTAAGGGAACTAAGATCCCACAGCCACACGATGCAGCCAAAAAGTAATAAAATAGTCTAGTGTAAATGAGCAGATTTTTACGGAGGTGGTCCACAGCCTTCACCGACTCTCACCAAAGGATTCATAACACCTTGCCTGTCCCTAAAAAATTTAGTGTCCCTGAACTTAAAGAACACAATGATAACCTATCTCCATTAGAACATAATGTAAGCAGCCAAAATGGGGAGGCACCCAAAATACCAAGAGTGCAAGATGGCAGAGGACAGCCCTCCAAGGAGAACGCAGGCTGAGTGGCACCACAGTGTGTGAGCTCCACAGGCCAGCAGGACTACATGCAGCACAAGAACATGCCTGACAAGAGGTGACACGCTAACAAGTACCTGATGAATGAATCAGAAATTGTGACACTGGCTTACCCAGACTTCCTGCCTCCTTCTAATTTCCACAGCCAAGTCAACTTGATGAAATTTACCTATCACATTACTCCCCTTCCCAAAGGTTTCTCGTTATGCTTGGATTATCAGGACCAAATCCCTCATCTTGGTCCACAAGGACCTGTACAGTCTGACACTTGCCTTCCTCTCCGATCTTAGCTCCAGCTTCTACTACCCACGCCACAACCACCAAAGCTACCCCAGGGCCTTTGTATGTGCCTTTTTGTGAGAAAGAGAAAAGTTGCCTGGAGGACTCTTCCTCAGCTTTTGGCAGGGCTGGCTCATTCTTACTCTTTGGGTTTCATCTAAAAGCCACCTCTTCAGAGATCACCACTGATAAAGGCCTCAAAGTTAAAACTTCTTTCTTTACCCAGTTCCTCTCTATTCCACCAAGTAACTTTTTCAGTACCATGTATCACAATCAGTAAAGTTCTTGTTCATCTTTTGTCTTCCACGAGAATGTAAACTCCACAGAAGCAGGAACTTCAGGTCTACATATTCACTGCTGTATCTCCACAGCTCTCGTTCATAGTAAGTGTTCAATAAATATTTACTGAATAAATAAATAACGAACATAGAATTCACCAAGACTAAGAAGAAGCAAGGGCCATCCATTAAGGTATCTAATTCCAGTTCTTGTTGGAACACAGGAGACAGATTTGAAACAGAAATCCAGGAAGATTTTAAACTTTCACTTACTAAGCCCCTAAATATACTAAGTTACTCAAATATTTATCTTTAAATCATCAAAACAGCTGTGGATATAGTTTTGTATTATCTTGACTCTGTGCCAAGGAACCTAAGTATTCAGCATTTAACTGGAGTCCATTTTGACCTAGCACAAGTGAGTTTCGTTTTTTTTAATTTATTTAATTTCAAAATTGGATTTTAGAAGTCATTCAAACAAAAGCCAGGGAAAAATCTGCTCCTACAAATTCACTTCTAAGGTATTTTAAAAGCTTACCCCATCTAGTTCCAAGAGGGGTTGGAGTGACAAAATCCAGAACCATCACCTTCTTGTCATATTTGGCTGCCTCCTGGAAAATAAATTATTAAAATGAGTTGGAATGGTTAACATGATGGACTGGAAATGGACCATTAAAAATCAATGCTATTTGAACACAGTTATAATGTCTAAAGCATAACCAATTATTAATACCTGAGAATTTCATATACCAAGATGATTAGTGCAACTCCAATGTAAAAATTAAACAAGGGTAGTTCTAAAAACATGCATATTACAGTTGTCAGGATCTGACTACTTTCCCCATATCCCAAGACATACAAGGAGCCTTGCCTTGGCGGCTGCCAGTCCTCCAGAACCCCCTCCAATGATGATGAGGTCGTAGTCATAGGGCTCCGGGAGATCCTTGGAGCCATTCATTTTCACTGGATTTTGATGTCTGTTTTCCTGAGAATCCTAAAGAAGAAAAACAATGGGAGAGAAGACAATTTAACTCAAAAGCAGCAATGTCTGAAAAGTTCTGTGAAAGGACCCTTCTTTGAAGAAAACCAGAAGGCACTTCCAAAGGAGAAACGCAGCTTGTTACATCACAGCACACAATGGGAAATGTTCACCCTTCCTTCAAGTGTTGATCAGTCACCTGCTTTGCGGTAGGAATGTCCTCATGCCCCCTCCACGTGGCAGATAGCTACTGTAACGAGTCTGCAGAGTACACGAAACTAAGGTCCTGATGGCCCGAAAGAATTAACTTACACCTGAGCTAAGTTTGATCAGCTCTTTTTTCCCTAGAATTTTTAAGCTATGCTTTAAATTAGATTTTAAAAACATCTGTACTGTATGTTTTTAGTAGACTCAATCCAATTTGGCAAGCATTTATACTTTCTAGTCAAAGGTAGAATAATGAGTATACTAAGGTTATAGAGTAAGATAAGACCCTGCAAATGGCAACTGAAACAAGTTAGCCAAGTATTTATTTTTCTACACTGTTTAGGTAAAGCATAGAATCCAGAAATTCAGTAGAAAATCATTAACTGCCATTTACCTGCAGGAAAAGTTAAAAGTCCCTGCTTTCGTTTTAAATGAACAGGGGTGGCGGCCAGGGCCGGGGTTGGGGCGTGGGGGCAGTTAAATAAATAAGTGACCCTTGGGCAGATAAAGCTCATTTCTTTAATCTGCCTATGCATGAAGTTACCTATATTTACTTTTCATTACTTGGCATTTATAATATAAACTTTTAATTTTATAAAATCCTTTCCTTCTACTAGTTTTAAAACACACTAGTTACACATTTGGGTGGAACATTGTTTTGGTGATGCATTTAAAACTTCTTATTAAAACAAAAATCTGCTAACATAAGAGAATGACTGGAACAGCTGTTACCAAACACAAAAATTTTTTTAAATCGTTTTAACCTTCATAATCAAAAAAGCCCCCAGACTTACCAGCCCAGACTGCACATTTTCCTCCTGCCTACCATCAGATGTGGGGGGCAAAAGGCAGAGCTTAGTGTCAGGAGAAGAGGATGCCTGGGATGCGGAAGGGGGTGCGGTGTGAGAAGGTGGAGGAGGCGCGGCACTGTGGCTGCCCGTAGGTAGTGCAGCAGGTAAGCATGACAGTTCAGGGACTAAAGGGAGGACACCTGGAAACCAGCAACAGCAGGGGCATGACTGCATCATCCTGACCGTCTGCACAAAAGGTCTAACATGAGAGGCTGGTAAACACAGCCAGTATTCATCAACTGGCATTATGGCGAGGTTCCTCCTCCAATGCAAGGCACTGTGGGGAGAAAAACAGCCCTTCAGATCAAAGGATCAATATGAGCTTCAGGTCACAAGCGTTAACTCTCTCTAGCTGATCTCACAGAATAAGGGCTGACTCACTACTTTAGAAGAATTAACAAGTAAATGAAGCTAGATGTTCTTCTGGGAAAATAACCATTTTTAATCTAAGCCTCATTTTACCTGCATGCACTTAACACAGATGGTGCCAGAATACAATCACTGGCTGCCTAAATAAAAACCACAAAGTTCCTATAACCACTTCCTCTACTATTGAATAAAACAAAGAAGGAAACTGTCATGCTGAAAAGCATGCTCCCTCCACCAACCTTCATAACCTGCTATCTACTGAAATCCTGTATCAGACCTGGGTTCTTATGGTTCAAGTTTAAGAAAAATTGTATCAACCAGTGCACCAGTTTTACAAAGAAAGCTCTGGGTGAACCAAAATATTTTTAATTCTGTAAAGTAAAATCAGAAGGACAGGGAATTAAGGTATTCAGCTGACCCCAGAACTAAACATGATGTTTTAAAATTATAATCCAACTTAAAACAAAAGCTGCTGTCATTCAATTCTACGACGTAAGACAGACAGACAGACAGACAGACAGACATCTCCTTCTCCTCTACAGCATAAGGAAGAAGCACACAGATGGAGAAAGGAGAGACAGGAGAAAAATGTCCCCCATTCTCCAATTACAATTGCTAGAAACAGTGGCCATTGACCAAAGCAGCTGATAAAGAACAGGAGTTCTCAAACTTTCAGTTTCAAGGTGCCTTTAGAACCTTAAATTATTTAGGATTTCCCACAAAGAGCTTTGAATAATGTGGATGGGGCTTTGAATATTAGACACTAAAACGAAGAAAAAAATTTTAATATCTTAAATATAAAAATATGTAAACTATTAAAATATCTTTAAATTTTAAACAAAAACATTACTGTTAAACATAAACAGCTGATTAAAAACATTTTTCATTAGTGAGGAAAGTGGCATTATTTTGTATCTTCATAATTCTCTGATGTTTCCTGATAACAGACAGTGCACATCTTTTCTGTGTTCAGTCCGCTGCACCACATCACCTGCCATGTAACCTCTGGAAAACCCCATGGCAGACTTGCAAGAGAATCAGAGTGAAAAAGACAAAGAGCAAGTTACTATTAAGATAATTTTGACCTAAAGGACTTCTTGAAGGGGTAGGAGTGGGGGTGGGGACCTGGACCACATTTTGAGAACTACCCAGAGATGTAAACATATACCCTCCTCTCCCCAGCAGCTGTTGGTGAGGCTTATGGAATGTAAGTTCTTCCATCTGCTTCTCAAGAAATGCCTTTCCTCTAACCCACCCCTAGTAAACATTACTCCAGACTCCCCAGAAAGGCGCAATAAAGAAAGCAATTAAGATTTCTTTAAAATTAGAATAAGTCATCTTTATTCTCCCCCTCCAAAATCAGGCTCCAAAATCACTGAAGATGGTGACTGCAACCATGAAATTAAAAGATCCTTGCTCCTTGGAAGAAAAGCTATGACCAACCTAGACAGCATATTAAAAAGCAGAGACATTATTTTGCCAACAAAGGTCCTTCTAGTCAAAGCTGTGCCTTTTCCAGGAGTCACATATGGATGTGCGAGTTGGGACTATAAAGAATGCTGAGGGCTGAAGAATTGATGCTTTTGAACTATGGTGTTGGAGAAGACTCTTGAGAGTCTCTTGGGCTACAAGATCTAACCAGTCAATCCTAAAGGAAATCAACCCTGAACATTCATTGGAAGGACTGATGCTGAAGCTGAAACTCCAATACTCTGGCCACCTGATGAGAACTGACTCATTGGACAAGACTCTGATGTTGAGAAAGATTGAAAGCAGGAGAAGGGAATGACAGACGATGAGACGGTTGGATGGCATCAACAACTCAATGGACATCAGTATGAGCAAGCTCCATGAGTTGGCGATGGACAGGGAAGCCTGGTGTGCTGCAGCCCGTGGGGTCGCAAACTAGCTGGACACGACTGAGCAACTGAATTTAACTGACTGATTCTACCCATAAACACGACTCTACCCTTTGGGCAGATGTATACTGGTCTTTGGTTTTTTACCCATTATACATGAGCTCTGATGTCGGATTGACCTGGGTTAAAATACCTGCTCTACCATTCTCAAGGCTAGGTGATCTTGGCTATCACCTAATCCTTGGGAGTCTGTTTTTGCATTCTGTAAAATGAGCATGCCCTCTCAACTACTGAGTCTGAAATAACGCATATTATATAGCACAGTGGCTGGAAGGAAAAATCCCTGCATTCACTAATTCTCCCCTTCCTACAAAAGGGAATCTGCCTGCTCAAGGGGCTGAGTCAAAAAGCTCTGGTGTTTTGCAGACGTTATCCCCTACACTTCGCTGCATCACTGCTGCTGCTGCTGCTAAGTCACTTCAGTTGTGTCTGACTCTGTGTGACCCCATAGACGGTAGCCCACCAGGCTCCCCTGCCCCTGGGATTCTCCAGGCAAGAACACTGGAGTGGGTTGCCATTTCCTTCTCCAATGCATGAAAGTGAAAAGTGAAAGTTAAGTCGCTCAGTCGGTTCCGACTCTTAGCAACCCCATGGACTGCAGCCTAGCAGGCTCCTCCATCCATGGGATTTTCCAGGCCAGAGTACTGGAGTGGGGTGCCATTGCCTTCTCCACGCTGCATCACTGCTCACCTGAAATGCCCTCTCCCCACCAAATTCTGATCCAGTACATTGACGGCAGGTTATATTATTTCTATTCAATGTAAACAAAACATCACTCTTTCAAAAGCATTCCTTTAGGTTCTTTTACCAATATCTGAAGATCCCAACATAAGGCTATTCCTTCTATTGTTTCCCTAAGGTTCCCAAACAACATTATCTTTTTTTCTCACAACTGGATTAATACAGGTTCTTGAGCACTCAGCAAAGGCTGTTCCACTCCAGCCACTTCCTGTCCTTCAAGATTTAGCTGGAAGCCTTTAGCTGAAGGCAGACTGGCTCCTCTCCTGAGGCCCCTGCTGGTATCTTTACACAATCCCATCAACTCCACAAGGATAGTTCTTTTCTTTCATCCTGGCATCACCAGTGCCAACTCCACATGCCTGTGATGTGATGTTCAAAAACATTCTTAGAATAATAGACCTGAGTGCTCATTCCTGCTGTGTTACATGTACTGAGAGACTGGGCTTCAGTTCAGTTTTCTCATCATTAAAACAAAACTGTGGGAAAACACAAGAAAAGGTACCAGGTGTGTAGCATATTGGTTAGGAGCTCAGATTTAGTCCACATCTGAATCTGACTCTGCTATTTATGTGATCCTGAGCAAACTGCTTAAATTCTCCTGCCTAGGCTCCCTGTCTGCATGGTTATATAAATTGTATCAGCTGCTGCTGCCAACAAGCTGCAGCATCCACTAGGGGATATAGTCAAGCCTCTGTGCTTTGGATGACCATGGGCCAGGAGAGAAATAACACTAAGTGATGGTTTAAATGCTACACTTTCTGGAAGAGCCCAGTGGGCCCCAAGGCCTATGATAGCAATTAGCAAACTACAGTCTGAGGGGCAAATTTAGCAGGCCTGCAGTTCTTTTTTTCTTTTTAAACAGTCCCTGAGCTAAGAATTGTTCTTCTTAATAAAGTTGTAAGCAAGTAAAAAAAAAACAAGAGTAAAACTTCATGACACATGAAGATCACATGAAATTTGAACCTCAGTGTCCACCAAGTAACATCTCATTGGAGAAAGGCCAGGCCATTTGTTGCAGCGTTGTCTGTGGCTGCTGTTTCTGCAGCATGAGCACAACTGATTAGTTTCAACAAGGCCGCATGGCCCGCAAAGCTTAAAATATTTACTCTCTGGCTTTCTGCAGGACAAAAATTGCCAACTTCTGGCCTAAAGGAAATTTTAATCAAAGCTGATAGGTGGTGCTGGATGAAAAGTACCCTACAGTAATACTGAGGGGTAAGCACAAATCAAAGAACTGTCTTCCCGCTCTGGAAGTTGAGATGCTGGCTGTATTACCTTTCTTCCAGGAGAACCGGGGACACTGATTCTCCATGACCAGTTAACTATCTAGACCTTCAGCTAACATGTGCCTACAATACTTAAGGGCCACAGTAACACTCGTGGCTCAGCTGGTAAAGAATTTGCCTGCAATGAGAGAGACCTGGGTTTGATCCATGGGTTGGGAAGATCCCCGAGAGAAGGGAAATGCTACACCCACTCCAGTATTCTGGCCTAGAGAATTCCATGGACTCGCAAAGAGTTGGACACAACTTCTAAAGGAGATCAGCCCTGGGTGTTCTTTGGAAGGAATGATGCTAAAGCTGAAATTCCATTACTTTGACACATCTAGATGTGTATAAGAGACAGTCTCAACCACTCTCCAGGTAGTTTTTCTTCAGAGCAGTTATCACTGACAGAATTACTGTGGTCTCCCACTCTGTTAGGCTCAACAACAGTCCCCCCAACATCAAAGTCTGAATCTCCAGAACTTGCAAATACATTACCTGTAAAAGAGATTCTTGAGATTTAAGAATCTGGTGATAGGGAGATTTTCCAGGATTACCCTGACAAGGCCCAATTTATTTACAAGTATCCATCCTTATAAGAGGGAGGCACATGGAGACACCACAGAAATCAATGAAGACAGAGGCTGCACTGGCAGTTTTGAAAATGGAGGAACAGACTGTGAATCAAGGAATGCAGGTAGCCTCCAAAAAGGCTAAGCATTCTCCCCTCAGAGCCTCAACAGGACCCGGCCATGCTGACACCTTGACTTTACACCTTGCACACCCTGAGAAACTGATTTTGGACTTCCAACCTCCAGAACTGTTAAGATAATTTGTGTTAAGCCACCAAATAGTAATTCATTACAGCAGCAATAGGGAACTAACACACATATTAAAATATAAATTCCTTGAGAGTAGGGCAATTTTCAATCTATCACCTTCCCCTCAGTGCTAGTGCAGTGCCTGGCACAGTTGCTGAGTGAATTAACCAAGTGCTAATTCTAATCACTTGATAATGGGTTCCGCAAAACAAGGGCAAGAATTTGAGAAAGCCAGGTCTAGACTTAAAACTGAATGAACCAAGATGGAGAAGTCACCATGGAAAGAGGCGGCACCTGCATTCTGACGCTGATCTACTAAGTGAGGCACTATCGTGAGTGCTCACAATGAGCCCATCACTGTGCTGAATGTTTTGTACATATCATCCCATTTAATCCTCACAATAGTCTTCTAAGCACATGTCATTCCCATTTCAGAAATGACAATAAAGAAACCTTCTGAGATTAAGAAACTTGTCCATGAGTCAAGAATTAAACCCAGGTCTAAACAATTACAAATCTCTTGCTTTCCTCACTGTATCACACCCAGTAAATCAAAGTACTTGTCACATACTGTACATTTAATAGGTCATTATTCCCACTAAGCAAACAAAAAAACCTAAGGCTTGCAGGTTTAATAATTTGTTCAAAGTCTCTAACTAGAACTTTAAAAGCCAGGATCTGATCCCAAGTCCTTTGATCAGAAGTGGTTCTGTTAAACAACAAAATCCTAGTTTAAAAAAATTTCCATTTTCCGATCAGCTGATTTTATTGAACCTGTGAAATTAAAGCCACTCTAAATATATTGTTGAGAAACCAGCAGACTTGCAGTTTGGGTCACATCTAATATAAATGAATTATCTATTAGCCAATTTCCCTTTTTCCTTCAGGGTAAAGAGGGGAAGAAACGACTACTTTAGAAAATAATTGGCTTTAATTTCCAATCTATACGTCATTGACAACCAATTTAAATTGAAACGAGTGGTCAATCTGATTTACATTTTAACAGCTATAACTTTAGAGAAGACCCAAAAGATTACCTTCCTCCTAAACCTCCACATTCTCCATTCATGCTTTTAGTTAACACTTACATTTTCAAATACTCCTAGTAAAGACATCTGGTGTGTAAAGAACAATCTGGTGGTAAGCAGACCTGAGGCAAGATCTTTTTGCTATCTCTAAGATTATCTTTTCCCCAAAAAGCAAAGGTCTGAAAAACCTAAGGAACCTGGATGGTAGAGGCATGCTAAAGGGAGGATTGGAGAGACTTCCACAACTACTAGATCAAAAGGTTGTAGGCACTGGGAAGGGTTAGCATCCCTTCAGAAAAGGGGAAGAAATGACTACTTTAGAAAATACTTGGCCCAGTTTCATGAGAAACTTCCCTTCTCATTAAAAAACAAAACAAAACACCTGCACTATTACTGAAAAATTTCTCAATCTCTCCATCTAGATGTCATTCATTTAGTCTCTAGATTTCCCTTCCCTGTACTACATTCAGACTTACCAGGAAAATTTTATTATTCCTGTTACACAAGGCAGATCCTTATCCACTTGCCAAATAAGGTTTAATGGCAAGACCCACTACTACCAAAGACTGTTTCTACAGAGATCAAGAAAAACAGCTTGCAAGGATGCTCACTATACCTTCAAAAACTGTTTCCTTAAAAACCAAAATTTTCAGCAGGAGCATCCAAATAAGGTTGTAATTTATATTCTTAAAACAATACAAGCAACAACAACAAAAGCCTTTAGAGCTTTATACGAAGTGAAGGAAATTTGGATAAATTAATCATATACTGATATTTCAGTTTACACAGGGAGAGTTTCCAGGCATTTAAAGTCCTATTAAGAAATCAAAATTGAGTTGAAAACAAATATTCAAGGCCAGTACATAATGAACCATCACCAATTCTGAGGAACACTCTGTGTACTAGCAGAAATTACAAAGGGAAACTAGGGGCCAGAGAAGAAACAAAACAAGTAGATAAAAATTGTAACGATGTTAAAAGATTTTGTGTTTGAAATAATCTAACAGAGAGGGCACTAACAGATGTGGCAAATCCATTTTTGCCTACTATAACATTCAGATAGAATAGTTTTCCAAAAAAACATAGATTTCTCTGGAGCCATAACTTCACAATTCCACATATTTGACCCTCCATATTTCCCTTCCCGATCTCTGATCAATTCCTACTCACCTTTCAGTACTTAGTTGATGGCTCACCTATTACAGTAGACATCTACTTTTGTTAAGCCCACATCACAGTAGAACTTATTTAGAACAAGAACGCCTACTCATTAATCTTATGAGTCGTCTTTGAAATGAAGAATGGCATCTGAATTTTTTTTTATAGTATTAACATGACTTAAGCACTGCCCTACAGTCTTTCTTGACCATTTTTTTTTTACTCATTCTTTCCCACAACCTGGTCAAGAGCCCCATATGGGATTCCCTTGGTTCCCTGTAGCAGAGAAAGCAATGTAGTATCACAGAGCATCATTAACTCATTTTTTAAAAGTTATTAAACACCCTTTATTTTACGGAATTCAGTTCTTTTTACTAATAAAGTCGTAAGGAGCAGTCAAAAAATCTTTTGCATGAATACGCCAGTGAATTTTTTAAGCAACAGAAGATCATGACAACTTTATAAAACTACCAAGAAAAATACAACGCACAGTAAAACAACTTATTTTCTTGAAAATATTTTTCACAAGAAATGGTGTGTGCTTGTTTGGATTTTACTCTCCACTATGTTATGCTTTAGAAAATAAAACTGCATCCTATGCTAAGAACAAAAATCTTTAGTTTGTGATCATAGCCTCTGAAATTTCGAAAGTTGCCACAATATTTTTCCAGTCTTGTAAACTCAAAGATATAACTCCCTGTTTCCTGCTGTGGAAACTGGGATCATTTCCCTCACCGGCTAGATTAATATTAATTGGCTCCAATATTGGCAGCCTGTCTTGGTCAAGCCTTATTCTTGCAAAACCATCCCTTATAATGAAAGAAACGTAAAATATATTCTCCACAGTACGAGAGAAAGAGTTTGGATCAATCACAAACTCAAAATAAGACACAGGAGTATCAGGATACTTTCGAAAGTACGTTTGCAACAATCCCAAGATTCTTTCTACTTCTTTTTCTGTGGCTTCTTGATTACCACTCAGATCCAGCTTCCTCAGCTTTGTAGGCATATCCCCATTCTCTTCCATTTTCTGAACTTTTCTCCGGCGATTAAGTCGCGGCTTTCGCGCCGCATACTCTGGTTTGAAAGAACCAAAAAGAAAGTGGAATGTTTCAGCTTGTAACATCCACGATGTCGCTTCCTTCTGTACTGTCTCCCAGAAGGAAAGAGCTATGTTATCGTCACAGTTATTCAACGGATCACGTCCGTCATCTTCCATCCAATTTAGACCCACAAATATAAACAGAAAGTCACAAAATGCCACCTGATTAAAATAGCTCATGTCAGAGTTCAGCTGCTTTGCTTTTTCTTTACCCAAATCAGAAGCCAAAACAAGAAACTGAGCGTCGAGAGCCGCTTCTCTTGTTCGACTCACTGCATCAAACAGGACATTGGCTTCCTCGAGAGCCTCGGTTAAGGTGTCGCTGGTCGTGTTCACTATGTCGTCACGGTTCTGCTGGACGGTATAGATGAGCTGCCGGTACTGCTTGCGGATACTCCGGCATTTCTCCTCATCCACCCGCTCCAGAAGGCTGGGGTCGATGTCGGCCTTCCCCCAGCTCAGGTCGTCAGAGGAGGTATCAGATTCGTCGTCAAAGGAGGTATCAGATTCCCAGTCAGGCGTCGCTGCCACTTCCATCTTCAAAGCTTCCTCCTCCTCCTCCTCCACCTGCTTCATAAAGTACGCACTACGGGGGATGGTCACCACCGGCTGCGCTCTAGTCTCGTCGGCTTCCCTCAGGAAATCATTTTCATCGGCCATGGCGGCGGCGGGTGGCACTCAGGTAACGGTCTTCGCGACGTTTCGGCCCACAACGGAAACTGCAGGGGTCACCCAGGGCGGAGGAAGACGCTACCCATGCGCACTAGCGGCGGCCTAGCGGCCCCGCCCCCCTCATTAGCGAATAAGCACCCCCCGCCCGCGTAGAACGCCGGCAAGAACCGGGTCGTGGCGTCACACTGAAGTAAAACCGGTTGGTTCAAGCGACAGCCGTTATTTTGGCGTTTACTGACAGTGTCATCTAGCTTTTAAAGAAACGCTTGCAAAATCTAACGACAAAACTATGGGGAGGCTAAACGTCCCGTACTTTAAAACATTGGCTGTCACATACTGCAGCATACTGTCATTAAAAGATGGGGCGGGGGGTGGGATGGTGTTTTGTTTTAAAAAATAAAATCTGGCTAAATTACAAACTGCTAACAAAGCCAAGGATCGCGGCCTGCACTGTCTCCATCGCAGAAAGACTGAACTCCCAAGGTTCACTTGCAAAGTGGTTGCCAGGAACTCCGTCTTCACTATACAAATGTAAATTGTGTTTTGAAGGCCTTCAAAAGCCAAATCCTAGCCAATCTACTCCAATAGGGGAGGGGGAGCCGGTGACTAGGTGGGTAAGCAAGGCTCGGGCTGGCGCATGCGCAAAGGTGCGCTGCCATACCCTACCCCTACCCCGTCCCCCAGTGTTAGGCAACTGATCTCTGATTCTCCAGCATCCAAGAGTACAAGAATAAAGTAGACAGGGTCTCCGCCAAAGAACTATTTGGAAGATGGCAAAAATAGAGGTCACACACCCCGAATGCATAGGAAATATGAACCCTAAAAGGTGAGAAACCTGTGAAGACTTTAAACACAATCTGTTACGAGGATATGAACATGAACGCTGTTAAGTCACGAGACAAATTTATGTAGGAAAATACTGCCACTAGTAAACGGGGAATCACGTGAAGTTGGAGAAAGGACTCAGCTCATTAGTCACAAGAGGGGAGGGAGAGGGGAGAAGGAGAGAGAACACCTCAGTGCATCTCAAGTTCTGGTTTCCCGCATCCGCAAGTATCTGCCCTACCTTCCCTCCAATGCATCTTTACTGGTTCATTTTTCTTTGACATTAACATACAGTTTTGGAGTAGGAAATGGCAACCCACTCCAGTATTCTTGCCTGAAAAATCCCATAGAGGAGCCTGGTGGGCTACAGTACATGGGGTCGCCAAGAGTCAGACACGGCTGAAACGACTGAGAGCACAGTTTCTTGTAAATGCATGAACAGCAAAGGCTAGTATTCTTCAGTTCAGTTCAGTCATGTCCGACTCTGCGACCACATGAACCACAGCTCGCCAGGCCTCCCTGTCCATCACCAACTCTTGAGAGTTTACTCAAACTCATGTCCATTGAGTTGGTGATGCCATCCAACCATCTCATCCTCTGTTGTCCCCTTCTCCCACCTTCAATCTTTCCCAGCATCAGGGTCTTTGCAAATGAGTCAGTTCTTAGCATCAGGTGGCCAAAGTATTGGAGTTTCAGCTTCAGCATCAGTCCTTCCAATGAACACTCAGGATTCATCTCCTTTAGGATGGACTGGCTGATCTCTTTGCAGTCCAAGGGACTCTCAAGAGTCTTCTCCAACACCACAGTTCAAAAGCATCAATTCCTTGGTGCTCAGCTTTCTTTATTGTTCAGCTCTCACATCCATACATGACTACTGGAAAAATTATAGCTTGACTAGATGGACCTTGGTTGGCAAGTAATGTCTCTGCTTTTTAATATGATGGCTAGGTTGGTCATAACTTTTCTTCCAAGGAACAAGCATCGAGTGGGCCTTAGGAAGCATCACAATTAACAAAGCTAGTGGAGGTGATGGAATTCCAGTTGAGCTACTTCAAATCCTAAAAGATGATCCTGTGAAAGTACTGCACTCGATATGCCAGCAAGGCTAGTATTAAGTTACTCAAAAATAGTTATATTACTATTTTTGTTCACCATTATTTTTTTAAAGTAGGGTTAAAATTCAGAAAGAAACATCCGTTTTTCAAAAACAGTATGCATTGTTGTTACTTGTATATATATATCATCTTGCTCTATTAGACTGTTCAAACAATGGGACTGGTTCAAAATTGGGAAAGAGTAGGTTGAGGCTGTATACTGTCACCAAGCTTATTTAACTTTTATGCAGAGTACACCATGTGAAATGCCGGGCTGGATGACTCACAAGCTGGAATCAGATTGCAGAGAAAAATTATCAACAATCTCAGATATGCAGATGATACCACCCAAAGGGCAGAAAGTGAAGAGGAATTAAAGAGGCTCTTGAAGGTGAAAGCAGAGAGGGAAAAAACTGGCTTAAAACCCAACATTCAAAAAACTAAGACCATGGCATCCAGTCCCATTACTTCATGGGAAATGGGGAAAAAAATGGAAACAGTGACAGATTTCATTTTCTTGGGCTCCAAAATCACTGTAGACAGTGACTGCAGCCATGAAAGCTTTTTAAGATGCTTGTTCCTTGGAAAAAAATCTATGACAAACCTAGGCAGTGTATTAAGCAGAGACATCACTTTGCCAACAAAGGTAAGCATAGTCAAAACTATGGTTTTTCAAGTAGTCATGTATGGACGTGAGAGTTCAACCATAAACAAGGGTGAGTGCCTTAGAATTGATGGTTTCAAACTGGTGCTGGAGAAGACTCTTGAGAGTCCCTTGGACACAAGGAGATCAAACCAGTCAATCCTAAAGGAAATCAACCCTGAATATTCATTGGAAGGACTGACTCTGGAGCTGAAGCTCCGATACTTTGGCCACCTGATGCAAAGAAAGAGCTGACTCATTGGAAAAGACTCTGATGTTGGGAAGGATTGAGGGCAGGAGGAAAAGGGGGCAACAGAGGATGAGATGGTTGGATGGCATCAGTGACTCAATGACATGAGTTTGAGCAAACTCCAGAAGACAATGAAGGACAGGAAGGCAGGCATGCTGCAGTCCATGGGGTTGCAAAGAGTTGAACGTGACTTAGTGACTGAAAAGCAACAAATTAGACTGTTAGCTCCCCTAAAGCAAGAACTTGTTTGTAAAATCTTCCAAGCTAGGCTGTTTTCACATGGATATACTTGAGTAGACACATTTCAATGCGTAAGCATAGATGAAAAACTTTGTTCCAGCACCTATTGCAACTTATTTGGCAGCAAAAGATGAACTTCTTCTAGTGAAAGAAATAAATCTCACACATAGATAATAAAAGTTAACTGCTTTTCATAATTCAGCCTTATTTCTTCTCTGAAATGAAGAAAAAGCAATAGGAAGACAAAGCTGGGGCCCAGGATCATCTAAGGGCTGTATTTTACCCCTAAGCCTGGCCAAGTACAAACTAATACTTAACCTGTTTTATATCTTTGGTGAAAACTCATAGTCCCAAGTTCCAAATCCCAAAAAGTTTGGTTTTATAGTTAACCATATTTTGGGGACTTTCTGATATCCATTTCAAATTCAATAAAAGCAATTTATAGATGAACTCCAAAAGACAAGCCAACCTTCCCACCCTAAGGTGTCTATTTTCCCTTAGCTCAGAGCATGGAAAACAGGCTAGCACCAATTTGCTCCACACAGAGTCTTTCATCAAAGAATTTTTAAATGCTTTAGAAAAGTAAGTGAATTTTCCCAACCTACTTATAAAGTATTACTAATACCATTTACAGGGATTTCTCAGGAGATAACAGCCCACACAACTTGCTCAGCGCAACAGCACACATCAAGACAAGCACTATGTTATTAAGTTGTGACTTCCAGTGCTAAATTTGTTCTCTGCTAAATCCTTCTCCTAAGAACCTCGGTAACATAGAGCATCCTCAGAAAGTCACACTTGCATTACATTCTGCCTTTTTGTATCTGCCTTGAGAGCACAAGGTTTAGATGTGGCTACAAAGTACAAATCTCAAATCTAATGATTTCCCCTGATCATTTGAAGAATGGAGTTGCTGCTAAAGGCTCCATAAGGCCTCTATTTCCTTTCTTCTTTTCTTCAATATTTTTCTCATGTTACTGTTCAGTCCCTTTGCTAGGAGTTCAGATTCATTCGTTGCAAGCATTCTTAAGCTCCTTCCACAACCTTCAGTGTTCAACAGAAACATAATGGGATGGATGAATGTTACAGTGTGTTACAGGTATATCTATGGTCAAATTTTAAGTCATACAGGATTCACTATCTTTTCCAGTGGGTTTTTATTGCCCTATTAATATATAAAAAAGAGATATTTAAGAGACCTCTGAGCCAAACCAGGAACCAGTTGGGTTAGTCCTGTATGCTAAAAGATATCCTGCTATTCGCTACCTCAAGACACTTTCAAGTTCCTTCTTGCACAGAAGTTTTTCTCCCTTCATCCTGCCAGGATAAGCTGTGAAGAGACATGGTGAAGGCCTAGTTTGATCTGCCAGAGTAGCAGGGTGTTATGTACACGTTCTTTTTCATTTTCATCTCCTTTAAGGCTATGTTTTTAGGTGTATGTTTTTGCTTTGTTTGCCTTTTCATATTAAAGGTAAACTTTGCAATGATCAAGGCACAGTATCTATTTTTAAAATGAGCTTCTGAAAATTCCATGGACAGTGGAAGGAGGCAAAGCTAGGTTCCAATCATGTGTAATGCATGCGTGCTCAGTCAAATCCTACTCTTTTCGACCCTATGGACTGTAGCCCACCAGGCTCCTCTGTTCATGGGATTCTCCAGGCAAGAATACTGGAGTGGGTTGCCATCTCCTTCCCCAGGGGAATCTTCCCTACCCAGGGATTGAACACACATTTCCTGTGTCTCCTGCATTGCAGGTGGGTTCTTCACCACTAGAGCCATGAGGGAAGTCCAATCATGACCTATTAGCATTTCCTTAGACAGGCTGCTTAACCTGTCAGCCTTTGGTCTCCTCATCTGTAAAATATGAATACTATTCTGTCATAAAGCTACCGTAAGTATTGAATGAATCAGAATTACATAATAGATTTGACAATATTTACAACTACTAAGTGGTTACTTAAATCTTCAGTTATCCCAAAGGTAGCAAATGTTTAATAAACATTAAAACACTAAACAGAAAAAATGTAACCAACCAGTAGCTTCACTCCTTGATATTGTTTTAGGAACAGAAAAATGTTTTAAAGGCTAAATCCACATGAGGAAAACAGAAATATATCTCACTATAATAATACCAGTGAAATCTGTTATGTAATAAAATTTTAAAACCTACTAAGGCCTCAGTTAAGCTTCCCAGGTATCACCAGTAGTAAAGAACCCATCTGTCAATTCAGGAGACATAAAAAATGCAGGTTCAATCCCTGGGTTGGGAAGAACCCCTAGAGGGCATGGCAACCCACTTCAGTATTGTTGCTTGGAGAATCCCACGGAGAGAGGAGCCTGATGGGCTATAGTCCACAGGGTTACAAAGAGTCGGACACAACTGAGGCGACAGTTGTGTATAGCACTTTGAAAAGTAAACCACTCTACTAGATATTCTAAATCTGGGCCACAAAATGAGTCTGAAATTATATGCAAAATTCTTTACATGTATTCTTCTATAAATGGATTTCAACAGATTCTTTGAAAATACTCTGTTATCTAAAAGAGGATTTGAATAACTGTTCTATTCAAATAAGGCTTTACTGTTAGCTGAAGTAAAAGATAAAATGACAGTCATGTCCCACAAAGTAACTTGGAGGCACCCATTGAGATACTTTAGAGTACATAAAACCTCCGCCCTTGCTCTGTGGTTTAAAGTCATACATTTAACTGACACTTCAGAAAACCAAGTGCTGGCTGACTTGCCAAGTCCCAACGACTAACATAAACAAGGGTGTGAGATGAAAAGAGAACATTTCCCATTGTAACAGCCATTATCAACTCTCCTGGGACATCTCAGAAGGCAGCAATGACCAGAAACATCATTTTGATAGACTAGGGGTAGGGAAGCACTGGGTGTGTGGCTTCTCAAGAAGGCAGCCTTGGAAAAACTCAGCCCTTGAGGCCAGAGTTAAAAGTAGGGCTTTCTTCAGAGTTTGACTTTCCTCATTTGTAAATGTCACCCATCAGATGACTTCTCTGTCATACAGAGAGGCCGTAACTCTGTAAAAAACTGTATTACAAAGCTTCAGGTGACAAATACTACAAATTTTACAAACATTTTGTCAAATGTATTTTTAAATATACACATTGCCCTACAGATGTTACAGATGACAAAGACAGGGCCTAGCTCAACAGCGAGAATAAGCATTAGCTAAATAGACATAATGTGACTTTCTTCTCAGTTGACCTGGACACAGCTACCTAACTTGTTTAAGTGGACAATGCTCCAATCACACAGCTCCTTAAAAGTCTGAACTGCATTATATGCTGCCTAGAACTTCTCCTGAACCACTTTGGGCATAGTCACTGATAGAGACAGTCCACTTTCACAAAATCAAGACACCTCATAGCTAAATCTCTCACTAAAGTCAGTCCTCTGGCTCTGCCATCAACCATTCATTCCACAAGTATTTACTGAGTGCCTACCATGTATTAACACAATACATGGAAGACACAAAAATAAACTATTTTTGTCCTAAAGGAAGGTACAACGTAGTAGGCATAGAGGAACGCAATTCCAGTCTGCAGGTATGCTGCACACCAACGCCAATCTGCCAGAACTATGCTAGGAATACCAAGATTTGCATGGGCTCAACCATGAGTCATGAACATACAATCACACCCAAGAGATCAGGCATGCATCCCAAAAGAGATAACACAAGCCAAGTGCCAGAAGTGTGAGAACAGCACACTGAGCTTTACAGACAGCCCTGCGCTCCATCCTGGCTTTGCCGCTGTGTCGTCTGGGCATACTCCTTAGGTTCTGAGGGACTCCACTCTGTCATCTGGAAAACTGGATCACACCAACTCTTGTGAGGATTAAATCAACTAGATATCACAGCATTTAGAAGCTAGCACAGAACACACATTCAATACACGGTAGCTACTTTCATTGATAGGCATGCTCATTTAAATATCTGATGAGATCTTAAGACAGATCTGGAAGCACAGGCACTAAGAATAAGTCTAGCTCTTCACTCTTGATATTGGCAGGACTCCTCTTTTCGCAGAGACGGGGATTTGTGGGAGTACTGAGGGAGCACAGAGGAGGAGAAAGAGGCCTTGTACTCTGACCCAAGTGGGCAGGTGGAAAAATGAGTCTGAGCAGGAAGAAAAGCCAGAAAATGACTTTTGAAATAAACAACAGACCAAAGGAGGGAAATGTTAGGGACTATAGGGAAATGTTCTCATGAGCTTCCAGTATAGGCAAGGGAGCAGAGCAAGAGACAACCAGAAAAGCAGGTTGAGACCAAACCCTGGGGAACACAGAAAACCAAATTAAGAAATGTACACTTTATCCTGGATGCAGATCCGAGGGCAGCAAACAAGCAGTCAGGAGGATGACTATGCAGCAGATGGACAGGAAGGGCAGGAAGAGAGAAGAGGGCAGCCAGTTAAGAGACTGTAGAGGCAGGAGGCAGTGAGTACCTGAAGCAGCCTGGGCAAAAGTTATCAGAGGGAGAAGGCACCTATATGGGAAACAGTCGGGCCTGGCAAATGAACACAATAACATAAAGGCAAAAAGAAATCTGAAGCCTGGACCAGAACAGTGACACCATTGTACAAGGACAGACAGCAAAGAGGTTTGAGTCATCTACTGGTTAAAGCGAGAGGAGAAGGCATTGGGTCTCACCATAGATTCACAGCTACAAAAAGTGTAATGTAGAATCAGCACCAGATAAATATATTTGCAGTATGAACAATCTATGCCCCTTTTAAACACTGTTAGTCCTTACCTCTTACCTTCTTAAGAAACCAGGGTCAAAGCAGTCCTTCAACGCTCCTTAGGCCTCAACCTTAATTAGGCTGAAAAGCACAGACATTACTAATCTCCCCTGAAGGGATTGTCTCAGAGGAGAGAATCAAGTTTTCTGCTCATTTTAGTAGAGTATTAAGAAAGAAGGTGGACTAGTCAGAGTTATTAAATTACCATTCCATTTCCTGATGTCCATTCAGTCAAGAGTTTCTGGTTTCTGGTAACTTTAGAAGTTCAGCTTGAAAGGAGACCTGCCTATTTCAGTGCCCACCCCAGGCCCCGCAGCATGACCACCACACTATAACCCCTGAGCTTCCCTAACACTGGCTCCATAATTCACTTGATCATCAAAACGCACTGCTCTGTGTCTGTCACCTATCCTGTTACTGCCTGGAATAAATTAAGTCCCATGTTGCAAGTTTTATCTTATCTCCCCAAGTTATTTAGTCTTATCTCCCCAAGTTATTCTCTCAAACTACTTAAGTCTTAACTATGTTTGGCCCTTCGTATTCTATCTAGCAAGTGCTTTTTCACTCACTTTGCTCTTCCTCTCAATACCACCAATAGGCATTCATTTTGTGTCAGTGGTTTCAAAACTCTGGAATCCAGGAGATGCTAATTTACATATAAGAGTTCCTGTAAGAAAATTTGCAAACTTGCTCTTAAGAACTAAAATATAAAATAAGCCATAATATTTCATTTGGTTTTCCTCAATTCTAATTATTTAGCAACTAATCTTGACCAAACTACCTCATACATTAAAGTAAATCTCAAAACAAGATATATATCATAAGAATTACCTGAGGGGGCTTGTTTAAAATAAATTTAAAGGCAGAACCTAGCCCCTTCCAGAAAGTTCAGTGAATAAGACCTCAGATATAGCCCTGCTAAGTTGCTTCAGTCATGTCCGACTCTGTGCGACCCCACAGATGGCAGCCCACCAGGCTCCACCGTCCCTGGGACTCTCCAGGCAAGAACACTGGAGTGGGTTGCCATTTCCTTCTCCAATGCATGAAAGTGAAAAGTGAAAGTGAAGTCACTCAGTCATGTCTGACTTCACAACCCCAAGGACTGCAGCCTACCAGGCTCCTCTGTTCATGGGATTTTCCAGGCAAGAGTACTAGAGTGGGGTGCCAGGCATTCCAGGTGACTGCAGTTTTTTTGAAAGGCACTTCTTTAAAGCCTTTATCATGTGAAAATCCCATGGATGGAGAAGCCTGGTGGGCTGCAGTCCATGGGGTCGCTAAGAGCGACTGAGCGACTTCACTTTCACTTTTCACTTTCATGCATTGGAGAAGGAAATGGCAACCCACTCCAGTGTTCTTGCCTGGAGAATCCCAGGGACGGGGGCGCCTGGTGGGCCGCCATCTATGGGGTCGCACAGGGCCAGTCATGACTGAAGCGACTCAGCAGCAGCCGCAGCATGGAGGCAGTCATCTAAACTTACCAGTTCCTTCCAGCAGGACTCTAAGCCCTGGTCTGCTACAGTTCACTGTGAATGCAAGGTAGGTTTTGGTGCTGCTGCTGTTTAATGAGGGGAAAGGAAGGCAAATGAAGAAACAATATTAAGAGGAGAAAAGAAAAGCAGACATTTTTATGAGCTCCCACTTCATTATTTAGGTTGCAATTAAAGCAGGAAATCTTAACCTTTAAGGTGTGAACTTTAGGATTTAGCACTAATCCTATAAGCACTCACTTCTCCACTAAATAAATGCCTTTCTCCACTCAAACCCAATTTTCCCTAAGAATTTCAGGACCTACCAGTTGGCCCCAAATGTGGTCAATTTGCTGCCAATTCATTAACATTTCAAAGCAGTAGTCCTTACCTAGCCGTCTTCTTCCATTTTTTAGTACTCATTAAAAACCAAAAATAAATCAAATGATACAAAGGAGAGTGATAAGTTTACTTGGAAGAGATGTGCTACATAATTTTTTAATTTTAATTATAATTTGGCAGTAGGCTTTTCGTTCATGACACTGCACTTCGTTAAATGGCTAAAATTAACTATGATCATATAGAATTGAGAACATTAGATCTTATCAATTAAGTGGATGCAAAGCTTATTTTAAAACTCATAAACATTCTTTTTACTCCCATTGGTATTAAAGCCAGGATCATCTATAGAACTGATATAAAGTTCTATAGATGCAAATTTTTAAGTGCAAATTTATGACACAAATAGAGCGACAGAAAGGAATATTAATAGGACTTTGTTTCATCTTACTTGCAAACTAAAGGTCTGAGTAACACAATATATTTTATATCAAGCTAAAAGCCTTTTTAGGGGTGGCTCAGTGGTAAAGAATCTGCCTGCCCATGCAGATTGGAGGGATGTGGGTTTGATCCCTGAGTCAGGAATATTCCCTGGAGGAGAAAATGGCAACGCAACCCACTCCAGTATTCTTGCCTGGGAAATCCCATTGACAGAGGAGCCTGGAATATTTTATATCAAGCTAAAAGCCTTTTTAGGGGTGGCTCAGTGGTAAAGAATCTGCCTGCCCATGCAGATTGGAGGGATGTGGGTTTGATCCCTGAGTCAGGAATATTCCCTGGAGGAGAAAATGGCAACGCAACCCACTCCAGTATTCTTGCCTGGGAAATCCCATTGACAGAGGAGCCTGGCAGGCTACAGTCCATGGGGAAACAAAAAGAGTAGGACATGACTGAGCAACTAAGCAACAAATAACAAAAGCCTTTTTGTTTCAATTATTTTCCATTATTTACTATGTCTTTGAAGTCTATCGCCATTTTCTATACCCATTCTTCAAAAAGGTAATGATTCTTTTAGAAAAAAGATAGTAAATAAAAATGCAAATTAATTGTTACAGTCATCCTGAAGGCAAAAATATCTAAATACACTGTTAGACTTAACTGAGAACTCAAGCTTACTTAAGACAGCAATGGTCAAGTATGAGCTCCATTTCTTAAAAATTAGATACAATTAAACAAGGACGACCAAAAAAAAAACCAGCAAAAATTAAAGGAGATATATCAAGGTGATAAGATTCTGAGTATTAACAGAACATCATCCATGGTGCATATCCTTCCAAAGGTGCACCCTGCCCGCCAGCATTGAGCCAGTGAGGTAGGCCATGACCCATCCAGACGGTCCTAAGGGAGGACTGCCACCAGCTCACTATCACCCAAAGGAAAGATTTCTTTCTTTCCTTTGGTTCTACCCGGTTAACTCTGAGCTAGAGAAGAGACCGCTGCAGGGAAATGAACTCACTCCAGGAGCTTGAGGTTGCTCTCCCCTGAGCCTGGGGTTTCTGGGTTTCCCTCCCTGAGAATTACAAAGGAAGATGATAGGGTCAGACAAAGATAACCATTCCCTGACCCGCTTTTCTCTGTACTTCCCTAAACAACTCATTTTCAGCAGTTTACACTGCTGCTAAAAAAAAAAAAAAGTAAATTATTTAGATTTACTGGAAGAGAGAGGGAGGTAAATAGGAAGGAAAGGATATGAAAATAGGTCCCTCTGCCCTTCCAAGCTTCCCAGTTCTGAAATGTGTCTCATCCACGTAGATTCACACGTGAGCTGGCGCCCGCGTTTCTTCGTCGTTTGTCTAAGGATGTGCTCCTTTTGGAGGTTCGCTCACAATCCTGGGTCTGAGACCACGACCGGCTCGGTGAGCTTGTTGCCAGTTCAGGCGGGTAAAACAAACGTTAAGGTCCCCCACCTACCTTCAGGGTCGGACCATGGTGGCCTGTCTTTCTCCCTTTCACAAGGGTTTTGGAGGTCCGTTCGGACAGCGCTCCCTCGAGGCCCAGCCCGTCCTCTGTGGCACAAAAGCAGAGCGGAGCGGGTCAGTCTTTCCGCCCCGGGGCCGCGGCGGGAAGTGCGCGGCGAGGGCGGGGCTTCCGCGTCCCCAACTGCACTCCCCCAGAAGACCGCCCGGCCCCAGCCCCGGCCCTGACCTTGACCACGGCCGCGCGCAGGCTAGGGTCTCGGACCCACGCACCTGCACGCGGCCTGGAAACGTGGCATCGCGGCCAGCGACAAACCCCAGGGTTCCGGCCGGACTCTAAGATAAATAAGTCTCGCTAAAATACATGTCCTACCTTCCCGGCAAGTCCAGAATTCAGAAAAGCCTCATAAAGAAGGCTAAGGCACAATTATCTCAGTTTTTATTAAAAACACCTCCCAACTTAATCTTCCTTTGAACTCTGCATCGCTAAAGCATGCAGAAGACCAACTTCCAAAGTTTCTTTGAAATCTGAAACCACGGAGCAAGATGAAGGGCACTCTGCCCACTGAGGGTGCTTTTATTTAAGAGCCTTGAAATAATAAAGCAACACCCTACATGACAGCCTGGGTGCAACTGGTCCAATTTTACAAACGGGTGAACTCAGGTAGGGAATGAGTCAGTGAGAATTAAAAATAGACTCCAGTTATCCTGACATCAGGTCCATTCATCAGACAAAAACCACTCAAGCACCCAAAAGTATAGTCTGATAATAACAATAATAGCAGGACCGATTCTGCAGTGCTTTGCATATATTAATCCTGGATCTTCACCGCTACCTTTTCATGATGTTTTATCAGGTCTATTTCACAGATAGGAAAGAGGCACAGAAACACTTTCCTGCCCAAATTCAAGCAAGCTACCCAACAGCAGAGCCAGGATTCAAACCCGGCAGCGCAGCCTGTAAACGCCTGCCGTGCCTGATAATAGTGAGATGTGCACCAGTTACTCTTGGTTGCCTCCTGTAACAACCTGGGGGTCACAGCAGTCTGACCGTGGGCTCCCCGCTTGCACACACGGAGACACAAATGACTTGCCAACCTCTCGCAATATCTGAAGAGTCAGTGGTGTGAAGATTACTCGACAGGCATCCTTAAATTGTTACACTCGCTTAAGGCTGACAAGGCTCTGTCAAACTATTCATCGTATTTGCACCTACATTTCAAGACTCGTGCTCTACGAAATGATACAAAACTCCATTTTTCTCCAATATTCTGCAAACCGTCCCTATAAAGGAAAGCTAGACAGGAAACTACCAGTCGACAGAGGGCCGGTCTCACCTACCGACGCGCTAAGCTTTCACCGACTCGGGCGAAACAATGACCGACGCCAAAAAACTCCCTCGCCTGGAGAAGCCTCACCCCTGCTCAGACACGCCTTCAAACTTCTCCCTTCCCCCTGTATCCCCAAGGCATCCGGCAGGAGGATGCTCTGGGCCCGGCGAGCTCACAGCCCGGGGGGCTCCAGGCTTCCTCCGTTTCCAATGAACCCGAAGCTTACACGAAGGCGAGCCCCTGGACACCAGGCGGTCCCCCGGACGTGCCAACACCTTCAGCTCCGGATGCAATGCGGGGCTGGAGCAAACTGAGCGAAGCGTCCGCGGGTTCCCAGTGGCTCCGAGAAGCCACGCCCTCCTCTTAAATGGGCGGGCAAACCGCCAGAGTCAGAATGACAAAGCAAAAATCCAGTCCTCGTGCAGCCCTGTAGACTACGCGGATGGGCTTAGCAAAGTGGGATCTCCTAATTGGGTGACAGCACATCCTCTTCCTGCTCACAGCGCCCCCAACCCAAGAAAGATGCAAACGCAACTTAAGGAAATATGTGGAACCGGAACCAAAACAGTGTGCCTTAACTGAACTGGACTATGCCCTCAGGCAGTGACTCTGGAACTTTGTTACCTATTGTCATCAGGCAAGGAACTTTAAAAATACTGACACCTGGTACACACTCCCAAACATTCTGATGTATTAAGAACTGGTATTGGCTGCGACCTGGGCGTCTGAGGTTTTTAAAAACTCCCTGAATGAGTCTAGTGAACAGTAGTTTGGGATCCATCACCCTATGGTAATGGATTAGTCAGTGTGGTGATTCTGGAAAGGAAGTGATGTGTCTTTTAAAAGAAACTTCCAGTCCATCCTGACTAATTCTGAAAAGTGACAAATTCTTACCAAGTATAACTTCGCTTTGCAGTACTTCTTCCTTATCCCACTCAGATTTTGGTTTGTCATGTTTGTCTTAAGGAAAACTGAGAGTATATTGAACTCCAGCCATGCCAGCCACCTGCAGCCAGCTGCCCAGCTGAGCCACACTCTCTCATACTTCCTTGCTCTTATTCATATTCTTACTCAGTACTTGGTACTGGTAGGTGGCTATGAATATTTGCTGAATAAATAAATAACTGAATGCCTTTCCCACTGTGATGGTTACTGCCTGACTGAAGCACGCACAGGTGAAAGGGTTGTTGGTCTCTAAAGAATCCATGAAGCCACAATTTGCTCCTTTGAGACCCTTTCCCAGTGCAAGGCAGAGGCTTAGTGAAGCCTCTTGGGTTCTGAATGTATGCGGATGCACGCGTATGCACACACACACACATTATACATTTGGGGGAAGGGAAAAAACCTTTTCTCCAATCTCCTAGGTTCTTCTAGAGGTCTAGGAATTAAATTGTCATGAGACAAATTACAGGATAACATAAAATTTAATTACATATGTACAAAATTAACATGAGAATATGAGGTCCAAGGAAAAGTTAGGCAGGATGAAGCTTGTATATTGTCCCAGAGAAGAAGGAGGTAATGGGTTTGGGACTACAAAGGCAATAAAGGAAATTTACAGGAAGAAGAAAATGAGCAAATGTCTGATAAAAAATTTGTTCAATCATGCAGATTTCCCAGGTGGCTTAGTGGTAAAGAATCCACCTGCCAATGCAGGAGACAAAAAAAATGCGGGTTTGATCCCTAGGGGTTCATCCCTAGGTCAGGAAGATCCCCTGGAGGAGGGCATGATAACCCACTCCAGTGTTCTTGCCTGAAGAATCTCATGGACAGAGGAATCTGGCGGGCTAACAGTCCATAGGGTTGCAAAAAGTTGGACCAACTGAGCACACACACACGCAGGCACGGGGGACCCAGAGAGAACCTCAATCAAACAGGCTTTGCTGAGTTCCCCCAGTCTACCACACCTAGTTCACGTTATACCTAAGTTTTCTATGATGATAATTGTTTTTCCTAAAATAGGCCCTGTTGGCAGGTAAGGGGACAAAGTAAAAAGTTCTTCCTGAGGCTTTGTTTCTTAAAAATAATCGACCCCAAAGAATCCTCAAACCAGAGACACATTTTGGGGTGAAAAGTTTTGTTCCCCTATAAGACGCTAAGCTGACACTCTCTCTGTTTGGTGGTTATTTATGTGCATGTCTCACCTGATTCTTGCGGTGACCCAAAGATGAAAGAGCAAATAAAACCAAGGAGGGCCTTGGAATGCAGGTACGGGAAAAACCAGACCCTTATTGTCCTTTCTCCCCCACGTTGTAACTATTAATGGATTTCAGATCCCCCTGAGCTATACAACCTGCCTCCCCTCCTACCCGACAGGGAGAAGGTGTTTGCCTTACTCTTTCCCCCACCCAGTATATGTGCCTCATCCAATCAGCAAATGACCCACAAGACCCCTATCCCACTCCTCATACCCCAGGTATAAAAGTGGACTAAGGACCCCTGTTCAATGTCAGTTCTTGCTTGAGCTGGCGCACTGTTCTAACAGCATCTCCCACTCTAATAAACTTTATTTCCCTCTCATTCTGTCTAATGTCTGGAAATTTTTTTCCAACCCGCGCATGGACCACGACAATTCTGGAGTCCTAAGAAGAGAGGATGGGTCTAGCACATAATTGTTCAGGAAACAAGATGACTTAAGAGAGCAAAGAATGGAAAATGTGAAGGAAAGAAAGCTGGGATTAAGGGAGAAAACTTAACATTTACTCCTGGCTGCGATGCTGAGCTCTGTATTAACCATATATATGCCTTATTTCATTTAAGCTACACAAAACAGTCCACGAACCAGGGTCATAACTCTGCATTCTTAAAAATCTTTAGAAACTACAGTTTATTTCAAAAGCATATCTTAGGATACAGAAGGACTTTAAAATCATTTAACTTAATGTGCTAAAAGCAAGTGATAAGGGTTGACTTCTAAGAGCCTTCTATGACAGACAGGCAGAATTACCAGAAAAGGCTAGATAAGGCATTTTTAACTTGACACTGTTTTTTGTTTGTCTGGCCACATGGCAGGCAGATCTTAGTTCCCTGACCAGGGATCAAACCCATGCCCCTCTGTACTGGAAGCACAGGGTTTCAACCACTACACCACCAGGGAAGTCCCCTTCACACTGCTCTTAAGTGAGCAAATTATATTAACAACACAAATCCCAAGAGTAGCCCCATTTAGTTACTTTTTATGTTTTTTTTTTAATCACCATTTTAAAAAAAGTTTCACTTTCCTTTCAAACGATTCTTGCTGCAGTTCCAGGCCCAGCTATCTTTTCCTTGTCAGAAATACAGAGAATGCCCTAGTCCTATTTAGTTGCTGGTTAATGGGAAAAGAGCCTCATCGCCCCCATCTCTCATCAGGCAGCACTTGTTCCAGTGGTACATCTTGCCTTTGTTGACTGGGTTCCTGTTATTCCTCCTGCCTAAAATTATCTTCCCTCCCTAAGGGCCTCCTCCCTCAAAGCTCATTTGAAATGTCACCTCCTCTGGGAGGGCTTGCCAGATTTCTACCTGAGTGTTTATCACTCCTTCCCTCTTAGGTGTCCCCCGTTCAGTTCAGTTCACTTCAGTCGCTCAGTCGTGTATCCCCAAATACCTAAAAATAATTACACAAACCATCTAAATCCAACAGAGTTTTAAGAAGGCAAAATCTTGCTTGATTTATTATGCCCTCCTGGAACCTGTTATATATAGTAAGTGTGCAGAAAATGCTGGAAAAGACCCTCTGTTCCTGAGCTGTTGTCTAAGCACACTATTAGTGGGTCTACCTAAGTATTTGATCAAGGGTACTAGTGCACTAAACTACTGTTCCTCAATGCGCCTTTCTCTCTCTCTCTCTCACATACACACACACACACTGAGCTGGAGCCACCTTTCTGACACTCAAATCTTCTCTGTTCACACCTTCAGTGGCTCTCTGGGAACCTCCACATAAGGTCCAAAGTCCTCAATTGTACTGACTTGACAAGGGTCACCCTTGTTAAATCTAGATATCCACATATTCTGTACCCTACTTAACCAGAAAACATAGCTGGAGAAAACAAAGAAATTAAAAGTAATTTCACTTTAAAGTCAAAGCCAGTAATCTCAGCGTGTCTCCAAAGCTGCCCAGCAGTCCTTTGTATCACTGATACATTTGTTTTCCCAATTTCCAGAGTGACTCTTTGATACCAAACCTCTAACACACTGTTAACAAAGGAAAATAAAGAGCATTGCTCAAGTTGGGGCCCAGGTTACACCACCCCAAAACGTGCCCCAACACTGATTTTCTTTTAACTAATTACTTAAGAAATGGCCCCAGGATTTCTCTGGTGGCCCAGTGGTTAAGAATTTGCCTGTCAATGCAAGGGACACAGGTTCGATCCTTGATCTGGGAAAATTCCACATGCTCTGGGGCAACTAAGCCCATGAGCTACACCTATTGAAGCCCATGCGCCCTTGAGCCTGTGCTCTGCAACAAGAGAAACCACTGCAATAAGAAGCCCGCGCACCACAACTAGAGTAGCCCCCGCTCACTCCAAAGGTTCGATCCTTGATCTGGGAAAATTCCACATGCTCTGGGGCAACTAAGCCCATGAGCTACACCTATTGAAGCCCATGCGCCCTTGAGCCTGTGCTCTGCAACAAGAGAAACCACTGCAATAAGAAGCCCGCGCACCACAACTAGAGTAGCCCCCGCTCACTCCAACTAGAGAAAGCCCATGCAGAGCAAGGACGACACAGCACAGCAAAAACAAAGAAATGGCCCCAGTGCAAGAAGAACACTCTGACTCTCCCTTCTGTCTCTCTGAGAGCAAGAAATAAGTCACTCATGTGAAAGTGCACTCCTGCACCTGGAGGCAGGACACCCTTATCACCAAAGACAGGGAATGTGGGGCCAGGACGCCTATAGAAGCAAACCTGTTTGGGCATCACTAACTCATGGACATGAGTTTGAGCTAGCTCCAAGAGCTGGCGATGGACAGGGAAGTCTGGTGTGTTGCGGTCCATGGGGTTGCAGACTCGGACACGACTGAGCGACTGAACTGAACTGAACTAATATACCCTAAGCCTATACTCTGTTCGTATTTGCCACTAATTGGGCACAGAGAACCTCAGTTTCTTCGTTCTGTCAGTTCCTCACAAATGTACTGTTTCTTTGTCTAAAAAATATAAAAGCTGCCTCCTTTGGCCACTTTATGGATCCCATTTCTATGGAAGTTCCATGGGCATGAATTAAAATTTGTTTTCCTCCTGTTAATCTGTCTTGTGTCAATTTTATTATTAGTCCAGCCACAAGGAGACCTGGAAATTTTCCCCTCCTCAACACGCAACACCCAGTTCTGTAAGGATTAAGTTGCAACCCAATTCAACTGCCCACAAACCTAAGATGAATTCAGGATGGAAGCAGGATGAAGCATTCTATGCTTTGGTTAAACAGGTGCTTAAACATTTAGAGGCATGTCCCAGGAAGAATTTCAATGACCCCAGATTTTTGCATCTTCCCACACTTAGATAAGAACTAAACTCATTAAGTTGAGCTACCTGTCCTTTGTGATTAGCAGTAATCTTTTATTAAGATGTATGCTTGACTTCCTGGGCTTCCCTGGTGGCTCCTGCCTGCAATGCAGGAACCTGGGTTCAGTTCCTGGATTGGGAAGATCCCCTGGAAAACAGCATGGCAACCCACTCCTGTCTTCTTGCCTGGAGAATGCCAGGGACAGAGGAACTTGGCAGGCTACAATCCATGGGGTTGCAAAGAGTCGGACATGACTGAGCGACTAAGCACATACACAGGATTGACTTCCTAGCCAAAAGGAAAAATAACATCATGAGCACTCTCTCTGGGCTATAGTTCTCAATAAGATCCTGAATAAAACTTAATAAACTCCAACTCTTGTGTTTTTAAGTCAACAACACCTGCACTTTGCCATTGTTTCATGACCTGCTTTTTACTTTAAGAAAATAGTATAACCAGAAAGAACCCCCACCTATTTCCAACACAACCACCAAGCTGGCATATTCCCTGCCTTCATCTTTGTTTTAATGAAGGCTAATCTCTCCACTTGTGTTTGGATTTTCATGTTTTCTTGACTTCTCAATCTTCAATAATTTCATTCCTCAAATTAGCCTTCTTCTCTGGCATCATCAGCTTTTTGTTCCCACCTGATTATTCCCATCATCACACAAACACACTGTAGTGTTCCCATTTTTTAAAATCTCCCATGATCCCATATGCCCAATCCCTGTAGTTACCACCCTAACTTCACTGCTCCCCTCACAGGAGCGGGGGAAAAAAAAAACTTTTTGGAAAGAATTCTTTGTATCATGAGAATAAAGTAGGGTAGAGAGGTCAGTTCAGTTCAGTTCAGTTCAGTCGCTCAGTTGTGTCCGACTCTTTGCGACCCCATGAATCACAGCACGCCAGGCCTCCCTGTCCATCACCATCTTCCGGAGTTCACTCAGACTCACATCCATCGAGTCTGTGATGCCATCCAGCCATCTCATCCTCGGTCGTCCCCTTCTCCCCCTGCCCCCAATCCCTCCCAGCATCAGAGTCTTTTCCAATGAGTCAACTCTTC
>SJYX01014954.1:71694-103233 GCA_006410675.1 Oreotragus oreotragus | reverse complement strand
CGAAAAACCATCTGGCATTTTTGTTTCTGTAGCCAGACCACTCAGATCTTATTCATCAGCTTGCTGAACTGTTCCTTTTCAGATACATAGATCCCATTCAAAAATTTTCTGATATTCTTCTTTGTTTAAAAAAATAATAATCTTTTTTTTTCTTTTTTTTTACTGTGCTGGGTCTTAGTTAGACGACATGGCGGTATCTAGTTCTGTGACCAGGGATCAAATCAAGGCCCCCTGTATTGGGAGCGGTGATTCCTAGCCACTATACCACCAGGGAAGTCCCTAATATCCTGTTTTTACCTGTTATCATTTGCTGAATCAAAGCAGCTGAATTTGAAACAAGCTTAGTGTTATTTCCTTCAAGAATCAACTCATCTTTCTGGGCTTGAGACACTGAACAAGCAACACCTTGCTTCATCTGAACCCCAAGGGGATGTATTTTTCACCTCCCCAAATTTGGATTTCAACAAGAGAAAAATCAAAGCAGCTGAATTTGAAACAAGCTTAGTGTTATTTCCTTCAAGAATCAACTCATCTTTCTGGGCTTGAGACACTGAACAAGCAACACCTTGCTTCATCTGAACCCCAAGGGGATGTATTTTTCACCTCCCCAAATTTGGATTTCAACAAGAGAAACATTCTTGACATAGATGGAGAAGCAAGCACACACAGACCTCATCATGTAACAGAAGTCCAGTGTTACACCCTTGATCATGTTCTGTGCATGATTACAAATAGTGCAAACAGTTGCCAATTCTTTTCTATTTTCCCACCATCTATCAACCTGGAGCCCCTTCTTTTTCTTTCCAGGGAGACTGAGCTCTACATTGATGTGATTGAAGTTCCTCCACAGGGTGCCTTTAGGACTCTTTAGGATGCACAATAACTGTGCATCCCTTCAAAGTAACATTGGCATTTTCTGGAACAGTCTGATTGCTGAGAATGGTTCATTCCCACAGTAGATGTAGCAAAGAAAGCTCTTTAATTAATCTCTTTAATTAATCTAACTATAGGCTTTGCTAACTCACTCAACAAATCTTAGCTGAAACATGTCTTGCCAAATTGCCTTCTGAAATGCTGTGTCACCATGCATTCTTTCTGATTAGTATTTACCACAGTTGCAGTTATATTTTCATGTATGGATATTTGATCAATGTCAGCCTCCCCTATGGAACAGCTTAGTTCAATGGAACTTTCTGTGATGATGCAAATAGTCTGTATCAGCACTGTCCAACTCAATAGCCTCTAACCACATGTAGTTATTGAACAAATAAAATACAACTAGAGTACTTGGGGATGTAGCTCAGTGGTAGAGCACATGCTTTGCATGTATGAGGTCCTGGGTTCAATTCCCAGCATCTCCATTTGATTTCTCCCTGTCTAATGCTCAGAAAATACAACAAGTATAGATGTGAGTTTTAAATTTCATTTATGTTTAATTAATTTAAATGTAAATAGCCACATGTGGCAGAGATTATTTATGTCCCCCACAGTCTTCCCAGCACTTAATTCAGTGCCCACACTTAGTAACTGCTCAATAAATATTTCTTGAATGATTTCCCTGGCAGTCCAGTGGCCAGAACTCAAGTCTCTCAATGGAGGGGGCCCAGGGAACTAGATCCCACATTCTGCAACTAAAGATCCCATGTGCCCAACTAAGACCCAGTGCAGCCAAATAAATACATTAATATTTTAAAATAATTATTTGTTGAAAGACTCACTCTGTCCAATAGGGATATGACTAGTTAATTTGTAGATTCAATCTTTTTCTAAGAGGAAAAGGGGAGGGGAGAGTCTCTACATGACAGCGTCAGCTATCAAAAATTCTCAGTCCTCCTATAAAGATGAATTTGACCTTCGAAAATTTGATCAACCCCAGAGGGTGGCTGGGGTAGTAAATAAGAACATATGGGTGATCTGGATAAAATACCACCTGCAATATGCCTAGGAAGTGTACCTGGAACAAGTGGTGGTCCATCAACTTCACGGAGGGCAAGTGAATGGAGGTGTAGGGAAATTGAAGAAGACTTCACAAAGCAGGTGATATTTGAATTATATCTGGAGGAATAATAAAGGAATGGGAGTGGGATGAAGTCCTGAGAGGTTTTCAGTGCTTACCATGTACTAGGCATAGACTTGGGTTTTTATATGGCTAATTTAATCCTCACAATAATCTGATGAGTGAGATACCATTATTTTCCCCAATTTACAGACAACCGAAAAAACTGAGGTATAGAGACAAAAATCATCTTCCGGTGGTCACCTCGCTAATGAATGGCAGAGCTGAGGCTGATACCCAGCCTTTGGCTCTTACCATGATGCTCTTCTACCTCATGAACTGAATTTTTCTTGGCAGAGGGAATCATGTATAAAGACACAGTAGTAGAAAAGAAATGGCATGTTTTTGTATGAGATGCTGAAATGTAAGGGGAGATGAAACAATAAATAAATGCTAGGGTCAGTCGGGTTCCCAAGGCAGTTCAGTGTGTGGCTCTGTCCCCCACATTTTCAGTTAATCTTCACAATAATCCAAGTATTACACCATATTATAAAACAAGAAACAGAAATTCCAGGAAGTTAAGAATCTTGCCAAAGGTCACAGAGTAAGTGTGCTGGTGGAATATAAATCTAGGTGTGCCTATTTCTAAATCTTCTCTTTGTCTTACTATTCAGCAATGTACACTGAGGTATGGGCTGAAAAAGAGGCAAAAGGAACATGCTCTAGGGACAAAAGAAAGGGTGAATTTTCTGACAAGAATCAGGTCAGAATTCATCCATGAAAGATCTACCTTGAAAACTCTGAAATCCTGCTTGGGGGACCATAATCTCTGTGAAGCCTTCTCTGATCAAACACAGCATTAGTCACTCCATCTTTATTTTTTACTTCAAGCTACATTAAAGCTTTCTGTTTACATGGCTGCTACTCTCAGAACTGTCGCTTAATGAGCACCTCTCTGGCGGGAGCTTCACGTGTCATGTTCTCATTAATCATCTTAATAACCTTCTGGGAGATGTATCATCACCTCCATTTGCAGATAGTAAACCAAGGATAAGTGAGTGGCCAAAGGTCTGATAGCTAGTCCAGGACACAGGCCCATGTTCTCTCTCCACCACAGTCTTTTTCACTCAGGGGCTGGTTTTTGCACCCCTAGTACCTGGCACAGTGCCTTCCCCATAGCAGGTGGGCACTCACTCGAGGTTTGAATTCACCTGGTAGAATGGCAGGCTTTCAAATGTTAGTGAAGCAGAGAAAAGAGTCTAAGGTGTCCTGGGAAACCAGCTTTTGATGGTAGCGGGGGGGAAGCCCTCATTTGGAGCATTTGCCAACTTTCATGGTATAAAAACTCCCCACTTAGGCTGATTTCAAGCTACCAACCTGATTGCAAAAGCCCTGGATGTTTAACCATGGCTCTCTTGACCTAGTAAGAACCAGTTCCAGCACACACCTGAATGTTCAAGGCCCTCAGGTACAAACTACTTTCCCTCCTACAGCTCCTCTGCACAGCAGCTCTCTATATCCAGACTTCTTTGCAATCTCAGAAGGGTAGGGATTTAACAGTAAAGCTCACCTTTACCACAGCCCCATTACCTATTCTAATTCCAAATGGACCTGGGAACACAACATCCCTTAAACATCGCCTCCTTCTCTTGTATCCAGGACTGTTTAATATTTAAGCACTTCTGCCTTCAAATGTGCCTCGGTTTCCTCTTCTGTGAATATCTGAGCTGGTCCCGTAGCCTCGGACAGCTTTCTACTGACAAGCAGTACAGAGCAATAGTTATGGGAGCCTCCTCTGACGTCACATAACCTGGCATTTCTGCTGACAAGTGGCATGCCCTTAGGAAGTTTCCATTACCTTTGTGTGCCTCAGTTTACTGATCTGTAAATGGTGATTTAAAAAAAAAAAAAAAAGAAACAGTACCTGCAGTTTATGTGGCAGTTGTGGAAGTTGGATGAGTAAGTAGATGTAAAGGGCTCAGAATGTGGTATAGGTATTCAATATTTGAGTTGTTCTTATCATCGTCATGTCCTTTAGGCATGGCACAAATCTAGGGAAGGCCTCAGTGTTAGGATTTTCCCACAATAACTGTTTAAAATGTGTTACACTAGACTCTGTATAAAACTTAATTCAAGGGGGTAACCTATTCATCTTTCTTTTAATTAGCAGTATATAGTTACGCATGTCATTTTTCATAGTCATCCATTCTCATGGCTCAGAGCTTGTTCTTTCCCTGGTAGAAGAAAAACATAATTTTCTCAACCAACTTGGTAAAAAAAAATGAAAAGAAGTGACGAACTTAAAAAAAATAGTACATTTTGTGTTACATGTACATATATGCATACTCTACAGACACTGGAACAAGCACAAACATTCCCTTTCTATACCCCATTTGTTTTAGGTCTCATCGTGTCCCATTTCAATTCTAGAGGAAAGAAAACATTTTTAACTGAGAAAACAACTGGCCAGCAGAACCTCAGGAGGAACAGGCTTTACTGAAGTCAGGTATCAGATGTCTCTTTTTTTGGCTGCATAGCACGTGGGATCTTAGTTTTCCAATCAGAGTGTGAACCCATCTCCCCTGTACTGGCAGCACAGAGTCTTAGTCAGTGCACCACCAGGGAAGTTCCTCATACGTTTCATTTCATAAGACTAGAGATCAGCCACCCTCACCACCAATCAAGGGGTCATGTATTAATTAATAGTTGTAAACAGCTTTTAGATCTTACAGATGAAATAAGTACCATACAGTTTATTATCAATATTAATCCCAAGACAGTTGATGACCAGTCATTGGTGGAGATGTGTTGTTGCTGCTGCTGCTGCTGCTGCTAAGTCACTTCAGTCGTGTCCGACTCTATGTGATCCCATAGACAGCAGCCCACCAGGCTCCCCCGTCCCGGGGATTCTCCAGGCAAGAACACTGGAGTGGGTTGCCATTTCCTTCTCCAGGTGGAGGTGTGTGGTCACCCATAAAGCAGCCTTGACTCTTCCTGATTGGCAAATAATACTCCAGAGCCTGATTTGAATTAAAAGTGACCTACATCTCATTTATAACCTCAGATGTATTAAGACCAAATTTTCCATTCTAAGGACAGACCAAAGTATTTCTGAACTCCTTTATCTGCAGGTTAACAATTGTCACCTAATCTTTCAATAATCTCAGGAACTCTCCTGAGGCTGTGTTGCAAAGCTAGATGACCCACTCATCTTGACAGGGTTCAATGTTAACCATTAAGTGAGTTTACTAGGCCTCTGGTTCAATGTTTGGTCATTGGCCTTTCTAAGAAGACAAAGTATTTTCCAACTTACTACCCTCTTGACCTTAGTATGGTGCCTCATTCTTATGATGGAAGTAGGAGATGAATGTATGTTTTATATGGAAATTATTGTACTAATTCCTTCAGACAAACCAACCTCAGCTTTTCCACAGGCAAACCTTAGATGTTACTAGTATCACTAACTAGATTCTTGATTTTTAGCTCCCCCAAATAACGATCTCATGTCCCCATCTTCTTTCAACAAATATATGGCTAAGTGACTATATTATGGCCTATAGGATGAAAGCGAACTGTCAGGAGCAAGATTCAGAAATTGTTCTCAAATGTAAAGGACATGTCATCCTCCAACTCTTCTTCCACTGATGATTGGAGTTGGGGCACTCATCTCAGTATGTGAGATAGAAGACAAACACTCAGGACTGTGGAACATAAAGACAGGAGGACTCGGTATCGTCTCCGACATAGTAGAGTACCGTCTAAGCCCTGGACATATTACGTCTATCTAAACTTCTCTTAGGCGACAGAGAAATAAGCCTAGATCTACTTTAAGCCACTGTTGTTTTAGGTCTGCTGTCACGTGTAGCCAAACCTTATTCTAATCAAAACACATGTGCATTATAGGAAACACATTTACATGGTAGGAATTTTTTAAATGAATAAAGCAAAGGAAGAAAACAAAATTATTCAAAATTTCATGTCTGTATGTAATCAAGACCTAACTGTCACTTTACTTTGCAAACTTTCCCTGAGTGTCTCCGTCTATTCTCACAGCCTCAAACCTCACCTGGCGATTAAGCCTTCCCAAATCTCTATCTCCTGCTCATCTAGACTTACACACCCACGAGCCTATATATATCCATGCTGTATAATCACAATGTGTCCAAAACAAAGTCATCATGTTTCCTAGTCTAAACTGCATCCCCTTTCTCAGTGACTGATACCACCATCCCTTCTCTTCACGGCAGCTTGACCTATCCCTATACCTCAGCCAACACTGGATTGTGATCATCTGTCTCCCCTACTAAAAAGGTTCCCCCAGAATAAATAAAATGTTCCCCTAAGGAAGAATCAGCTCTTATTCACCTGTGTTTCCTCAGTACCTATAGCATGGCAAGATAGATGCACAAATATTTGAGTGACTATTCCCATTTTGTGCATTTCTTTCCTGTCTTTTCCTATACTTTTTGAAGCAAGATGTGACTATTCTATAAACAGTACTTTAAACTCTATTTTTTCGTTAATCATTATAGTACAGAAAATTTCCCCTTACTATTATTAAAAATTCTATGTGAATCATTTTTAATGGCTGCATAATATTACGTGAAATAGCAGCTACTGCTAAGCTGCTATTTCATACTGTCAGGAACAGTATGGGCACTTTATATACAACCTCACTACATCCTCACTTCATAGATGAAGAAACAAAAGCTCAGAGAAGCAGAGTCCTCTAATTGTGATGACTAATGAGCCACAATAGACCATGAGCCCATGAAAGGCAGAACTTACATCTTTTTATGTACAAAAGCAGGCCCTCCAACATCTGTTGAAAGAATTAAAAGAATTAACTATTTACAAGAATGTATATCTGGCAATTAAAAAGAGATTTACTTGCCTTATAAAAACCTTAATCTATCCTTTGCATATCTCAGCACATCGAGAAGAGGACATTAATTAAACACCATGTTAGATGTATTACAAACATCCTATTTAATTCTAACAACTCAAAAAGAGGAGTAACGCTGTGCCACCCGCCATGATAGGAAGCCAGCCATTATCTTTGCATAATACAAAGATATATTTTCTACTTCCTACTTAAGAGAAATTCTTTTTTATAAACTGTGTATTGTTTTCTTAAATGGATAATCAGCTTCCCTACTTGCATTCATTCCAAGACAGAAATTTACTTGAATAGAAGTTATATATGTATGGATTTTGATGTGAGTTCTATACAACCATCAGTCTCCATCCTCTTGATCCATCTATATAAAAGCAGAGCACACATGAACAGCCCAATCAATGCCATGGTTATTTCCGAAAATAGTGCTAATACAGGAGTAAAAACTGCCCTGGTGTGTGAGATGTGCATGTGTGCATGCGCGTGTGTGTGTGTGCATGTGCATGCGTGTGTATAGAAGTTGGTGGGAGAACCATGACCAATAAGAGCGTAAGCACAGGTTAGACCACAGAGCAGCTCGGCAAGGCCTGGCCTTTGGAGACATTCCCTAGTGTCGAGCTCCAGCTCTATCACTTACTGTTTCTATGATGCTGAGCAAGTTCTCTAACATCTTTGTATCTTGTCTTCTTAGCTGTGAAATGAACATAACAGTAACATTTATCTCACAGCACAACATGACTAAATTAGTTAGCGCTTGAAGTGCTTACAGCCATGCTCATAGGAATTGCTACATAAGGGTTTCCTGAGAAACATGAACAGACAATTCAGATAATATAATAAAACACATGGAAAATTTTTTCCACATTAGTAATCAAAGAAATACAGATTGAAATAAAGACATATTTCTACCTCTCAAATTGGCAAAAACTAACTTTTTGAAGGCAAAGTGATGTATTTATTACAGTGAATACCACTGCTCCCTCACCACATGTCTGTAACAACTTATCTCTAAGTACAACACTTTCAGCCTACCTTTTGATTCAATTTTAAATCAAAACCAGTATTATAATTTCAGCATATCAGAGATACAAGGCCAATTTTCTTTACACATATACTACAGTTAAAGTCAATAGGAAAAGACCAATAATTCAATTAAATAAAAATGACAAAGAATATGAAAGACTTACAAAAAAAGAACTACAAGATAGCTCATAACTTTGAGAGATATTCAATACAATATCACTAGTTTAGTATAACAAAAAAATAATTTTAAAGAAACTATTGTTATTATTTCTTAATACCAAGTACAGGGAAAACTCATTGAACTTGTGGTTCGGTTCAGTTCAGTTCAATTCAGTTCAGTCGCTCAGTTGTGTCTGACTGCTTGCAGCCCCATGAATCGCAGCACGCCAGGCCTCCCTGTCCATCACCAACTCCCGGAATTGACCCAAACCCATGTCCATTGAGTGGTGATGCCATCCAACCATCTCATCCTCTGTCATTCCCTTCTCCTCCTGCCCTCAATCTTTCCCAGCATCAGGGTCTTTACAAATGAGTCAGTTCTTCACATCAGGTGGCCAAAGTATTGGAGTTTCAGCTTCAGCTTCAGTCCTTTCAATGAATATTGAGGCCTGATTTCCTTTAGGATGGACTGGTTGGATTTCCTTGCAGGCCAAGTGAGCCTCAAGAGTCTTCTCCAACACTACAATTCAAAACCATCAATTCTTTGGCGCTCAGCTTTCTTTATAGTCCAACTCTCACATCCATACATGACTACTGGAAAAACCATACCTTTGACTAGATGGACCTTTGTTGGCAAAGTAATGTCTCTGCTTTTTAATATGCTGTCTAGGTTGGTCATAACTTTTCTTCCAATGAACAAGCATCTTTTAATTTCATGGCTGCAGTCAGCATCTGCAGTGATTTTGGAGCCTGAAAAAATAAAGTCGGTCACTGTTTCTACTGTTTCCTCATCTATTTGCCATGAAGTGATGGGACTGGATGTCATGATCTTAGTTTCCTGAATGTTGAGCTTTAAGCCAACTTTTTCACTCTCCTCTTTCATTTTCATCACGAGGCTCTTTAGTTCTTCTTCACTTTCTGCCATAAGGGTGGTGTCATCTGCATATCTGAGGTTATTGATATTTCTCCTGGCAATCTTCATTTCAGCTTGTGCTTCTTCCAGCCCAGTGTTTCTTATGATTTACTCTGCATAGAAGCTAAATAAGCAGGGTGACAATATACCTGTCTCTTATACACATCTGAGTTTCAGCTTCAACTTCAGTCCTTCCAATGAACACCCAGGACTGATCTCCTTTAGGATGGACTGGTTGGATCTCCTTGCAGTCCAAGGGACTCGCAAGAGTNGTGACAATATATAGCCTTGACATATTCCTTTCCCGATTTGGAACCAGTCTGTTGTTCCCATGTCCCGTTCTAACTGTTGCTTCCTGACCTGCATACAGGTTTCTCAAGAGGCAGGTCTGGTGGTCTGGTATTCCCATCCCTTTCAGAATTTTCCAGTTTATTGTGATCCACAAGTCAAAGGCTTTGGCATAGTCAATAAAGCAGAAATAGACGTTTTTCTGGAACTCTCTTGATTTTTCCATGATCCAGCAGATGCTGGCAATTTGATCTCTGGTTTCTCTGCCTTTTCTAAAACCAGCTTGAACATCTGGAAGTTCATGGTTCATGTATTGCTGAAGGCTGGCTTGGGGAATTTTGAGCATTACTTTACTAGCATGTGAGATGAGTGCAACTGTGTGATAGTTTGAGCTTTCTTTGGCATTGCCTTTCTCTGGGATTGGAATGAAAACTGACCTTTTCCAGTCCTGTGGCCACTGCTGAGTTTTCCAAATTTGCTGGCATATTGAGTGAAGAACTTTCATAGCATCATCTTTCAGGATTTGAAACAGCTCAACTGGAATTCTATCACCTCCACTAGCTTTGTTCGTAGTGATGCTTCTTAAGGCCCACTTGAACTTGCAGAGTTACTAATTAATACACATTATTTAAAAGGCTCTAGAACTTTAGAAATGTTTGTACTCTGACCCAGAAATTAATTACAATAATCTATTCTAAGAAAATAATTCTAAGTATTCAGCAAAAATTTTATGCCTGAAGAAAAATATTTTCTAACCTGTTATTCCATAATCGCAAAAAATTGGCAACAGAAAATGTCCAACCACAGTGGAATGGCAAAATAAAAATATTACATGGACTATAACAATGGAGAAATTATTAAGAACTTGTAATAACATGCAAAATACTTTAATAACAAAACAGTACATAGGATACATAAGAGATACACAAAAATGTTAATAGTGGTTATCTCTGGATATAACTATATGTAATTTTTATATTTTATTATACTGCAGTCTCTTACATTTTCTAAAATGAACAATTCTGCAGATAAAAGTTAAGTCTCATTCATAAAAAACAGAACAACTTCCCAGAGATCCCCACTTCCTATTGATAAAGTCTCTTTACTTTTACACTTTAATCTCTCATCATTCTCTCCATCAGATCCTCCTTAGTATAGTCACTCTAATGAACAAGTCGTGATGTTTTCTAACTTGTTTTTGTTTATGGCCTTGAATTCCTTCTTATTTTTTTCTACCAGGAGAACACTTATCCAACACCCTATCACAGCTACTCTGTGATTCCACAGCCCTCAGAAAGGAGTCAGAAACAAATGAGAAAAATGACCTTAAAGAACGGCACTGTGGGACTTCCCTGGGTGGTCCAGTGGTTAAGAATCCGTCTGCCAATGCAGGCGACAGGGGTTGGAGCCCTGATGTGGGAAGATCCCACGTGCCGAAGAGCAACTCTGCCAGTGGGTCACAACTGCTGAAGTCTGTGTGCTCTAGAGCCCAGGAGCTGCAACTACTGAGCCCAGAGCCTAGAATCTGTCCTCCACAAGACAAGCGGCCGCAGTTGAAAGCCTGCAACCACAACAGAGTATGCCCCACTCACTGCAACTAGAGAAACCCTGCATGCAGCAATGAAGACCCAGCGCAGCCAAGAATAAATACAAATAAATAAATGTTAAAAAACAAAAAGATTACATGAAACAGAGAAGGATGTTATATATTTTTTTTTAAAAGAACAATTCTGTGCCTTATTCATCTCCTCTCCTGCCAGTGCTTGGCATGTAAACAGGTGCCCAAAACACATCTGCTGAACAAATAAGTATCAGTTACCAAAGTGGTGAGATCTGAACTAGCCTGGGCACCTCTGCCTGTAAGGGGCTGGCTTTATTTTTGTTTGCTTTTGGCGGCACGTGGGATGTTATTTCCTCAACCAGGGATCAAACCCACACCACCTGCATTGGAAGCGTTGAGTCTTAACCACTGGACCATCAGGAAAGTCCCTGTAAGGGGCTTTTATTTGTTTAAGGAAAGCCATCTCTGAAGAAGTGAATGAGGAACCAGACAGGCCTAGGCTTGACACAGCAATGGTGAACAAGCTACTAAAATGCTGAGCATCTGCTTCCTCACTTGCAAAACAGAATTAAACCCAGCAGCCCCACAAGGTCACTGTGAGGATTCAGTGAGAGAGATGTGAAACGCTGGCATGAAAAGGGAATGTTAACTCATCAATACAACTCAAATGTTAGCTCCTCTCCCTTCTGCTGACGGCATTAAAGCCATGCTTTCTGTAAGCAGCCTGGGGGTACAAGGGTGATGCATTTCAGAACCCCTGGGCTAGCAACATACAGCATCCAGATCCATACTTGTGGCAAACTGTCACTCATGTCCTCTCAGACTTTATATCTGCTTTCTACATCGATAGCTGAAGAATGGCAGCAGCTGCCAGACCAAATTAAGAGGAGTACACTGATGCTGTCTGCTACACATATCAAAGTCACTGGGCAGACACCCGAGGCCAAGTCACAAGACTTTGTATATCCGTGAGCCCTGTGAGTGGCAGCTCGCACACAGGAAGAGCCAAGGTACTGCTGTCACGGTGGCAGGTTGCACAACCTCTGGTTACAACAGCCATCTTCACCTCTAGGAGTACCTATCATGATATCCGTACTATGAACACCACACACAAGGCAGGTAGGGTGAGTCACGAAAGGTTCTGAGGAGGGAGGCAGAGGAAGTAGACAGGAGGGGCCAGGAATTACCAACGTGTTTACTAGCAAGTCAACTATCCTCTCTATAAATAATTTTCTATGCTTTGCTTCCTCTTCATATGAAGGTGGTACCACTACGCACCTCACAGATAATATTCTGAGGATTAAAAAGGAGAGCATGCGTGAGCCTCTGGCACAGGGAGGACGGTATCTGTGACCATTCCCACTGCCCACACACAGACACTAATGCTGTACCTGCTCATGCTGAGTGCCTCTCTCCAATACCAACCCTGATAGGTCTGAGTTCACCTTGACAGTTGTTCTCAAGTAATACCCTTAATTCATCTAAAAAAAGTGAAAGTGTTAGTCTCATGGCAGGTTCTTTTCGCCACCATAGACTGTAGCCCACCAGGCTCCTCTGTCCATGGGATTTCCCAGGCAAGAATACTGGAAAGGGTTGCCATTCCCTTCTCCAGAGAATCCTCCCTGCCTCCCTTCTTGATTTTCTTTGAGAGCTGATAGTACTGCAAACACCAGAACTCCCTCTGTTACCAATCCAGTTAGATGGTACACAGCACTAGCTGCCACAGACCCTCAATTCTAAAGGAAGACAAAGGGCGTTTTCTGGGGAAAATAAAAATAAGTAAATTTCGTAAGAACAGATAACACACCTGCTTGGTTCCCTACTGTATTCTCAGCACTTAGTATAGAGTCTAGCATGGCAAGCATTCAGGAAACATGCTAGATGAATAAATGCACCCATCTGATTCTATACCAAATACCCCTGACTACCAACTGGCCCTCTAATTATTTGAGAATCTACTCTTAATTCAGGCACTGGAGGGGTTAGGGAGCCAAGACCCATGTGAAAGGCATGCCTATGGTTCTTCGTGGGGTCAAGCAGAAACAGATAAGAAGCTATATCTTTTGAAACCAGCACTTAAGAGATCACATCAGCAATTTCAGCTCCATAATCACAAGCTTCTTGAAGAAATGGAAAAGATCACATAACTCTCCCACACGACTGGTTCTGAGCCCACTCCTTCCCAACATGTTGGACTGTGTTCCTCCTATGCTGCAGACAAGTAAGTCTCACAGAATCCAGATTAACTGACTAGATTAATGCTCACACTTTCACCTTGCTTTGGAACACACAACCTTAAACTCTGGGCGTCAATACCCCATTACTTTCTTAAATAATTATTGAGGATCCCAAAGAATTTTTGTTTATATCAGTTACATTAATATCTACTCGATTTAGAAATTAAAACATTTTAAAAATATTTGTCTACAGGAAAAAAAAATAATAAAAAAAATATTTGTCTTAAAATTAATAATAATAAGCCCATTACATCTTAACATTTTAATTTAAAGTAACTATATTTTCTTAAATGAGAAAGTTGGCATTATTTTACATTTTCTGCTATTTTTTTAAGTGTTTGGTTTAAAAAAAAGATGATTCTCATATCTGCTTCTTCATTCACTATATTGCAATATATGTTGTTTTTGTAGAAGTGTTTGAAGAAAATCAAACCTCACAAAGACAAGTAGTTGGAAAAATTAGAAATATTTAATAGATTTTTTTTTTAGATAATTGTGGATATTCTTTTTTGATACTACACCAAAACTCAACAAGTGGTGACTGATTAAAGGTTAGGTGNTCCTCATTACCATCTTTCTAAATTCCATATATATGTGTTAGTATACTGTATTGGTGTTTTTCTTTCTGGCTTACTTCACTCTGTATAATTGGTTCCAGTTTCATCCATCTTATTAGAACTGATTCAAATGTATTCTTTTTAATGGCTGAGTAATACTCCATTGTGTACATATACCACAGCTTTCTTATCCATTCATCCGCTGATGGACATCTAGGTTGTTTCCATGTCCTGGCTATTATAAACAGTGCTGCAATGAACATTGGGGTACATGTGTCTCTTTCTATTCTGGTTTCCTCGGTGTGTATGCCCAGCAATGTGGTCTTACACTTTGAAAGGCTCTGTTACCCATGAGTGACTTTGTAAGGTCATATATTGATCATTAAGAAAATATTCATTCACTATGTTACACAAATCTTCCAGATGAAGATTTCAACATATTTCAACACAGAATATTTTTAAATAATTATATTCATAAATAGTACCACTAACCTAATCAGGAAAGTCTTTTATAGACCTTTTTATTTTGTGTTGGAATATAGCCAATTAACAATCAATGATGTGATAGTTCCAGGTGAACATCAAAGTTTCAGCCACACATACACATGTATCCATTCTCCCCCAAGACTCCCCTCCCATCCAGGCTGCCACATAACATTGAGCAGAGTTCCCTGTTGCACTTTTTTTTTGGTTGTTGTTGTTTGGCCAAGCTGCGCGCATTATCTTAGTTCCCTGACCAGGGATAGAGTCCCTGAAGTGGAACTGCACAGTCTTAATCACTTGACCACCAGTAAGTCCCAGAAAAGTCTTTCAGTATTAAGAAGCTACTGAGTTCATATGGCAGATACAACTTCCCAAATTCTAATATTCATGTGAAAGCTCAGTTTTACCATTGGCAACAAACACTGTCAATTGTTATCCTTGAAGAGACAGACTCAATTTATTCATTTTGGGGCCAATATCTGCCAGGTACTCAAGTTCGAATAACCATAGTTTGACTGTCAATTGTTTTTTCAAGTATATATTGTGTTCCACGAAAAAAGCTGCTAGTTCAGTTTGCAAGTCAAACTATCAACTGCATAAGTGCTTCTCCTTGAGAAAATCACCATACTTCATGTAGCAGAATACGTTATGCATACTTTCCCCATCACACAGAATATTAAAAAGATCTATTCTCAAAGGGTTAAGATTTAATAAAGTTAATAATGTTTATGACTTCATCAAGGTTAGTCTTAAGTAAAACTGACATTTCTTTCACTGTGTGTGTGGTGGTGGTGAAGAATATGATAGAAACTAGTACAGTTTGATACCCCGAGTTTGATTCATGGTAAGCCATCAGCAGTTTTACCCACCATTGCTTTGCACTATCCATGAAAATGTCAAAACATCTCAACATTACTATGAAACGGTAAATAACATCTCAAAATTACTATGAAAAAAGTTTTGATCTTGAGGACCACCAGAGTTCACAGGCACCACCAGAGGTCTGCAGACCATATTTTAAGAATTGCTGACTTTACAAATTCTGATTTGTCCCTGCAAGCTGCCCAGACTGTGAAAAAGAGAAGGAAGATAGCTTCTTAATGTGTGACAAATTAACAAGTGAGGACACAGAGGACCATCCAGTAAGAGGTTCCCATTCTTAAACTACAGACAGTTTCAACATATCCCAATTCACATATTTCAGATTTTCTCAGACAGGACTTTAGCGAGGGGTGAGTGGAAACTCCCAGCAGGGATCTACAGATCTAGTGCCACTTATACAACAAAAGAAAAGAGCTTCTGTCTGATTAGTGGCTCCAGAATCAAAATTCCAGAGTAGCTGAAGCTTGCCTTAACTGATCCCCATCCACCTTTTGGCATGCTCGCCAATCTCCCTGCCTTCCGACTCCTGCCCCCTAACCACTTGGTACATCCAGCCTGCCCATCCTCTTTCAATGTTACCTCCCTTATTTTCCCATCCTTAATTAATGTGTTCATTTGCTTTATCTTGTTAGTTTAATTACTTTTTTTCTAATTCACACCAAGCTGCACGTGACTTAACTTTCCCAGAAAACTTTTATTTTTAAAAGGCTACTTTGGGGGCTTCCCTGGTGGTCCAGTGGTTAAGAATCCACCTGCTGATGCAGGGGACACAGGGTTGGATCTCTGAGCACGGAAAATCCCACATACCATGAAGCAACTAAGCCTGTGTGCCACAACTACTGAGCCTGTACATTAGAGCCATGAGCCCCAAATACAGAAGCCCCCATGCCTACAGCCCCTGCTCCGCAACGAGAAACCACTGCAATGAGAAGCCTGCGCACCACAACAAAGAGAGGCCCCCGCTTGCCTCAGCTAGAGGAAGCACACATACGGCACTGAAGACTCAGCATGGAAATAAATCTTTTTTTTTTTTTTTTTTCAAAAAAAAGGCTACTTTTTGGCCCAAATGAAATTTTAATTACTGAGATTTCCTTTCATATACTATGGAGTGTTGAGGGGCAAGAGTCTTCCCTGATGCAGGAATAGAAAGGTCATGCTAGGAGAGACAGATAACATGGTATTATGGAAAGAACATAGACTTTGGAATTACACAGGCCTGTGTCCAAGTTACAGATCTACTTTTTTGATCTGGGGGAAGTTACTTGACCTCTCTGGGACTCATCCTCATGTGTAAAATATAATGATAGATAATAACTTCCTTGCAGAGTTCCTGTGAGTATTAGTGACTTTGTGTATAAACCCAGCACAGTCTCTGTGAGACAGCAGGCACTCAGTAAGTGACAGCTATTATCTGGTTCTGTGTTAGGGAATTTGTCTTTAGAAGCATCAAGTAATAGTTTTCTGCCCCACCACTACCTCCTGATCCTAGAAATGAGCTCTCTATCCTAATTACCATGTCTCTCTCTAGCTGAGTCTCTTCTGTGTCATTTGATTCCTTTGAAGACTGGGCTGAGACTATAAATACCTAGGACTGCTTCCCCAAGCTACTAGGAATGAAGGTTACCTACCTATACTTCCTGATCTGGAGGGATCCCCTTTTTACAACAGAAAGGATGACGCTGCGCACTTGATCAGATTTTTCATAATGCTTGACTACTGAGTCTTGGGGATTTTCTGACCCATAAACAAAAAACTGAGACCATGGTCCTGGGAAGAGGCTACTTTACTCTACCTTTATTTCCTTGGGATTTCTAGCCATATGCAACTATTTTCCAATGGCCCCTTTCATGGATCTTTATCATTACTGGTCTTTATATGTCCTTAACACAGTTTCTGAATACATCTCAATTTATATTTAGTTAAAAATATTATTTGGTATGACTTTCCAGGAAGGAGGCAAATTTGCAAAAATAATAAAGTTACCATAAAACTAGCATATACTGTACTTATAACTAGATTCAAGATTAGGAGAAATAATGATTCCAACAATAGGAAACTCAGAGTAATACCTAAGCTATAATAAACTAAAGACTAAAGGTAAATAGGATTGGTCCTAGTGGAAAGCCCTGTCTAAATGGAACTAAGAGGTAAGAGGAATTAACTGGTAAGAGATTACTGAACAACAAAAACCTTGAGGAAGAAAAATAAAAGCCAGACACAATAGATTAAATAAAATGTACAGTCAGCAGATATAATTTACATATTAAACAGAATCTTACCTACCTGATCAAGTTCAAGCAAAAAAATAAGGAACAGATATAGATTTAAATAACTTCTTTACCTGGAAGAAGTTGAAAAACAAGGAGGGAAACGTAAAAAAAGGGAAATGTAAAAAAAAAAGTTATAACCAACAGTAGAGGCTCTTACCCACTTTGTTACTTTCCTCCTCAAGCAGCCTTCTCCTCTGAACAATTTTCAGTCGTTTTTATGTAACCAATAAGACTCTCCCTGTTGACAGTGAGATATTTAAGAGTATTTGAAGTCTGTTGATCCTATTCTGTCTTCAGTGATTCACCTGTGTGCCTTCATAAAATATATTCTACATGTTTAGTGATTCAGTCTACTCCACAATAAAAAGAGTTTAGTGTTAACCATGTTTAAAAAGGCACTGGAATACTTAATGTTTCCAAAACATTATGTGCAAACCTGAGAAAAAAACACATCCTACTATGGTCAAAGTATCATTTATTTATTGGTCAAGTAACTTTTAACCAACAAATCTGTTATAAAAGTCATATGAGCAAGATTACATAAATTACAATGGCAAAAATTTTAATTTTTACATGAAGAATAAGAGTTACATGTGCCAAATTTATAATGCTAAAAAACTTTGGGGGGGCATTTTATTAGTTATTTTATTTAATTCTTGAAATAGTGCTATAAAATTGGTGTCACTGTTGCAATTTTACAGGTAAAAAATGTGAGCACTTGTCCAAGGCATGTTAACAGAGTCTGGAGTCAAGTTCAGAGCTTGTTGTTTCCAAGGTGCTTACATTTCACTAATATTTAAAATTACCACTAAATAACTTTGAAATTACTGAATAAAAGAGAGTTTAAAATTATATTTACATACAAATTACAAATCGCTTGTTATTAACACTTCAGAAAAGTGTAGAACCACATTCCTCCAGTGTAAAATGAAAAGGATCACCACTTTCGCCTGGAGTTCATAGAAATCATCAAAGAGGAGAATATCTTCTTAAATTAGAAATATTTCCAGCTGTTGGAACAACTAGAGCACCCGGCACACGGTCCATCCAAGGATGACTTCAGTGCATGTGTACATTCAGGCAGACTAAGAATGACTAAGGAAAATCTTGCCTCTGCCTTGGCAGGCTCACAGTCCTAGTGGTAGCTGCATAGAGTGATTCTGTGAGTCTGAATACTTTCCTGAAATTGAGGGGGGATGAAGGGTGAAGAAGCAAGGACATTCACATGAGATCGCAGGTAAAGACAGCAGTTGAGAAGCTCTTATGGTCCAGGTAAGGAAATGTAAGGGTTTGGAGAAGAGGACTTTTTTTTGAGATACTATCTGTCAGTCTCCATTTTTGACCATTTTTTCCAAAATAAAAAAATAAATTGACCTATTAAGAAAAAGACAATGTCTTCTTGTCCCATTCTCACATAACTACTAAAACAGTAGGCTTTCGATCATACAGAAGTACATTTAAAGAAGTACATTTAGTCTATCATTTCTATAGGACTAAATATAGCATTTTGATAAAAATGAGAGAACGTGTTCATTCACACAACCTCAGTGGCCTTTCTCTTACACTTCTCTGAACAGCACCTGTGCCCCAGTCTGAATCCAGCTTCTCTGGCCGAATACATTTAAAAAGACAAGAATCCTTTCAAAAACTGATGGGATATATAAAGAGGGACTTAAAGGAAAGGGCAAGGAAAGCTATAGCTGGAAGACTGCCTGGACAAATGTCAATTCATACTCTAATGCTCATTTTCTAAGATGAAATAAAAAGTTTATCACATAAAAGTATGGACTCTTAAGACTTCCTTATCTGCTTAGTTTTAGAAGTAAACCATTTACAGTCTGTTACAAAAACAACAACAAAAAGTTTTCCAGATTTAGAAAGCAAGTTCTAAAAGTAAATTATCAAAATTCTAAAATTATCAAAACATGATATGCAAAATTTCAGAGTACACATGAACCCACTTCAAGAAGCTATTTGGGGACTTTCCTGGTGGCACGGTGGGTAAGAATCCACCTGCTGATGCAGGGGACACAAGTTCAATCCCTGATCCAGGAAAATTCCACATGCCACAGAGCAACTAAGCCTGTGCACCACCACTACTGAGCCCAAAAGTTCTAAAAGTAAATTATCAAAATTCTAAAATTATCAAAACATGATATGCAAAATTTCAGAGTACACATGAACCCACTTCAAGAAGCTATTTGGGGACTTTCCTGGTGGCACGGTGGGTAAGAATCCACCTGCTGATGCAGGGGACACAAGTTCAATCCCTGATCCAGGAAAATTCCACATGCCACAGAGCAACTAAGCCTGTGCACCGCCACTACTGAGCCCAAGCTCTGGGGCCCCATGAGCCATAACTACTGAGCCTGTATGCCCCGACTACTGAAGCCATGTACCTAAAACCTACGGTCTGCAGCAAGAAAAACCACCATAATGAGAAGGCCTTGTACTGCAGTGAAGAGTAGCCCCTACTGGCCTCAACTAGAGAAAGCCTGTGCATAGAAAAGAAGACTCAGGGCAACCAAAAATACATAAAAATTTTAAAAAGAAACTATTTTGTAAGTTATTTTAACTCTGATTAAACTTAAGCATTGTTCCTCAGTATAAGATTAAAGATTTGTATTGAATATCAGAAGTGCCAGTTTATAGGGTATTCTTATTTAATAAAAGTAGAAAATGATAAAATTTTGTCTGTAAAATAACCACATGGGAAAATGGCAGTGGATCTAGATATCAAGCAGTAGATAAATTATAATGAAATATCATTTGCTAATCCCAACTGCATACTTTTGACTGCCCAGTGAAACAAAAATCATATTTTCTAAAAAGGTCAGGCAGGGGGGTGGTGTATCTATAAAACCCACACTGCACAGTAGGATCACAGTAAGGATGTGTTATGCAACAAGCAGGAAATGAACTTCTGTATAACTTTATGTAGAATTTAATTTCCTTGTGGGTATTTCCCCATTTGAATTACTGCAAATTACATTACTCATCCTAGAGAGAAATATGAATCAATCAGGCCAAGTACAAATATAAAAATGAAGTTTCTCCACTCTGACTCACTCACATCACAACTGTCAAATGAGATGATAAAAATAAAAGCTGAAGAAAATAACCTGGGGAAATACTATTCCAAGGCAAACTTTTAAAAAATAAATGTGAACAGCCAAATATATAAGTTTTACCCATCTCAGAAGAAACTCACTGTTTTTACCAGGAGAGGTACCCAGCCATCCTTCATGGCCAAAGACGTTGAAAATTAATTTCCATATTAATTGGCGTGAATATGAAAACAGCTTATATTATATATTCTAAAAAGCTAAGGAACTGGTATTTGTCAAGGCAAAACCAGAAGACATTTGTCCAGAAGGCCTGGTATACCCAGAAATTATTCAGATAATGACACTAATAAGTATTTGCACACTTATTAAAATGTATAATTTTATTTAGGGCTTCCTAGTAAAAACATACTTGGTAGGCTTCCAAGTACTTTTCCATAGACTTGAAATTATCCAGGCCTCATAATGAAGCTACGTGTTTTACAGGTGTAGTAGATAAGGTGGCACTCCCGTCATCGCCCTGTTGTTGAGGAAATTGACATTTACAGAAAGAGAACTGAGGCATTTTTCATTCAGCTGTTCCTTCTGCTGTTCTAGCATGAGGATGGAGCCATGAAGGGAGAGGCTAGATTAGAACAAGAAACCAGTTTTTAATAGGGTCAATTGTGCTTGGAAGAGAGACTGGTATTTGTTAACTGCCATCTTCCTAAGATTCAGAATTGACCAAAGGAAGATCACTACCCCCGGTCTTACGCCTCGACAGGAAAACAGGAAGGGCAAATAGTTTCTCCGGTGGCTCAGATGGTAAAGAACCTGCCTGCAATGCAGATGCCCGGGTTTGATTCCTCGTTGGGACAATCCCCTGAAGAAGGCAATGACAATCCCCTCCAGTGTTCTTGCTTGGACAATCCCATGGACAGAGAGGCCTGGTGGACTACGGTCCACGGGGTCGAAAAGAGTGAGCGACTGAGCAACTAACACTCTCTTATTTAACCGGCACTTAAATAGCATTTACTATGTGTCAGGCACGTTCTATGGCTTTTATAAATATTTATTAATTTAATCCTCACAAGGAACTTCTCAAATAGTACTATTATTATCCATATTTTACAGATGAGGAAACTGAAGCACAATAGGTAAATAACTTATCCAAGGTCACATGGCTAATAGGATATAGAACCAAGACCCAAACTGACTTCAGAGTTCAGACTCTTAACCATTATTTGGTAACACAAAAGGTTAGACAACCCCATCACCTCATAACTAAAATCATCTCAATCATCAACTAGTCTCAGCTCTTCATTTTAAAGGTTAAACAAGGGAGAAGAATTTCAAAAGATCACCAGAGCTTGAAAACTGAGCCTCCAGAGGGCAGGAATCATACAACAGATGTCTAAGACCCAGTCATTTAAGCCCATCTTTGCATGAAATGTTCCCTTGGTATCTCTAATTTTCTTGAAGAGATCTCTAGTCTTTCCCATTCTGTTCTTTTCCTCTACTTCTTTGCATTGGTCACTGTGAAAGGCTTTCTTATCTCTCAGTGCTATTCTTTAGAACTCTGCATTCAGATGCTTATATCTTTCCTTTTCTCCTTGCTTTTCACTTCTCTTCTTTTCACAGCTATTGGTAAGGCCTCCTCAGACAGCCATTTTGCTTTTTTGCATTTCTTTTCTCTGGATATGGTCTTGATCTCTCTCTCCTGTACAATGTCATGAACCTCCATCCATATTTCTTCAGGCACTCTGTCTTCAGATCTAGTCCCTTAAATATATTTCTCACTTCCACTGTATAATCATAAGGGATTTGATTTAGTTCACCCGGAATAGTATAGTGGTTTTCCCTACTTTCTTCAATTTAAGTATGTATTTGTCAATAAGGAGTTCATGATCTGAGCCACAGTCAGCTCCTGGTCTTGTTTTTGCTTACTGGATAGAGCTTCTCCATCTTTGGCTGCAGAGAATATAATCAATGATTTCAGTGTTGACCATCTGGTGATGTCCATGTGTAGAGTCTTCTCTTGTGTTGTTGGAAGAGGGTGTTTCTATGACCAGTGAGTTTTCTTGGTAAAACTCTATTAGCCTTTGCCCTGCTTTGTTTCCTACCCTATGGTCAAATTGACCTGTTACTCCAGTTGTTTCTTGACTTCCTACTTTTGCATTCCAGTCCCCAATAATGAAAAGGACATATTTTTGGGGTGTTTGTTTTTGAAGGATTTGTAGGTCTTCACGGAACTGTTCAGCTTCAGCTTCTTTGGCATTACTGTTCAGAGCATAGACTTGAATTACCGTGATATTGAATGGTTTGCCTTGGAAATGAACAGAGATCATTCTGTCGTTTTTGAGACTGCATCCAAGTACTGCATTTCAGACTCTTTTGTTGACCATGATGGCTACTCCATTTCTTCTAAGGGATTCCTGCCCNACCATCTGGTGATGTCCATGTGTAGAGTCTTCTCTTGTGTTGTTGGAAGAGGGTGTTTGCTATGACCAGTGCATTTTCTTGACAAAACTCTATTAGTCTTTGCCCTGCTTCATTCCGCATTCCAAGGCCAAATTTGCCTGTTACTCCAGGTGTTTCTTGACTTCCTACTTTTGCATTCCAGTCCCCTATAATGAAAAGGACATCTTTTTTGGGTATTAGTTCTAAAAGGTCTTGTAGGTCTTCATAGAACCATTCAACTTCAGCTTCTTCAGCATTACTGGTTGGGGCATAGACTTGTATTACCATGATATTGAATGGTTTGCCTTGGAAATGAACAGAGATCATTCTGTTGTTTTTGAGATTGCATCCAAGTACTGCATTTTGGACTCTTTTGTTGACCATGATGGCTACTCCATTTCCTCTGATGGATTCCTGCCCGCAGTAGTAGATATAATGGTTATCTGAGTAAAATTCACCCATTCCAGTCCATTTTAGTTCGCTGATTCCTAGAATGTCAACGTTCACCCTTGCCATCTCCTGTTTGATCACTTCCAATTTGCCTTGATTCATGGACCTAACATTCCAGGTTCCTATGCAATATTGCTCTTAACAGCATCAGACCTTGCTTCTATCACCAGTCACATCCACAACTGGGTATTGTTTTTGCTTTGGCTCTACAATTGTATAATTTAGGACTTTATATCAACCTCGACTTTTGCCTGATTTTTTTCCTTCCTTTCACCAAATACACAGGGGAAATGTATAACATATTCTATATTTACTTGAGGACTTTCACTAATCCTTGTTTGTCTCCATCAATGAATGGGAATGGATGGAAAATTATATTTCTGATAATGTCATGGTATAATCTTACTCATTCTGATGAATAGTCAAAATAATAGGAAATTTCTGAAGGAGATGGATCTGTAATTGTTACCAGACCCTAGAATAATGGTGCCTTCATGTTCCGATTTGATTTCATCAATTTCTGGGCTTTAGCAGCTATGTAGAAGCTTCTAAATATTAGAAGGTGATATCTAAATATTAGAAGGGCTGTTTTGCCAAATCACTTTAGAGGACTTGAAACAATCTCTGAGCTTAGAACAGGCCTAGCCTAGTGGAACTTGCTGGTCCTGGTCATATCTCCATTATGTTTTCTCTAGACAGACTGCCCTGGGGAAGTCTGGGGCAAGGCCAGAGTTTCTTAAGGAACATTGTTGAAGAAGTCTCAAGTCTTCCTGAAGGAACAGGAGTCTGAAAAATTTGCCCAGGCCCCTGCTTGTTTGTGGTGACAATTGCTTTGGGGGGTGGTGGTGGTGCATGTGTATGTGTTTAATTGAGATTGCAAAATAAGTCTTAGATATCTGTGTTCATGTGTGCATATTATTAGAGATAACGTTCTGGAGGAGAATTTTGCATATCTTGTATTTGTTTTTAATTGACAATCTAAAATAGATAAAGTACTTTTTTGATATTGAGGATGACCATTCTTTTAAAAGGAAAGTACTTTGCATTTGTATTTGATTAAAATTAATGCAGACACAAACTAGGATGAATTTAAAGACAGGCTAGTTAAGAATATGGAAGAATACTTAGTATTTAGATAATATATTTAGATAAACATAGACCAGATGATTTTATGGCATAATTTAAACACTGTAAAAACAAATTCAGTGTTAGTTTAAGTAGAAAAAAATGTATGTAATAGGATAAGCATATTCGCTGTAATAGCACTAATCTGATCATAGCATTAATTCATAGTTATAAATTACAATTATATAATTATAAATTAATGTTTGTTTACAGTGTGTTAGTAGTGCTGTATCTAATATAGCAATGGCATTACAATGTTAGTAGCATTACAAATAAGATAATTTTATCAACACAATGATCAGAAGAATTTTTATCTTTTCCCCTTTAAAGGGGGTCTGTACGTGAAAGTACATGTGTTGTGGAACCAGACTCACTTGAATTTGGATATGTGCTCTACCATTTAACAACTTTAAGCACCTCTTCACCAATAAAATGGGGCTTCATTTAATTTTCCAAATAATATAATTGCCTTATATCGGTCAGAACCTATTCTAGATAATGAAAGTATATGGCTGAACACAGTAGATAATGGTGTTTGTTCACAAGAGCATACAGCATTTAATGGGAGAGATGGGCAAACAGATTATACCACCACAGAGGTGTCCTGATAGAACGAAGACTGGGGTACTATGTGTGCACAGAGCAGAGATGACAAAGCTGTCTTTGGTGTTTCAGGAAAAATGAGATCAAAAGACAAATAGCAGTTAGCCAAGTGATGGGAGGGCCTTCCCTGGCAGCTCAACAGTAAAGCATCTGCCTGCAATGCAGGAGATGCAAGTTTGATCTCTGGGTCGGGAAGATCCCCTGGAGAAAGAAATGGCAACCCACTCTATAATTCTTGCCTGGGAAATCCCATGGACAGAAGAGCTTGGCAGGCTGCAGTCCATGGGGGACTGCAAAAGTGTTGAACACGACTTTAAGATTAAACAACAATCAAGTGATGAGAGAACCAGAACTAAGCACAGGGAAACAGAAGTGAGTGAAAGGCAGAGGATGAGAGAAGATGGCACTTTGAAGAAGTTCAAGTACTTATTAAGGCTAGAGCATAGGGTATAGTGGAAATCAAGAAGAGTTTAAGTTGAAGGGGCAAACAAGGGTGAGATTAGAACAGGTTTTGAATGCTTTAATAAATTATTCCAAGGGTAGTGTGTCTGGAGCCAGAGAATAATTGTTTAAAAGGCAAAATAACCAGACTTTACTTTCAGAAGATCACTTGGATTGCAGTGTGGAGAATGAAAAGGGGAAACCGAAAGGTGGAAAGTAGGGAAACCAATTAGGTTATTGCAGTAACCCATGGGAGATGGTGACCAGATCTAAGGTGTAGTGGCGGTGAGGATGGAGAGGTGGACAAATTTAGAGCTATTCAGATTGATAAAATATGGGGCATGAAGGCACACGAGAGAAGGATGACTCCAGGATTTTAGACTCCCTAGGTGGAACTATGCGATTGAGTCATCACATAGGTGATAAGAAAACTGCTGGAATAGATATGCTCTGAGTTTGCAGTGTTTATTTAGGGCAGCTTGTGTGTAGTTCATGTTTAAGCATTCATTTTCTCTTCTGGCTATATTGGCCTCCTCTTTTATTTGTTCATCAAATATTTGTTGAGTATTATTATATGCCAAAGGACTAGTGACTAGAGCTATGTCACTATTAAAAGTCCCATTTTCATGCAGCCTTTTTTTTTTTTTTTTTGGTTTGGAGAGACTGAAAATAGAGCTAACATGGTCTAGTAGTTAAGAGCACAAACTTGGGATCCATTCTGACTGGGATTGAATGCCATGTCCTAAGGTGTTTAATCTTTCTGTTCCTCAGTTTGCTCAACTCTAATTTAGGAATAGTAATAGTACTTAACTTCATAGGGTTGTGCTTTTTGCATACTTGGGCCAGTAATTGGAATGTAAGTGTGGGATCAGCACCAAAGGAAAACTAACCATAGCTTCCATGTTAAGTCAGGAATCCTGGCTAAAATCATCCAGGTCCATAATGTTCTTAGCTTCTGGGAGATTCTTCCAGAAAAATATTTGCATCTTCCACTTGATAGAAGAAAGTGTACTCAGTTTAGGCCCTCAGGTTTCTCAGAAATTAAAATCAGCCAACTAAGCTTGTAAACATTACCAAAAGTATAACATAGAAAAATTGAGAAACATCATCATTAGGAGATTACAACATACTTCTCTTCAATTATTAATAGATGAAGCAGAAAACAGAAAAATAGCAAAGATTTAGAAAATTTAAAAAAAGTTTAATTCAACAAACAGTTCAACCCAACAGCTAGAAAATGTATATTCTTTCTAAACATACATGAAATATTTTCAAAACTTAATAGATCAGTCCATAAATGCCAGTCTTATATCAAAAAACTGAATTGTACCAACCATATCATCTCACCAGAGTGTTGTTAAGTACAAGTCAATAAAGCTAAACAAAAGATGTCCTTTAGAGAGTTAAAAACCCCCTTCTTTGGGTCAAAGAAGAAATCACAATGGAAATTTTTATTTATTTACTTTTGGCCATGCCACGTGGCATGCAGGATCTTAGTTCGCTGACCAGGGATTGCATCTATGCCCCCTGCATTGGTAGCAGAGAGTCTTATCTAGTGGACTGCCAGGGAAGTCTTTGGGTTTGTTTGTTTTTTTTTTTTGGGGGGGTGGGTCGGTGAGGGGTGGTTAACAATGGAAATGTTTAAAACACTTGGAACAAACAATAGTAAGAGTACTGTATATAAAACTATATAGTATGCAGATTTGTAGTTTTAAATGCTCATATTAGGAAAAAAATCAGTCTGAAAATTAGTCAGCTAAGTAGCCTTTATGTTTGAAAAGGAATCAAATAGGACGCCTCTGGTGGTCCAGTGGTAAAGAATCCACCATCCAGTACAAGGGGCAGGAGTTCAGTTCCTGGTCTGGAAAGATTCCACGTGCCCCAGGGCAACTAAGCCTGTGCCGCGTAACTACTGAGCCCATGTGTCCCCATTGCTGAAGCCTTCACCCTCTAGAGCCTGTGCTCTGCAACAGGAGAAGCTGTTGCAAGATGAGAACCCGGAGCACCGGAACTAGAGCCTAGCTTCCACTCGCTGCACCTAGAGAAACCCCACGTACAGCAGTGAAGACCCAGTGTAGCCAAAAATAAATAAATAACCGAACAGAATAAATTCCAAATATGCAGAATACAAATGACGGTAAAAATAACAGCAAATCAATGAGATAAGAGGAAAGTAAAGTAAAATATTGATAAACCGAGAATGTTCTTTTTTATGGGTATACTGCAGTTGGAGGAAAAACCTGTTCAGGACAGAGAGGTTCTTGTGAGAATGTTCTTTGAAGATAACTTATAAAATAGATAAATTCCTGAGATTAAAGTGGGAAAAGAAGACACAAGAATCAGTGATAAAGAGGATATTCCATAAAGAGATTAAAATATAAAAATTCTATGCCAGCAATTTGAAAACTTTGACAAAATGGAAGAAGCCATAAAAAAATATCCTAAAAAGATAGACTCAAAATGCAGCTGAAGGAATGAATAGACCTATATTATTGAGAAAATTGAAGATAAGATTTGAAATCTCCTCCCAAAAAATAAAGTGCCCAAATAGTATTACCAGTAAATTCTACCAAACTTAAAAGGAGTAGATCATTCCAATCTTATATAATCTCTCTCTGAGAGGAGGAAAAAAAAAGAAAACATCTCCTAACTTACTTTATGACTCTAATATAAAATTGATATTTAAGTCAGAAAAGGACAATATGAGAAGGGAAAATTATTTCCAAATACTTTATGGACACATTTTTTAAAAATCCAAGCATAATAACAATCTAACTTAGAAACATACTTTTAAAAAAGATGTATATTGTGACCAAGTTGGGCATATTCTAGGGATGCAAGGGGTAGCTTAACATGTAAAAATAAAATCTATAAATGTTACTCACTATTTGTACAGATAAAAGAAGAAATGCCTTGTGAAGGTATTATGGGAGAGAAATACCTGAATTCAGTGGTCACTGGATTTAAAGTAAGTTCTTAATGAGCTAGGAATGAAACTTCCCAAATCTGATAATATATTTGGCAAACTTTGGAGTAAATACTTTTCTTGATGAGACACTATATACATAATCTTATTTAATAAATAAAATTAAGGTTATTTAAGCACAAGCATTGCCATTACTATGACAATCTGAAAACTGAGACAGCTACTAAATGACTGATGAGCTGGTAGCACATACAATGTGGAGCTGCTGGCACAAGAAGGATGCACATCCCAGGCAAGAAGTAGTGGGATGGTGTGAGATTTATCATGCTACTCAGAATAGCATGCGATTTAAAGCTTATTAAGTTGCTTATTTCTGGAATTTTCTATTTAATATTTTCAGACTGCAGTTTGACAATGAGTATCTAAAACTGCAGAAAGCAAAACTTCAGATAAAGGGGGACTTCTTACTAGCTCAGTCATGTCTGATTATTTGGGACCCTTTGGACTGTAGCCCACCAGGCTCCTCTGTCCATGGGATTTTTCAGGCAAGAATACTGGAATGAGTTGCTATTTGCTCCTCCAGGGGATCTTCTTGATCCAGGGATTGAAACTGCATCTCCTGTGTCTCCTGCATTGCAGGTGGACCCTACCCATTGAGCCATACTGGAGTGGGTTTACTAGATACAAAAATCAACTGTAGTGGAATTGCTTCTGGAATGGTAAAGTAAGGTCTTCTGAAACTTTCCTCTTTCATAAAAGCAATAAGAACATTGGCAAAAAAAAAAACCCCTCTCACTTTTCAAAACTCAAAATTAACCCAAGGCTTGCAATAATCCAAAGAGAATATAATCAACAAACAACTGAACCTCATCAGTATAGTAATCATTGTAGGGACAGAATTGTTTGGAACTCACAAAAAAGCCCCATTCTTACAGAATTATTATTAGCCAACATGTCTGACAGTCATGGAAACTCTAAATCACAGAGCTTGCCTTTGACCTGATTCAGAGCTTGCCCAGTGCAAACAGTTTTTTCCCCAGGACATTTGTTGACAACATTCAGGGGCAATTACTTAACATCTCACATGCCTGAATTGGAAAAACAACTGGGGCAAACAAAAAGCTGACCAAACACTTCAAAACAAAAGCTGGGGAGTGAGATGTTCACAGTGGGCTTCGAAAAGCTCTGCCATATTCCCAGGATACTAGAAGGTCATGCACATGGGCACACTGGGCCCATGCTTAGGAGAGACCTGAGAAGGCCTGAATCTCCTTCCTCTGACTGACCTTGAAGCTCTATACAAGCAGGAATTGAAGGCCAAGGCAGAACTGTGAGCTGCCTGCTGGATAACTGAAAGCATGCCCCAACATACACATAAAACCCTTTGGTGAAGCCTGGGAGATATACTGACTGATTCAAGGCATTTTAAGAAAACTTTTGTCCAACCATTGGCTGATGACTGAGCTAAGCAAGATTTCAATAGTAACATATGACAAAAAATACAAATTTCACAGGGTTTATTTAGGAAATTCATTAAACAAACAAAGGGCAATAGTAGTAGTGTCAACATGAATAACAAACAGCAAGAACAACTGGCCATGGGGAGGAGGGAATCTGAAATCAGATTTCCACAGTTGCTACTTTGTATTATTTTAAATGTCCAGTTTGCAGCAATAACAAAAACAAAAGCAAAATGTGAGATACTCAAAGAAACGGAAAAGTATGATCTGTAGACAGAAAAGTCATTAAATAGAAACTATCCCCAAGGAAGCCTAGACATTTGGACTTCCTAGACAAGGGCTCTAAATTAGCTATTACAAAGTTGTTTTAAAGAATTAAAACCATGTCTAAAGAACTAAAAGAAATGATTTGAGAACAACATCTCATCAAATAGACAGTAGTTATTTAAAAATGAAAAAGTCAAAGAGAAATTCTGGAGCTGAAAAGTATAGTAACTGAGTGAAAAAATTTGTAAGACGGACTCAACAGCAGGCTGGCAGAAGAATCAGTAAACCTGAACATTGGCCAATTATCAAATCTAAGGGGAAAAAAATAAATGAAAAATGAATAGAACCTCAGAGACAAAGACACAGAGAGAGTCTTGAAAGCAACAAGAGAGAAGCAACTCATTACAAACCAAGCCGCAATAAGATTCAGTTCAGTTCAGTCGCTCAGTCCTGTCCGACTCTTTGCAACTCCAGGGACTGCAACCTCCCTATTCATCACCAACTCCCAGAGCTTACCCAGATTCATGTGCATTGAGTCGGTGATGCCATCCAACCACCTCATCCTCTGTTGTCCCCTTCTCTTCCTGCCCTCAATCTTTGCCAGCATCAAGGTCTTTTCAAATGAGTCAACTCTTCACATCAGGTGGTCAAAGTACTGGAGTTTCAGCTTCAACATCAGTCCTTCCAATGAACACCCAGGACTGATCTCCTTTAGGATGGACTGGTTGGATCTCCTTGCAGTCCAAGGGACTCTCAAGAGTCTTCTCCAACACCACAGATCAAAAGCATCAATTCTTTGGTACTCAGCTTTCTTTATAGTCCAACTCTCACATCCATACATGACTACTGGAAAAACCATAGCCTTGACTAGACAGACCTTTGTTGGTAAAGTAATAACCTCTGCTTTTTAATATGCTGTCTAGGTTGGTCATAACTTTCCTTCCAAGGAGTAAGCGTCTTTTAATTTCAGGACTGCAGTCACCATCTGCAGTGATTTTGGAGCAAAAAAAAATAATGTCAGCCACTGTTTCCATTGTTTCCCCATCTATTTGCCATGAAGTGATGGGACCAGATGCCAAGATCTTAGTTTTCTGAATGTTGAGCTTTAAGCCAACTTTTTCACTCTCCTCTTTCACTTTCTGCCATAAAGGTGGTGTCATCTGTATATCTGAGGTTATTGATATTTCTCCCAGCAATCTTGATTCCAGCTTGTGCTTCATGCAGCCCAGAATTTTCCATGATGTACTCTGCATATAAGTTAAATAAGCAGGGTGACAATATACAGCCTTGACGTACTCCTTTTTCTATTTGGAACCAGTATTTTGTTCCATGTCCAGTTCTGACTGTTGCTTCCTGACCTGCATACAGGTTTCTCAAGAGGCAGGTTAGGTGGTCTGGTATTCCCATCTCTCTCAGAATTTCCACAGTTTATTGTGATCCACACAGTCAAAGGCTTTGGCATAGTCAATAAAGCAGGAATAGATGTTTTTCTGGAAC
>SJYX01014954.1:43046-71473 GCA_006410675.1 Oreotragus oreotragus | reverse complement strand
TTTGATTTCTGGTTCCTTTGCCTTTTCTAAATCCAGCTTCAACATCTGGAACATCACAGTTCACGTATTTCTGAAGCCTGGCTTGGAGAATATTAAGCAGTACTTTGCTAGCATGTGAGATGAGTGCAATTGTGCGGTAGTTTGAACATCTCTGGCATTGCCTTTCTTTGGGATTGGAATGAAAACGGACCTTTTCCAGCCCTGTGGCCACTGCTGAGTTTTGCAAATTTGCTGGCATATTGAGTGCAGCACTTTCACAGCATCATCTTTCAGGATTTGAAATAGCTCAACTGGAATTCCATTATCTCCACTAGCTTTGTTTGTAGTGATGCTTTCTAAGGCCCACTTGACTTCACATTCCAACATGTCTGGCTCTAGGTGAGTGATCACATCATCATGATTATCTGGGTCGTGAAGATCTTTTTTGTACAGTTCCTCTGTGTTTTCTTGCCACCTCTTCTTAATATCTTCTGCTTCTGTGAGGTCCATACCATTTCTGTCCTTTATTGGGCCTATCTTTGCATGAAATGTTTCCTTGGTATCTCTGATTTTCTTGAAGAGATCTCTAGTCTTTCCCATTCTGTTGTTTCCCTCTATTTCTTTGCATTGATCACTGAGGAAGGCTTTCTTATCTCTCGTTGCTATTCTTTGGAACTCTGCATTCAGATGCTTATATCTTTCCTTTTCTCCTTTGCTTTTCACTTCTCTCCTTTTCACAGCTATTTGTAAGGCCTCCTCAGACAGCCATTTTGATTTTTTGCATTTCTGTTTTCTTGGGGATGATCTTGATCACTGCCTCCTGTACAATGTTATGAACCTGTGTCCATAGTTCATCAGGCACTCTATCTATCAGATTTAGTCCCTTAAATCTATTTCTCACTTCCACTGTATAGTCATAAGGGATTTGATTTAGGTCATACCTGAATGGTGGTTTTCGCCACTTTCTTCGAGTCTGAATTTGGCAATTAGGAGCTTGTGATCTGAGCCACAGTCGGCTCCCAGTCTTGTTTTTGCTGACTGTATAGAGCTTCTCTATCTTTGGCTGCAAAGAATATAACCAATCTTATTTCAGTGTTGGCCATGTGGTGATGTCCATGTGTAGACTCTTCTCTTGTGTTGTTGGAAGAGGGTATTTACTATGACCAGTGCGTTCTCTTGGCAAAACTCTACTAACCTTTGCTGTGCTTCATTCTGTACTCCAAGGCCAAATTTGCCTGTTACTCCAGGTGTTTCTTGACTTCCTACTTTTGCATTCCAGTCCCCTATAATGAAAAGGACATCTTTTTTGGATGTTAGTTCTAAAAGGTCTTGTAGGTCTTCACAGAAGCAGTCAACATCAGCTTCTTCAGCATTATTGGTTGGGGCATAGACTTGGATTACCATGATAGTGAATGATTTGCCTTGGAGATGATCAGAGATCATTCTGTCTTTTTTGAGATTGCATCCAAGTACTGCATTTTGGACTCTTTTGTTGACCATGATGGCTACTCCATTTCTTCTAAGGGATTCCTGCCCACAGTAGTAGATATAATGGTCATCTGAGTTAAATTCACCCATTCCAGTCCATTTTAGTTTGCTGATTCCTAGAATGTCAACGTTCACCCTTGCCATCTCCTGTTTGACCACTTCCAATTTGCCTTGATTCATGGACCTAATATTCCAGGTTCCTATGCAATATGGCTCTTTACAGATTGGACCTTGCTTCTATCACCAGTCACATCCACAACTGGGTGTTGTTTTTGCTTTGGCTCCATCCCTTCATTCTTTCTGGAGTCATTTCTCCACTGATCTCCAGTAGCATATTAGGTAACTACTGACCTGTGGAGTTCATCTTTCAGTGTCCTATCTTTTTGTCTTTTCATACTGTTCACGGGGTTCTCAAGGCAAGAATACTGAAGTGGTTTGCCATTCCTTTCTCCAGTGGACCACATTCTGTCAGACCTCTCCACCATGACCCGCCCATCTTGGGTGGCCCCACACGGCATGGCTTAGTTTCATTGAGTTAGACAAGGCTGTGGTCCGTGTGATCAGACTGGCTAGTTGTGATTGTGGTTTCAGTCTGTCTGCCCCCTGATGCCCTCTCTCAGTGCCTACCGTCTTACTTGGGTTTCTCTTACCTTAGACGTGTGGTATCTCTTCATGACTGCTTCAGCAAAGCGCAGCCCCTGCTCCTTACCTTGGACATGGGATAGCTCCTCTCGGCCACCCCTCCTGACCTTGGACATGGAGGGTCTCTCCTCTCAATAAGATAACGGGTAATTTTTCTTTAGTGGCCATAGAAGCAAGAAGACAATGGGAGAAAATGTTCAAAGTGCTGAAAGAAAAAGACTTATCAACCAAAACCTCCATATCCAGCAAAGCTATCTTCCAAAATGAAGGGGAGTGTAGGACATTCCCAAATAAAAAGTGAAAGAATTTCTTGCCAGCAAGCTTGCTCTACAAGAAAGACCAAAGAGTGTCCTTCAGAATGAACTGAAAGAACACTACACAATAACTTGCATCCATATGGAAAGAAGTTAAGTGCACCAGTAATGGCAACTTCATTGGTTAATATACAGTAAGACAGTAAAATATATTTTTTCTTTGTAAACTCTTTTTTTGTCTTCAATCCAATTTTAAAACAATAATTATACAACTTTTGATAGGCTTATATAAAGAGGTCATTTGTAAGACAATAATGTGAAAGGGGATACTGTACAGGAGCAAAATTTTTGTACATTATTACAATTAAATTGGTATTAAACCAGACTAGATTGTTTTAAGATGTTAATTGTAATTCATAGGACAACCACTAAGAAAATAACCAAAAGCATAATAAAAGAAACAACAAAGTAATTAAAGAGGCACACTAAAAACATATATCTAACATACAAGCAGGTAGTGATGGAGGACTAGAAAAACAAGACATGACAGAGAAAACAAATAGTAAAACAGCAGACTCAAGTCCTACCTTATCATTAATTAAATGCAAATAGATTAAACACTCCAATCAAAAACCAGTGATTGGAAGATTGGATCAAACCTTATGCTGTCTACAAGAGACACGTTATAGATGCAAAGGCAGACTGATTTACAGTATACAGATGCAGGGGGAAACAGTAACCAAAGAGACCTAGACATAAATAAGGACATTTTATGATGGCAAAAGGTTAATCCACAATGAAGATAAACAGGTATAAACATGTTGTTATTATTGTTAGGCATTCACTCGTGTCTGACTCTTTGTGACCCCACGGGCTATAGCCTGGCAGGCTCCTCCGTCCATGGGATTCTCCAGGCAAGAATACTGGAGTGGGTTGCCTTTCCTTCTCCAAATTATAAACATATATACACCCAACCATAGAGCCCTAAAATACATAAAGCAAAAACTGACAGAATTAAAGAGAGAAATAGACAATTCAGTAACAATAGCTGAAGATTTCAACAGAACTTCAATAAAATAAGCTTCCCTGGTGGCTCAGAGGGTAAAGCGTCTGCCTGCAATGCAGGAGACCTGGGTTTGATCCCTTGGTCAGGAAGATCCCTTGGAGAAGGAAATGGCAACCCACTCCAGTACTCTTGCCTGGAAAATCCCATGGACAGAGAAGCCTGGTAGACTACAGTTCACGGGTTTGCAGAGTCGGACACAACTGAGCAACTTCACTTTCACTTTCAATAAAATAACTAGGCAGAAAATCAACTAAGAAGTAGAAGACTTGGACAACCAAGTACATACTGAGTATAAACCAAATAAATCTAACAAACATCCATATAATATTTTATCTAACAACAGCAGAATACACTTTCTTCTCAAGTAACATACGGAACATTTTCCAGGATAGACCATCCATTAGGCCATAAAACATGTCTCAGTACATTTGAAAGGACTGAGTATGTTCTCTGATTATAATGAAATAAAATCAGAAATGAATAACAAAAGAAAATTTGTGAAATGAACAAAAATGTGAAAATTGTCAACACATTCCTAAATAACCAGTGGTGGTTCAAGGGATGAATTGTAAAAAGAAAAAATTAGGAAACACATTGAGATGAATGAAAACAAATACAAAATATCAAAGGTTCTGGAATACAGCTAAAACAGTGCTTAGCAATGGCTTAGCAATGGCTCAGAGGTTAAAGTATCTGCCTCCAATGCAGGAGACCTGGGTTCAATCCCTGGGTCGGGAAGATCCCCTGGAGAAGGAAATAGCAACCCACTCCAGTATTCTTGCCTAGAGAATCCCATGGACGGAGGAGCCTGGTAGGCTACAGTCTACGGGGTCACAAAGAGTCGGACACGACTGTGCGACTTCACCTAACCTGCTGCTGCTATCTATATTTAAAAAGAGAGAAAATCTCAAATTAATAACTGAAACTTTTACCATAAGAAATGCGGGGAGAAAAGGGCAAATTAGATATAAGGAAACAGGGAAAGAAATAAGATTAGAACAGAAATAAACGAAAGTACAAAAACAAAAAGTCAATAAAACCAAGTTTGATAAAAATCAATAAAATTGACAAACTTTTAGCCAGACTAAAAGAGAAAAGACTCAAATTACTGAAGTCAGAAATGCAAGAGGATACAGTAGGTATAGTAAAGAATTAACCTTATGAAAAACGAGGTTTGGCCTTTGCCCTTGGCTGTTGGAATATGATCTCTGGTGCTGCTGCTAAGTCGCTTCAGTCGTGTCCAACTCTGTGCGACCCCATAGATGGCAGCCCACCAGGCTCCACCATCCCTGGGATCTCCAGGCAAGAACACTGGAGTGGGCTGCCATTTCATTAGTCCCCTGTCTGATAAGAGTGTCTTTNCGCTTCAGTCGTGTCCAACTCTGTGCGACCCCATAGATGGCAGCCCACCAGGCTCCACCATCCCTGGGATCTCCAGGCAAGAACACTGGAGTGGGCTGCCATTTCATTAGTCCCCTGTCTGATAAGAGTGTCTTTGCTAGGCCTTTTAGCCATATTGTCTTTTTTCCAATCTCTAAAAGAGCTGGAGACTAATAGAAGTCATGTGGGCAGTGTGTGATCAAGTCCCATTAAATTCTAGACACTAAAAGCTTAGGTGAACTTCCCTGGTTGGTAATGCTCTGTATTGTCACACATTGTGACTTGGAGAAGGTGATGCTTCCATGACTTCATGGAAAGAGGATGATCAAAACGTCCACACTTGAACCTCTCCCAAACTCTACTCTGTGCATCTCTTCCTGTGGCTAATTTCAACCTGTGTCCTTTCCCCTGTAATAAATCATGGGTATAATAGCTTTCGGTGAATTCTGTGAGTCCTGTAGAATTGCCAAACCTGATTTTGAAACCACCTGCCACCACACACCCACACCTCCAATGCCTAAACTTGCAGTTGGTGTTAGAAGTGAGGTCAATTTTGTGAGGCCTGTTCCCTCTAATAGTACTCTTGAAACTCTTCATGGTATCATTGTTGTTTAGCTTGTAAGTGATGTCTGCCTCTCTTGCAACCTCATGGACTGTAGCCTGCCAGGCTTCTTTGCCCATGGGATTTCCCAGACAAGAATGCTGAAGTGGGTTGCCATTCCCTTCTCCAGGGGATCTTACTGACCCAAGGATTGAACCTATGTCTCCTGTATTAGCAGGTGGATTCTTTACCACTGAGCAACTCTTCATATATCACTACTAATCTTACAGAAATAAAAAGGGGATTATAAAGGGATACTATGAACAATTGCAGACCAACAAATTAGATAACCTAAATGAAATGAATACATTTATAGAAAGACAAACTGTTAAATGACTCGTTAGATATAGACAATCTGTATATACCTATAGAAAGTAAAAAGATTGACATAATCATCACACACACAAAAAACTACCCACAAAGAAAACCTGAAGCCTAGATGGCTTCACTGGTGAATTCTATGAAACAGTTAAAGAACAAACACAACTCTTACAAACTGTTCCAAAGAACAGAACACCTCCCATCTTGTTTTTGAAGCCAGAATTACCCTGAAACCAAAATCAGACATCACAAGAGGAGAAAACTACCCATCCCTTGTAAATATGGACATAAAAATCTTCAACAAAATATGTGCAAACAGAATCCAATAACATTTAAAATGGGTTATATATCATGATGAACTGGGACTTAGGAGTGCAGGAATTCTAAGTGGGTCAAAATTTAAGAGTCAGTCAAACCACACTCTATTAATAGAATAAAGGTCCCAAACCACAAGGTCATCTTTATAGATACATAATAAAGCATTTGCCACAATCCAATGTCCTTCTGATGCTGAAGGGCTGATGCTGAAGCTCCAATACTTTGGCCACCTGATACAAACAGCTGACTCATTGGAAAAGACCCTGATGCTGGGAGAGATTGAAGGCAGGAGGAGAAGAGGACGACAGAGGATGAGATGGTTGGATGGTATCACCCACTGGATGGACATGAGTTTGAGCAAGCTCCAGGAGTTGGTGATGGACAGGGAAGCTGGGGGTGCTGCAGTCCATTGGGTTGCAGAGTCGGACACGACTGAGTGACTGAACTGAACTGAACATCCTTCTTGATAAAAATACTCAACAACTAGAAATAGAAGGAAACTTCCCAAACTTAAGTTAAAGTTAGTCACACAGTCGTGTCTGACTCTTTGCGATCCCATGGACTATAGCCCACCAGGATCCTCCATCCACGGAATTCTCCAGACAAGAGTACAGGAGTGGGTTGCCATTTCCTTCTCCAGGGGATCTTCCTGACCCAGGGATCAACCCTGGGTCTCCTGCATTGCAGGCNAAGTTAAAGTTAGTCACACAGTCGTGTCTGACTCTTTGCGATCCCATGGACTATAGCCCACCAGGATCCTCCATCCACGGAATTCTCCAGACAAGAGTACAGGAGTGGGTTGCCATTTCCTTCTCCAGGGGATCTTCCTGACCCAGGGATCAACCCTGGGTCTCCTGCATTGCAGGCGGATTCTTTACCATCTGAGCTAAAGGGCATCTACAAAAACCCGTAGCTAACAGCATACTTAATGGTAAAATACTGAAAGCTTTCTAAGGTCAGAAATAAGATGAGGATGTTTGCTTTCACCACATGTACTGGAGGTTTTATCCAAGGAATTAGGCAATGAAAGAAAGATGTAAAATCATCACAGATTACATGATTTTGTAAATAGAAAATCCTGAGAAATCCACAGATGCTTAGGTAAGCCTATTAGAACTAATAAATGAGTTCGATGAATTTGCAGGCTGCAAAATTAACATCAAAAAATCAATTTCTAGACATTAGCAATGAAAAATCCAAAAGTGATATTCAGAAAACAATTTGATTTACAGTATCATAAAAAAAATTATTTAGCAATAAAGTTGCTAATGGGTACAGGGTTTCTTTCAAGGGTGATAAAAATGCTTGATATTAGTGATGATAGTTGATAGTTTTGTGAATATACTGAAAACCACTGAAATATAAAGTTTAAAGTTTTATGATATGTGAATTATATCTCAGTAAAGCTATTATTTAAACAAATAAGTTGTGTCTTTATACACCAGCAACTAACAGAAAATGATTTTTTATAACTACTATCTGTAAGAGTAATAAAAACACCTTGGGATAAATCTAACAAAAGTTTGCAAACTCTGGGAGTTTTATAATTTTATAAAGGTTTTAGAAACTTTACTTCTATAAAAGTTTTATTTAAAAAACGTAGTCTTTTACCTTCTCAAGCAGAACTCTTTCTGAGTTTTTTTTTTTTTAATCATTACAGAAAGCATCACTTTCTAAATTATATTTGGAGTGTTTAGTTAGAATGTGAGCTATTTAAAAGTTAATTTCTATGGATAGGAAGGTAGAATTTGTATTAAAAAGGAATAGTAAAATGTGATATTGTTATTGTTAACCATTTTATATCATTTATATCATTTTGTCATTGTACAGTGTCAATACTGTACTAGATCTCTCCAGGTAATGTTAGGGTGGCCAGAAATGTGTATGATAACATATCGTTGTTAATTTTGACATAAAATAGAATCCGGTTTAAGTAAATCCAAGGAGAACTTAATTTCTCTAGACTGGTAAATCTGCTCGCAACTTCTCCCACCTGCTGGTAATTCATAATAATATTAAATTTCTTTTTCTAGCTATGTTTTTCACTAATGCTGGGGCTTAAGAAAAGGTGAAATCTTTGGTTTAAAACTACTAGTCTCTGATATCAGGATTCATTTTGCAGATTTAAACTGTATTGGTCAGCTATCATTTAGGAATCTTTCTAGTCACATAATAGTAAAACAACAAAAGACTTAAGTCTAAGCATCTAGATGAAAAATAAATTTTACTGAGATAACTTTCCAGCCCATTAAATGAGAATCTAATGTTTGACCTTTTATTTAGAAAATTGCTATATGCCTTTATTTATTTATTTCATAAATATAAGGGATTTTCTGGAAGTGCTTTGCTATTGATCAACTTGTTCTGTACTATTTTGATTTCATACCCTTTAGATATCTGGATTTGAACTGGATTTTAGAATTCATCTTTACTTACAATGCCACAATCAAATGGAGGTCCAGCTGGATATACCCCACCAGATGGAGGCTGGGGGTGGGCAGTGGTAGTTGGAGCTTTCATTTCCATTGGCTTCTCTTGTGCATTTGGCAAATCTATTAGTGTATTTTACAAAGAAATTGAAGAACTATTTAAAGCCAGCACCAGCGAAGTGTCATGGTTATCTTCCATCGCGTTTGCTGTCATGTATGCTGGAGGTAAGTACCCATGAAGGCTTGCTCTTTTAACTTTCAGTGGGTAGACAAAAGTTCTGTATTAAGTACTTTTTAGGCTCTTGATATCTTTATCAGTAAAAATAATTGAAATGTTAGTTATTGGAGTTATGTGATTAGAATCATATTTTTCATTCTAACAATGAAAGTTACTTAGCAATCGTGTGGTCTGTTGGGTCACTTATAATATAAAACAGTGTCATTATAAAGGATAGCTTTCTTTAAAAATATGTTTTGTGTTGGCTGCTGGGTATAGACAGGTAATTGATATTTGTACTTTAATCATATATCCTGTAAGCTTGCTAAACTCCAATTTCCAGTAGCTTATTGGTAGATTTCTTTTTTTTTTTTTTTTTTTTTTTATNTCCCCTGGAGAAGGGAATGGCAACCCACTCCAGTATTCTTGCTTGGAAAATTCCATGGACAGAGGAGCCTCGCAGGCTACAGTCTATGGGGTCACAAAGAGCTGGATACAACTGAGCGACTACACTTTCACTTTCAAGAAAAGAAAAAATGCATTTTTCATGAAGGAAATTCAAAACAGAATAATTGAGTAAAAGTTCTTTTAATACGATTTTGCTGATGAGACAGATGGAATTTTGCAGGATTTAAAGTTAGTGTTCCTTGTCATGGATTAATTATAAACATTTATCTGGATCTCATAGCTCCGAACATTCATCTGGGACCCATGTACAAAAACATATGGTGAGTCCTCACATTATGTCCCCAGACCACAGTTTGCTGACTCCTGGCCTTAGAACACCAATATCGGGTATAACGGAAGAAATTTTGATATACTGAGCTATGGGAAGTCATTCTGGCTTCTGTGCATGCTAAGTCACTTCAGTTGTGTCCGACTCTCTGTGATTCCATGGACTGTAGCCCACCAGGCTCCTCTGTCCATGGTATTCTTGCAAGGATACTGGAGTGGGCTGCCATGCCCTCCTCTAGGAGATCTAGTAGGAGATTTGATCCAGGAGACACAGATTTGACCCCTGGTCCAGAAAGATCCCACATGCTGCAGGGCAACAAAGCCCACGCACTGCAGCCACAGAAGCCATGTGTCCTAAAGCCGGTGCTCTGCCTCGAGAGAAACCACCACAATGAGAAGCTCGAGCACCGCAACTAGAGAGTAGCCCCTGCTTGCCACAGCTAGAGAGAGTCTGCATGCAGCAGTGAAGACCCAGTGCAGTCAAAACTAAATACAAATTTTAAACTAAAAAAACAAAGATGAAATGCCTCCTTTCCTGGGACGCCAATGCTGTTCCTGCTTTGAGGATAAGACTTCCTTCCCAGGTGCCAAGCCCATATCAACTTTCTGTGTACCTGATGATCTGTTTGGCTTTCATGTCTTTTGAAACCATGAAAGAATGCATTCCTGACTTGTTTGATGTGCTTTCTTCTTACAAGATATAAAATTATGCCCAAAACCCTGCTTCTCTGGAGCAGTTCCTCCAAATTCTCAGGAAGCTGTCTCCTGGGCTATAGTCCTCAGTTTGACTCAAAAAAACAAACAAACAAATCTCTTTTCTTGTTTATTGATTATGTCCATCAACAGGTACATTCAGCCCCTCTCTGAGCCCCACCCTAGGTTCCCACTCCACTGATTTGCTCAACAGTAAGTTCCTAAAGACTCTATTAGGTAATTTCCTCCCTGTGCAACTCACAAGCATTTCTTTCCCCTCTTTGACTCACACGCCACAAAACAGACAAAAAAGGAAAACGAACTTGAATCATTTCAGTCAGTCAGTCATTCGACAAACATTTACACCTGGGTCCTTGGAAAAGAGGAGACAAATAGGAGGTGAGACGGAATCCAAGAAAAAAGCACTCTGAGAAGAGAAGCCAAGATCTACTGTGCACCCTTCAATATGTCTTTTCACCTTTCTACACCTCAGTTTCCTCATTTGTGAAGACGGGACCAACCAAACCAGGGCATACTCTATTAACCGAGTCATTTATCCAAGCTTCTGTGGTCATCCCAATTCAGTCTAGCTCTACTTCGTGAATCCCTTCACCTTCCTCCAATCCCCTTTGGCTCTCCCCAGTCTCACTCCCAAGTATTCTGGACACTTTGTCTCCACTCACAAACTCAAAAACTCCCCTCCTCCTCCCCAGCGGACCCCCAGCTCCAGGCACACCTGTTAATAGAAGGATTCTGTCATTCATAGCTGGAGGCAGCAGGAACCGTGAGGCCACAGGCACCACTGAGCCACTGCAAGGAAGCCACTAAAGTCAGGAAGGACAAAAAGAGAAGTAGGAGGCAGAAGCCTGTCAGACTCAAAGGAAGAGGGCGGAGGCTCAGTGAGCACACAGTCCTGCCTGACCTTCCTATCCAGGCTGTGTGTGCATAGCTTGGGCTGCTTCCCTACCCAGCTCCCTGGCCCAAACCATCAAGGTCCATATCCCAAAGTTATCTTTGTTTGCCCACCTGCTTTTAGAGTTGGCCAAAACATTATGAAAAACAAAGAACAGGCTGAGGACCTGCCTCCCAGAACATGTCTCCCTGAAGCACAGTTTGCAAAATGTCNCTCCCTGGCCCAAACCATCAAGGTCCATATCCCAAAGTTATCTTTGTTTGCCCACCTGCTTTTAGAGTTGGCCAAAACATTATGAAAAACAAAGAACAGGCTGAGGACCTGCCTCCCAGAACATGTCTCCCTGAAGCACAGTTTGCAAAATGTCCCTCCCTCCCACCCAAGGAGCTGTCTTCTGGTGTGGCCATCAATAAGGACAACTCTGGTACAGGGACATCTGGTGATTTTTGAATATTATTTTGCTTTAAAAAAAAAGTCTCAAACACTTTGGCCCAGGAATTTTCGCTTCCAAGAATTTATCTTGGGACTTTCATGCTGGTCCAATGGCTAAGACTCCACACATCTAATGATGCAGAGGGCCCAGGTTTGATCCCTGGTCAGGGGACTAGACCACACATGCCTCAACTAAGGAAACATGTGCTGCAAGTAAGACCTGGCACAGCCAAATAAATAAATGTGTTTTAATTTTTTTTTAAGTTTATCCTAAGAAATAGCTGAGAAGTACAGTCAAAGATGTCTGCACAAACTGTTTTCAAGGACACAGGAGCATAATTTTCATGAAATATATAGAACCCCAAACCATACCTTGTGTCTATCCACTAATGTGGTCCCCAAGCCAATCATTTTTCAATCTCTCTCAAATATACTCTCTCTTGCCCTAGTTCTGCTTTAACCAGAGCAAAGAAATGTGTGTTAGTCGCTCAGCTGTGTCCAACTCTTTGCGACCCCATGGATTGTAGCCCACCAGGCTCCTCTGTCCATGGAATTCTCCAGACGAGAATACTGGAATGAGTGGCCATTCCCTTCTCCAGGAGGTCTTCCTGACCCAGGAATTGAACCCGGGTCTCCTCTATTGCAGGCAGACTCTTTACCATCTGAGCCACCAGGGAAGCCTACTCTCTGAAAAAAATTTCATTAAAATTCTGAACATTTTGTTTCAAATTACCTGTCTAAAGATACAAGTGTGGGAGCTTCCCTGGTAGCTCAGCGGCAAAGAACCCATCTGCCCAGGCAAGAGACACAGGTTCGATCACTGACACAGGAAGATCCCACAAGACATGGAGCAGCTAAGCCTGTGCATCACGACTACTGAGCCTGCGCTCTAGAGCCAAGGAGCTGCAACTACTGAAGCCCGCATGCCCCAAAGCCTGTGCTCTGCAACAAAAGAAGCCACTGCAATGAGAAGCCTGGGCACTGCAACTAGAGAAAGCCCCTGAAGTGAAAGTCGCTCAGTCGTATCCAATTTTTTGTGACCCTATGGACTCCTATACAGTCCATGGAATTCTCCAGGCCAGAATACTAGAGTGGGTAGCCTTTTCCTTCTCCAAGGGATTTTCCCAACCCAGGGCTCAAACCCAGGTCTCCCACACTGCAGGAGGATTCTTTACCAACTGAGCTATCAGGGAAGCCCAGAGAAAGCCCATACACAGCAACAAAGACCCAGCACAGCCAAAAATAAATTAATTAATTAAGTCATTTTTTAAAGATTTTAGGTACATGTGTGTAGGAAAACCAAAACATTTATGGCATTTGTTGCCTGATCACAGGACAATGAGTCTGTTCTTCTCTATTGCCACATAGCAAACTACTCCAAATCTTACCAACTCCAAATAGCAACTTCTCTTTTTTAAATTTGTTTAATTGAAATATAGTTGATTTACACGGACAGCAAATGACTCAGTTTTACATACATAGAATAGCTTGCATCTGCTAATCCCAAAGCTCCCAGTCCATTTCCTTCCCTCTACCTCCTCCACACTGGCAACCACAAGTCTGAAATAGCATCCTCTCATTGTATCATGGTGCTGTGGATTGTCTAGCCCCAGCACATCCCATTAGGGAATCTCAGATAACTGCAGTCAGATTATGACTGGGGCTGGAGTCCTTGAAGGCTCAGCTGGGCTGGACTTTCAAAATAGATCACTCCCATGGCTGGAAGTTGGTGGTGGCTATAGGCATGGAGCTTGGTTGGGGCTGTCAGCTGTAGGACCTCCATGTAGCTTTTCTGTGTGGCTTGGGCTACTCACAGCAGAGTGGTTAGACTTCAAGGGTAAATATTCCAAGAGATAAAAATAGAAAGTTTCCAGTCTCTTAAGGCGTTGATCTGGAAACTGTCACAGAGTCACTTCCACCATATTCTATTAGTCAAGCAGTCATAGACCTCAAGCTCCAAGAGAGGGAGCACAGATCTCATCTCTCAATGTGTTAAAGAAATGGTGATCAACTTTTAATCTGCCACAGGGTGATTTTCATTTCCTTCTCTATATATTTTTGTACTTAAAACTTTCATACCAAAAAAAGAATGATGTTTAAAATCAGAAAGAAAAGAAAAACACCAATAAATAAATGACACCATGCCTGTAATTTTTAGCAGGAAAGGGAGCTGAGGAAAAACAAATACAGCCATGAGCTCAGGATGAGAAGATACCAGCAAGGGTGTGGGGACATAGTTTAATAAATAAGCTGGGTTTATTTTTGGTGAAAGGCTTTCATATTCTGATTACCATAAGAAGTTGCTCAGCCATCACAGACCCTCCTTTTCCAGAACAGTGGTCAAGGGACCACTTTAAAGGCCAATGGAAAAATCACAGAAAGATTGTCCAACTCCCAGAGCCTTTCTTAATGACCCATCTAGATGTGCACCTGACCAGGTGATCACAGGTGGGCATCTAGCAACATAGGCTTTTATCCATTCCCTCCCACCCATCCCCTAGTCCTACTCTTGACAAAATCTTAGCTTGGCTCCACTGTAAACAGACCCTGAGACAAGGATTCAAGTGCAAGTAATTTATTTGAGAGGTGATCTAGGAAACACTGGTGAAGAAATGGGGATAGAAAAGAACTCATAAAAGTGGTGAGACGAAACAAGTTCCCTCTGTGAACAATTAGAATCTAATGTACTGAGGAAATCTGAAATCCAGAGTAGAACATGCCTCACTTATCCACTTGAGAGAAGGGGGAGATTGCAGGACTTCCCTGGTGGTCCAGAGGTTGACTCTTTACTTTCAATGCAGGGGGTTCAGGGTCCCTTCCTAGTTGGGGAACTAAGATCCCACATGCCCTGGGATGTAGCCAAAAAACAATTTTTTTTTTTTAAGAGGAGAGGGGACCATATTCTTATCCACAACCCACATCAGCTATTAGTGGAGGACTGCTGTCTGGGAAAGCCTTACTTCTCTAGTGCATCCAACCTGCCCTGCCCCAAGACAGAGAAGGCTCCAGGAGCCATAGAGAGCGTGTAGGCAGGCAGGTGCTGGCAGCTAGAAGCCTGGGCAGCTTGCATGAGAATGATAAGCGCTGATGGGATGTGAATGGAGCAATTGCAGCATCTGTTACAGATACTCAGATGCTTTTTCATTAACATTCATCATTATATTAAATTATATATTTATTTAGTTTATCTACTCTCTGACTCCCCAGCTAGAATGTAAAAGCTCCAGAGAGTAGAGATTCTTGTGTGTCTTTCTAATCACTCTGGTTCATATGAGATCTTTCCCCTAGGAAACTGATTTGACCAGGGAGAGAATTCTGGGAAGAGGGCAGAGTAGGAAGCACCAAGAATCCTTCCTCCCCATCGAGATAGCAATTGTGCCAGCAGAATCTTGATAATGTAATTATTTAGGAGCTCTAGAGTCTAGTCAAAGACCTGTGCTTCACTTCAGTGTATTTCAGCTCTTAGCACCTTAGCAGCTACCAAAGTGTAGTTGCACCAGTTGCGTCCAACCCTTTGAGAACCCATGGACTATAGCCCATCAGGCTCCTCTGTTCATGGGATTCTCCAGACAAGAATACTGGAATGGGTTGCCATTCCCTTCTCCAGGGGTTCTTTCCCACCCAGCGATCAAACCCAGGTCCCCCTCATTGCAGGCAGATTCTTTACTGTCTGAGCCATCAACCCTTCACCAACAACCCTTCAGGCCCTTTGCAAGCTTCCCAGGAGCAGGTTGTGTACAACTATTAGGAGCCAAACTGAATGATAAGAACCTGTCCATTGATAATGCTTATCATGGAATTCTAATTACCAAAGCTTCAAAACTTGAAATAATTTGAGTGAATGGATGTTCCTAACATCAAATCCATCTAAACAGAAAAGAAGGCACCTTGTTGGGATAGAATAAAAACCACCACCACTTGCCTGGTGATTCACAGGTCACTTTCACAGACATAATCTCTTTTGATACTCACATTCAAACTATGAGTTATTATTAATTATAACTGTCATTTCTCTTGTGAAGAAATTCTTACATTTGATGCAACCAAATTTATTATTGGCCTTTTCTGTGGCTTGCTTAAAAAATCTCCAGAGTTAGAAAAACTTATTTTCATCAATATATTCTTCTCATATACTTCTTCTGTTATTTAATTTCTTACTTTGTATAGAGTTGAATTTTTTGTGGGCAGTGTGAAATAGGAAATCCAATTTCAGTTTTGTCCATAGTAATACTTTTGTTTCCTCTTGTTTATCTGTATATTCTTCTCAAATACTTCTTTTATTTCTGTCATTTAATCTATTACTTTACGTAGAGTTGAATTTTTTGTGTGCAGTGTGAAATAGGAAGCCTAATTTCATTTTTGTCCATATGAACAAAAAATTTCCCAGTGCCTTTTTTTTTAATCTATATATTCTTCTGAAATACTTCTTTTACTTCTGTTACTTAATTTCTTAATTTGTTTGGAGTTGAATTTTTTGTACACAGGTGAAATAGGAAACCCAATTTCATTTTGTCCATATGAACAAATAATTTTCCAGTTCCTTTTTTTTTTTGGCGGTGCTGGGTCTTCGTTGTGGCTTGATGCCACAATAGTTGCTGCCTGCGGGCTTAGTTGCCCCACAGCATGTGGGATCTTAGTTCCCTAACCAGCAATCCATCGAATCTGCATCTCTTGCATTGGAAGGTAGATTCCTAATCACTGGACCATCAGAGATGTCCCTCCAGTTCCACTTATTGAAAAGAGCTTAAAATAAGCTTTTAGAAGGAAATGTGAATTTCCTATATTTGGCAAATTTTTCTTTTACTGCTCATCTATTTCTATCCAAGTGAATATAATGCAAGATTCCAGTATTATATATCAACCCTATGCAATTATTTTCTCTGTGAGTCTGAGTAAATTGAGGTATCCAGAACCCACAGCCCAACTCTGTGGAAACCATTTCAAAGAGAAAAAACTTTTCTTGCCTCTCCAAGAGCAAAAACGATTGCCAGGAGGAACATCCAGTCAAAATTCTATTTTCTACAAAAGAGAAAGAAGAATCAATGGGCAAAAAAGTCATCATATGCAGAAAGTATGAAAACCCAGGACCGTTCACTGATAACTTGAACTTAACCTTATTCAGCAAAATCAACATATAAAAGTCTTATTTATTTCTTATTCATCTAAGACTGATTAATTATCTAATTAGAAAAGATAATAGGAAAATCACCATTCGTAACACCAAAAAGCTATAAAACACCTAAGCATAAATCTAAAGGGAAATAAGTGAAACTATATATGTATTTTTTTTTTACTGTTAGTCTTTCCTGAAGGACACAGAAGAATAGAGAGAGATGCCTATTCCTGGATGATAAGGCTTAATTAACATTATAAAGATATCAGTTCTCCATCAGATTACTCAGCAATTCACTGTAACCTCACCCAACAGGATTATTATCAATTCGGGGAAGGCAATGGCACCCCACCCCAGTACTCTTGCCTGGAAAATCCAATGGACGGAGGAGCCTGGTGGGCTGCAGTCCATGGGGTCGCTAACAGTCGGACAGACTGAGCGACTTCACTTTCACTTTTCTCTTTCATGCATTGGAGAAGGAAATGGCAACCCACTCCAGTGTTCTTGCCTGGAGAATCCCAGGGACGGGGGAGCCTGGTGGGCTGCCGTCTATGGGGTCACACAGAGTCGGACACGACTGAAGTGACTTAGCAGCAGCAGCAATGAGCTAATTCTAAAATTCACCTAGGGACTTCCCTGGTGGTCCAGTGATTAAGGATTCACCTGGCAATGCAGGAGATGCTAGTACAATCACTGGTTGGGTAACTAGGTCCCACATGCCTCCAGGCAACTAAGCCATAACCACTAAGCCTGCTCACCGCAACTACTAGAGTCCATGTACCACAATGAAAGACTCCACATGACACAACAGATATCCTGAGTGCCAACACTAAGACCCAATGCAGCCAAATAAATAAATTCCTTTTTAAAATAAAAATTTAAATAAATAAAATTCACCTCAAAGAGAAAATACACAAGAATAGCCTAGAAAATTATGAAGCATAACCTATTTACATAACTCTGTGTCATAGCCAAACATGCCCTATCACAGTACTACCCTAAAATCAGATAAGCAAAAGTTAAAGGTGTTGGTTCTGGAAGAAAATACATAAGACCTATGGGATGAATATTGGGTGTTTATATAGAAATCTGATATCCATCTGGCCTATGTGTTTCTCAGTGAAAAAGCAAACAAATTTTATCTGATCCCACTTTCCTCACCAACCACTGCCTCAGTTTTTTGTTTGTTTGGTTTTGTTTTTGCTACCCTTTTGCAAAACAGGTTCCAAAATATGTGTCTGTATTTTTTGCTGTGCCTGCCCCTCCCACTCACCCTTGAACCGGTTCCAATCCAGTGTTTGCTCCACCCCATCTTTCACTGCACCAAAACTGTTTTGACACCAAGGATACCTGATTGACTAGGGAGTGGGTTTGTGATCTTCATCTTAAGGGATTCCACAGCAGCTTTTGAGTTTCACCCACTCCTTCCTTTTCATACTGTTAGGTAGGTAGAATAGGGGAAAGGAGTCCAAAACAGTGGTGGCTAAAAGCAAGGAAGGTCAAAGGAAGGTCCGAGGATCAGAGTGAAGACTTCAGGTAGAACAAACAGCACTCCTGGCTAAGCCCAATTTGCATAGGGCAGGCCCAGGTGGAGGAAAAAACACAGAAAAGGAGCCAAAGCGCTTTCTCCCTCTCTTTCTCTCTCTCCCTCCCCCATGTGCTCCTCCACTCTCTTCTCTTCAAGTCTTTGGGTTGGCATGCCCTCATGCTTCGAGGATGGATTCTCCTGCTATCTTCTAAATAAAATAGAGCTGTAACACTGATTTGCCTAAGAGCTATAACACGGTTTTTCCAAGACCCGAGAGCTGTGACGCACTGAGGGCTTTAATGTCCATTGCTCCAAATCTTTGTTGTGATGAGACAAAGAACCAAGGAACATTCACTCGCATGACAATACTGTTCATGGGGATCTCAAGGCAAGAATGCTGAAGTGATTTGCCATTCCCTTCTTCATGAATGTGAGAGTTGGACCATAAAAGAAGGCTGAGTGCCAAAGAATTGATGCTTTTGAACTGGGGTGTTGGAGAAGACTCTTTAGAGTCCCTAGGACTGCAAGGAGATCCAACCAGTGCATCATAAAGGAAATCAGTCCTGCATATTCATTAGAAGGATTGATGCTTGTCACACGAGTGTATGTTCCTTGGTCACAGCTCTCGGGTCTTGGACAAAGAGAAGACAGTGGAGGAGCACATAGTGGGGGCAGAGAGAGAGAGAGAGAGCACACGCATGCGGGAGAGAAAGAGAGGAGAGAGCGCTTTGGCTCCTCCTTTTATATGTTTTTCCCTCCACCTGGGCCTGCCCTATGCAAATTGAGCTTAGCCAGGAGTGCTGTTTGTTCTACCTGAAGTCTTCACTCTGGTCCTCGGACCTTCTTTGTTTTTTTTTAGCCACCGCCATTTTGGACGCCTTTTCCCTATTCTACCTACCTAACAGTCCCCTCTCAAGAGATGGGAGGCCCAATTCTTTGGGAATAGGGGCATCGAGGTCTTTCTGGCTACTTCCTGCTAAACTGGGATGGCGAGGGGTATTGGGCCTCCCCCTCTTGCTGGTCTCAAGCCTCAGAGTCCTTACAGTGGTGTCCATCTAAGGGTGTGTGATATTTTTCGTGGTTGGCTGTAGTTTTATATCTTTGTTGAACTGGCACTGCATGTTGTAGCTTGTTGACCAGTGCAGAGACAAAACAGGTTAGACAATTGACAGTACATGGAATAATCATAAGCATCATCAGTATAGTATAACAAGGATTAGTAGGGGCATTGGTCAATTTTAAATTCACATCGCCAGGATGGCTCAAGTCCCTCCTTGTTCAGGGATCAGAAGATCTATCTCCTGCCTGTTTTCGAGTACAATCTCTGTCAAGCTGTGTTGGCTGTTTAGAGCTATCCTGAGAAATCTTATCCCCAGAAACTAGATTTTGGGGGTGTTCATTAGAATGGCACTCACTGGTAGTCCTGAATAGGTATCTGAGAGCTCCCAGGGGCTCACAGGTGTATTGAGTGTCCTTTTCTGTTTTCTTCCACAGCTTGACTCGTGAATAGTGAATCCAGGTGTCATGTCCTGGTACCTTGACTGCTGTGGGGGTAGAAAGTATTACAGGGTAGGGGCCCTTCCATGTGGGCTGGAGTTGAGCCTTTGGAGACCCATCTTTCCAGACTTTAATTAGGACTTGAGTTCCTGGAGCATATAGTGTTGATTCCTTAGAATCTTTGGGGTCCTGGTTCATATCTCACAAGCGTATATCCTGTTGGAATTGCCCAGTGGCCATAGTATAAGACTGTAGGGTCTGAACCTCTGGATCTAGGAAGAGGTCATTGACATAAACAAAAGGTCTCCCATATCGCATCTCATAAGGACTAAGACCAAGCTGTTCCTTAGGGGCAATGCAGGTGTGGAGGAGAGCTATTGGTAAAGCCTCCTTCCATCCCAGGGAGGTCTCCTGGGTTATCTTTTTTATCGCTGATTTTAAGAATTGATTAGCTCTTTCTACTTTTCCCAAAGATTGAGGCCTCCAGGCACAATGGAGATAAGTAATGCCCAATGCTTTTGAGACCCCTTGGGTGAACTTAGAAGTAAATGATGTCCCATTGTCACTTTGTAATGACCTGGGCAGACCAAATCTTGGAATGATTTCATGGAGCAGTTTTTTTTAACACCCTCAGCCTTCTCAGTCCGGGTGGGAAAGCCTTCAATCCATCCTGTGAATGTATCTATCATGACTAATAGGTATTTATACCCTTGAGAAACTGACATCTGGGTGAAGTCCATCTGCCAATCCTCTCCTGGGTAGGCCCCACGTCGTTGGACGGGCTGGGCCAGCTGGGGTCTTCAAGCTCCTTGGGAGTTGTTTAATTGGCAAGCGGGACAAGAGGAGACCACCTGTCTTATAGTTGTTTGGAAGCCTGTTCCTCTGAAGGACCTTTCTAGTAATCTTTGGAAGGCCTTTTCTCTTAAATGAGTAGTGGCATGTAAGGAGTTAACCAACTTCCATTGGAGGTTCCCAGGCAGAAAAAGGAGTCCCTCCTTTTGCAACCACCCCATATGATCTTCTTGAAAGCCCTCGCTCTTAGCTTTAAGAGTCTCGCCTTTAGTATGTGAAGGAGTTTCTGGCAAATTAGTCTCTGGAACTAAGGTGGCAGCCCTGTAAGGTCATGGTTCTGTGATGCTGCTCTCCTAGCTGCCTGATCAGCCGCTTGGTTCCCTTGTGCCACTTCTGGGCTCCCTTTTTGGTGTCCTTTACAGTGGGAGACCGAAACCTCAGTGGGCAGATGGACTGCCTCCAGGAGTCGAAGAATCTGATCACCATATTTGATTGAGGTGGGGACCCTCTGGTGGTCAAGTGGCCCCTTTCTTTCCAAATAGCAGCATGTGCATGTAACACCAGAAAGGCATACTTGGAATCAGTGTAAATGGCTATTCTTTTTCCTTTTCCCAGCCCTAAAGCTCGAGTCAGGGCTATGAGCTCAGTTAATTGGGCTGAAGTACCTGGTGGCAGAGGCTTAGCCTCTATGGTCTCAAAATTGAAGACTACTGCATACCTGGCTCTTCTTTTTCCATCCAAGACAAAGCTGCTCCCATCAGTGTACCAGATTTCCTCAGGATTGGTCAGAGGATCTTCTGACAATCCCTCTCGGGGTTTTGTCCAGTGGTCCAAGGTTTCTAGACAAGAGTGAAAGGGGAGAGAGCCCTCTGGGGTAGGCAGGAGGGTGGCTGGGTTAAGAACCTCACAAGGGGATATAGTGAGGTCTGGATTTTCCATCAGCGATACTTGATATCTGAGGATTCTTTGATCAGACATCCATAAATGGCCTCTCCCATTTGGGAGTTGTTTTACTTGGTGGCTGGTAAAAAGTAGTTAGTTTGCCCCCAAACGAGAGTTTTAAAGCATCTTCTATCATGATTGCAATAGCTGCAAGATTTCGAAGGCAGGGGGGCTAGCCTCAGGTAGTTGGATCGAGCTTTTTGGATAAATAAGCTACAGGCTGGGGCTCAGATCCCAACCTTTGAGTTAACACTCCCAAAGCTATTCCCTCTCTTTCATGGATATAAAGCTGGAATGCTTTTTCTGGGTCTGGCAGCCTCAAGGCAGGAGCCTGAGTTAAGGCCTGTTTTAGTGTAGCCTCTGCCTTCTTTTGAGGAGTTCCCCACATCAGTGGGATTGAATCATCTCGTTCCTTTAAGCTTTCATATAAGGGCTGGGCAATTAGACCATAGTTGGGTATCCAGATTCTACGATATCCAGTTAGCCCCAGGAAAGCTCACAATTGTTTTTGAGTCATGGGGGAGGGCAACTGGAGGATTCCTTGTACCTGGACAGCTTCCTGGACCCACGTGTAATCTGAACTCCCAGGTAAGTGACCTTGGTCTCGACCATCTGTGCCTTAGCACGGGAGACTTTATATCCCCTTTCTGCCAAGAAGTTTAGAACCTGAATTGCATGTTGTTGGGCACTTTTCTCATCTGGAGAGCAGATTAGTAGGTCATCTACATATTGTAATATTTTCCCTTTAGGTCCCAGGTCCAGATCTAGGACTTCCCGCTAAGGGCCTGTCCAAACAGGTGGGGGCTATCTCTGAACCCCTGAGGTAATACTGTCCAAGTCATCTGTTGGTGGTTTTCTCCTGGGGCCTCCCATTCAAAGGCAAAAAGATATTGGGATTCTTTAGCTAGTGGTATGCAAAAAAATGCATCTTTGAGATCCAAGACTGTAAACCACTTGGCACTGGGTGGGATTTCTCCCAAGATTACATAGGGATTGGGTACTGTGGGATGGAGGGGGGCAACAGCTTCATTTATGATCCAGAGATTTTGAACGATTCGCCAGGTTCCGTCTTTTTTCTTTACTGAGAGGATTGGGGTGTTACATGGTGAACTGGTGGGGACCAATAGCCCACAAGCAAGGAATTTATTTATTAAAGGCTGTAGTCCCTCCCGAGCCTCTCTTTTGAGAAGTTATTGTTTCCAGTTAGGAAACCGAGTGGGATCTCGGAGGACAATGATGACCAGTTCAGCTTGGTGGGCTCGTCCAGGAATCCCCTGGTCCCATACCTGGGGGTTAATTTTGTCTTCCCATAGTTTTTGGGCCCTCTCTATTGAAGGTGTAATGGGTTCTTCAGTAGTAACCAGGAGCTGTAGAGCTCTAGGGGCTGAAAAACTTCCCATCACAAGGGTGGTCCCCAGTTTAGTAAGTATATCTCTTCCCAATAAGGGAGTAGGACACTCAGGGGCCACCAGAAACTGGTGGGAAAATATTTGTCCATCCCAGCAACAAAGAAGTGCTCGGGTGAATCTTTTAGTAGTTGCTTTTCCTGTAGCACCCNTTCCAGGAATCCCCTGGTCCCACACCTGGGGGTTAATTTTGGCTTCCCATAGTTTTTGGTCCCTCTCTATTGAAGGTGTAATGGGTTTTTCAGTATTAAGCAGGAGCTGTAGAGCTTTAGGGGCTTAAAAACTTCCCATCACAAGGGTGGTCCCCAGTTTAGTGAGTATATCTCTTCCCAATAAGGGAGTAGGACACTCAGGGACCACCAGAAACTGGTGGGAAAATATTTGTCCATCCCAGCAACAAAGAAGTGCTCAGGTGAATCTTTTAGTAGTTGCTTTTCCTGTAGCACCCAAAATGGTACAGGTTTGGGAGGAGAAGGCTCTGGAGTAGGAGATCAAGACAGAGTAGGTAGCCCCTGTGTCAACCAAGAAATTCTCGGACCTACCTGCCACATCCAGTTGTACCCTTGGCTCCAATGTCGTGATGGTTATCTGTGACAGGCGGGCTGGCTGGAGCAGGCTGCTTCAGTCCTCTTGAACCATCATGAGGGCAGGCTTGGTGCTTGACCTTGAGGCTCTTGGGTCCCGAGGGCAAAGTGTCGCCCAATGTCCCAGTTGATGGCATTTGTGGCAAGCCGTTCTAGTAGACTTGTCACGGTTTGGACACTCTTTGACCCAATGCCCTGCCTGTCTACAGGTCAGGCATTTGTCACGTAACTTGTCCTTCAAGGACTCGGGGTTTGCCATAGAGCTTCTCTGGAGGGTGGCCAGCATCTGGGCATGCCTTGTCTCTTTCTCTCATTCTCTTGGGCCTTGGCCTCCTTTTCCTGTTCTCTATTATAAAAGGTATTGGTGGCTGTCTGGACCATCTCATCTAAAGAAGCAGCAGAGTCCTGGTGTTGTAGCTGTTGTAACTTAATTCTGATATCTGATGCACATTGGGACAGGAATTTGTCCTTTAAAATCACCTGTCCCTCGTAAGAGTCTAAGTCCAGATTGGTAAACTTTTGAAGTGCCTCTTTTAGCCTTTCCAGAAAGGCAATGGGGTTCTCATTGGGCTCCTGAGTTATTGCTGAGACTGGGCACAGTCCCACAAATAATAGGCTTCCTTTTGTTTCCATGGGTGGACTTCCTTAGGGGTGAGTCTTTTTGAAGCTTATCCTACCCAGAACTGTTGCAACCTGAGAGCCAGGTGTCCCCAGGTCAGGGTGCAGAACCCCAGGCAGGCTGAGGTATGACAGCCTCCTAGAGATCGAATCTCCAGGCAGGCCGAGGCATAATGACCTTGGGACCCCTGGAACTAGTGGATCCCTGAGCAGGTTGAGGCATGACAACCTTTTGAGGACCAGATCCCTAGACAGGTCAAGGCATAATGACCTCCTGGGACCCCCGGACTGGAGTTTGGGCATCCCCAAGGTTTCCAACGTGATCAGTGCTGGATAGAATTAAGGGGTTTGCAACTCATTGCTAGTTTGTCCACCGTGGACGGGAATAGATATGATGTAAGCTCATCCTACCTAGCACTGTTGCAACCTGAGAGCCAGGCGTCCCTGGATCAGGGTGCAGATCCCCAGGCAGGCTGAGGTGTGACAACCTCCTAGAGATCGAATCCCTGGGCAGGTCGAGGCATGACAGCCTCCTGAGAATTGGGTCCCTGGGCAGGTCAAGGCATGACGACCTCCTGGGACCCCTGGGACTAGCGGATCCCCAAGCAGGTTGAGGCGTGACAACATTTCGAGGACCAGATCCCTAGGCAGGTCAAGGCATGATGACCTCCTGGGACCCCCAGACTGGAGTTGGGCATCCCCAGGATCTCCAGTGTGACCAGTACTGGGTAGGATTAGAGGGTTGGATATTATAGAGTATTTCCCTCCCAAGGCCAGCTATTTTCTGGTTGTCTCCCCAGAAGATTGTAGAGGCAACCTTGTGGGTCTGGATGGGGCCCAGGCAAAGAGCATGAAACAGGAGGGAAAGGGGCAGAGCACAATCTTTGAAAAGAATGACATAGCACAAGGGTATAATATAAACCAATTAAAATCAATTGGGTTCAAGATGACAAGTCAAATTCAAGTACTTAATCCCCAATCTATAAGCCAACAGACACATCCCAGAGGTGGCAGGACAGCTCCAAGGCACAGTCAAAAGAGTGAGGAGTGGGTGGTTCCCCAATGGTAGGGATGATCCTCCCACTCATTAGCATATGAATTCCACCCCCTCACAAAACCTAGCCAGGCCTAATTCCATGGCCCCAGCCTTTGCCCTTGGCAATGGTTCACACCCTGAAGAGTGGCTTCTCTCTGGATCCTAATAAATCCACTTCTTATGCTTTGTCTCTCAATGAATTTTTGCAATGAGACATCAGGGCCTGAGTTTCATTAGTTTTGGCTGAGTTTGAGTCCCAGGAGAGAGCTGAAGGGAGGAAAAAGCAATGGGAAAAACGTGCCAAGGAATTCCCTTCATAGTCCGCCAGAAAATTTGCTAAATATCTGACCAGTGTTCACAGTTTCTTTGGTCTGATACTTGGCACAGAGAAGGAAAAGGACAGAAGAACTCCCACCGGCTTGTGTAGCAGCTACTGGGGCTCAGCAGATAGCACCTTTGGGACAATCTGAGAAGTAGCCTCTCTAGAGTCCCTCAGTTGTGCCCCCTGCCACCCGCCTGTTTGCGGGAGGTTTGAGGGAACAAGAAACAAGAGATTGTAAAGGAATTAAGATTTTGTTAGGCATGTCCCTCCAGCCATAGGAGCAAGGATCTCTTACCTTAACTGGAGGTCTTTTGGAATCAGACTGGGCTGCCCAAGCTTTCTGCTGAGCTTGTTTTTCACTGTCCTGGTTTCCAGCACAATGGGCCTTCCCCTACGCTGGATTTTCTTCACATTCTGCCTCTACCGTGGGAGCGTTGCTGAGTTGGGCTCCTGCTGNCAAGGATCTCTTACCTTAACTGGAGGTCTTTTGGAATCAGACTGGGCTGCCCAAGCTTTCTGCTGAGCTTGTTTTTCACTGTCCTGGTTTCCAGCACAATGGGCCTTCCCCTACGCTGGATTTTCTTCACATTCTGCCTCTACCGTGGGAGCGTTGCTGAGTTGGGCTCCTGCTGTCCTTGGCCTCTTCCGTGAGGAGGTTGTTTCAGCCAGGTTAAATCTGAGTCATGACACCACAAATGTCATGCAAGTGTATGTTCCTCCGTTCTTTGTCTTGTCACAACAAAGGTTTGGAGTGAAGGACATTAAAGCCCTTGGTGCATCACAGCTCTTGGGTCTTGGACAAACCGTGTTGTAGCTCTTAAGCAAATCAGTGTTACAGCTCTGTTTTATTTATAAGATAGCAAGAAAATCCATTCTCGAAGCGTGAGGGCATGCCAACCCAAAGACTTGAAGAGAAGAGAGTGGAGGAGCATGTGGGGGAGGGAGAGAGAGGGAGAAAGAGCACACACACATGGGAGAGAAAGAGAGAGAGAAAGCTCTTTGGCTCCTCCTTTTATATGTTTTTTTTTTTTTCCCCTCTACCTGGGCCTGCCCTATGCAAATTGGGCTTATCCAGGAGTGCTGTTTATTCTACCTGAAGTCTTCACTCTGGTCACTGGACCTTCCTTTGACCTTCCTTGTTTTTTAGCCACTGCCATTTTGGACTCCTTTTCCCTATTCTACCTACCAAACAGAACAAACACTCCTGGCTAGCCCAGTTTACATAGGGCNTTTTTTTTTTTTTTCCCCTCTACCTGGGCCTGCCCTATGCAAATTGGGCTTATCCAGGAGTGCTGTTTATTCTACCTGAAGTCTTCACTCTGGTCACTGGACCTTCCTTTGACCTTCCTTGTTTTTTAGCCACTGCCATTTTGGACTCCTTTTCCCTATTCTACCTACCAAACAGAACAAACACTCCTGGCTAGCCCAGTTTACATAGGGCAGGCCCAGGGGGGAGGAAAAAATATATAAAAAGAGGAGCCAAAGGGCTGGGGTGTCTCTCTCTCCTGGCATGCTGGCGAGCATGCTGGCATGCTCCCCAACTCTCTTCTCTTTGTGTCTTTGGGTTGGCATGCCCTTACACTTCGAGGATGGATTTTCCTGCTATTTTCTAAATAAAATAGAGCTGTAACACTGATCTATCTAAGAGCTATAACACAGTCTGTTGCAGACCTGAGAGCTATAACACTATCTGTCCAAGACACAAGAGCTGTGATGCGCAGAGGGCTTTAATGTTTGTCACTCCAAATCTTTGTTGTGATGAGACAGAACTGAGGAGCATACACTCGCCTGACACCTTCTCAAAGATAACACCTCTAATTGGAGCCAAAGTCCCCCAGATGGGAGCCAAAGCTTCTCAGGTTGGACAAGTTCAAAAACCTCTGGTGGGACCCTGACATCAAGCTGTTTTGGGAAAAAAGTTTATTTGAACGTTTAATTTACAAAGGAGAGTAGTATCTATTAGAGAGGCAATCAACTTGTTCCCCAATGTCAAAGTTATCTGGGACTATTGTAAGGGAAACTAGAATTGGATGTCTCAAGTCCAAGGGAACCCCTAGTCTTGTTCCTTATTGTAGTGTTCCTCTCCTTTGTAAAGTGTTTCTAACTGTCAGATTATTTGTGAGCCATTCAGAGGCCATTGCTCCTCTAAACTTAACATATCTAATAAATACCCCAAAGAGCTTTCCTTTGGAATGTATGAAATATTTCCTATTTTTGCAAGCTTTATAACACCAAAACACAAAAGATGCAGACAAATTTCAACAAAAACGCACAGATTTCAGGGTTAATGCATATAGACGAACCCATTCCCAAATCATGTAAATAAATTTACCCTACAAAACAAATGAACTAGTTCCAACTAGGCTACCCACCCTAATAACTAGCTCCCCAGTGAACTTGTTCAAACTGAACCAGTTCTCAAATCAGGTAAATAATTTTACCCTATGAATTAGCTAATTCCAAGTAGAGCATGCTTGCCCCACAAGAACTACTTCCCCAATGAAACAATTCAGAGTAAGTCCAGGAACACTTCCCTTCTCCAATAAGGTACCCCAACCAATTTTGATGTCCAATAAAGGAAAAGTCCAAATTAAGAGAAAAAATGCTCCAGGTGTTCACACCAGAGTGACTTACCCTCCAATATTGAGACCATCAGCTCGTAACAAAAAAGAACACACAAAACGAGGGAACCAACTGAATAGGCTATCGAATTGGGTAGTTGCGAGAGAGCATCAGAGGACAGACACATTGAAACCATACTCACAGAAAACTAGTCAATCTAATCACACTAGGACCAGGGCCTTGTCTAACTCAATGAAACCAAGCCATGCCCATGGGGCAACCCAAGGCAGGCGGGTCATGGTGGAGAGGTCTGACAGAGACCTCTGGTCCATTGGAGAAGGGAATGGCAAGCCACTTCAGTATTCTTGCCTTGAGAACCCCATGAACAGTATGAAAAGGCAAAATGATAGGATATCAAAAGATAATCTCCCCAGGTCGTTAGGTGCCCAATATGCTACTGGAATACAGTGGAGAAATAACTCCAGAAAGAATGAAGGGATGGAGCCAAAACAAAAACAATACCCAGTTGTGCATGTGACTGGTGATAGAAGCAAGATCC